>CM032229.1:158235000-158570000 GCA_019009955.1 Riptortus pedestris
AGACTGATGTGCTACCGATTTTTATTTTTATTTGTTATAATGATTATTAATTTTCTAAAGAGTTTATATGCTTATATACATTAAAACATCATTACTCTGTTACAGGTGTTGATGTAACCGCTAATCAGGATGAGATTTCTGACCACGAGACTTTCCAGTTGGAATTTGACAACCACACCAAGCGTTGGTACTTGAGAACCATGCAGGACCGTTATTGGACCCTGGAAACTGGCGGAGGAATCCAAGCTTCGGGCGACAAGAGGTAAGATCCATATTTAGTCATATATCAATAAATAACTTTCAACGGTTGTTTGCTTGATCGATCATTGATTACCTTTTCTCTATAAGTTTTTTTTAAAAAAAAAAAAAAAAAAAAGAAAGAAAAAAAAAAGTCCTTCCGCAAGTATTCTGTGTTTGAGCAGATTCCCCTTAACCTAAATCAGCAATTGCCGCGATTTTCAAAAAAATCTCTCAAATGTCCATTCATCCTACCCAGTAGATGACGAAAATGAGGTCCTTCCAAAATTGTTTTATATCTATAAAACTGTAACCTCTGTCTTTACATTGATTTTTTTTTGAGATATTTCCCGATAACTTTCCGTTTCACATGTCATAGACATAACTGCATTTTGTTTCTTTCGCGTCTGTTTGTTTATTTGTTTGTTTGTTTGAACCGAACTTAACAAAACTCGGTATGCCAATTAGCATTAATTCTTTTATGATTATAAGCTATATTAAAATTTTTAGGTTCGAAGGGGAGTGGGGGTTATAAGGGAGGCCTGAAATAAAAATTCGCGATATTTCATGGTCTATTTGTTTTTCGACAAGGGTGCACATAACAAAAGTTGTTTACTTTGTTATTTAGAGTAACTTTTGTTTTATACATTTTTTCGGGAACAATGTACGAAGCAACTAATTTGCGTAGAAATATTGATAAGCTCAACAATTCTTTCCAACATGAACTACCAGGTACCTTACCTGGAAAAATTAATTCAAATCTATGTTAATATTTTGTCCTTAATAATTCAAATCTATGCATAATACACAGGAGACGGGAAATATGACAATATGGAGAACAGTGAAATCTTAGATAAAAAAATAATTTTATTATTAACAAATCCACAGTAACGACTGGTATAAACCCTAAACACTGGGTCGGGTAAATGTCAAAATATTGTGCAAAATAAAGCCTTGCCAAAAAAATACCATCGCCATTCAGCCTCAAATGAATTCCCGGGCGAAGCCGGGTATCTGAGATAGTATATATATATATACATTCATATATACATCAAAAATCGTTAAGGTACAATCTTTACGAATACACAGTTGTTCCTACAAGATTTGATACTCGATATGTGTTACCTACACAGGCGCCAAAATTCAGTAATCAGAGATGGAAAGTTTTTAAACAACCTATATCTGAAATAACAACGAGATTGTATGGAGAAAAAAAAATCGTTGGACCTTTATGAAATACGAATTCTTTTCTTAATGATGCAAACACTACTAAGGATCTTCATGAACCTATTCTTTTTTTTTTTAAATTCGAGTACTCTTCATACCAACGAAAAAGAAGTCGTCGACAAAGTCCAAAGAATTTATATGGTTCGTTGAATTCATGGAAGGAGTCCCTGAGAACTGATGGTAAGGCGATCAATAATGGATATAAAATGAAGTAAATTGAGTGTAGCAGAAGGAAATCAAGCGAAGCGTAAAGTTTTCATCTTGGTAACGAACCTCTTCCAGCTTTCATAATTTGTGCTTTCACATGTGCCAAATGTGTGTATGAATATTGTATATATATATATATATATATATATATATATATATATATATATATATTGTTATATGTATATATAAAAGTTCTACAATATATTTCTAATTGATACGCAATAACTTTTTCCTCTCCTTACACCATTTCTCCCTCTCAATCGACTCTTTTGGGTAACGAACTTAGATCTACAAATTCCCCAAAAAATAAGTTT
This sequence comes from Riptortus pedestris, assembly GCA_019009955.1. Taxonomy (NCBI): domain Eukaryota; kingdom Metazoa; phylum Arthropoda; class Insecta; order Hemiptera; family Alydidae; genus Riptortus; species Riptortus pedestris. The sequence continues at coordinate 158,236,986 of CM032229.1, forward strand.
TTTATTCCGAGTTCCATTAGTCTTCCGCTCGAACAAACAAGCACACAATCCCCAAACGAACATATATGTATTTGAACAGATGTGTTTTAGTCTTCTGCGAGTGCCAAAATGAAATCCTATCTTGCTCTTCCCAAGCAACCAATTCTAAATGGTAAATTCGGTAATATATAATTTCATTATTTACTAATAAATTTACATAGCTGCCTGTGGACATAAAGTAATTTATTGGTCTACACAAATACACTCTTCTTTGTTTCTATGTTTGGAAAAGTTGGAAGATTTTGTAAAGAAATAGTCCAGAAACCTGCGTACCCATTATTTTCCAATTTCAGTGCATTGATACTTAAGAGAGCGTTCCTTACAAAGAGCTGTTGCATTTTAACTTATGCAAAAGAAACTCAATATTTAAACTGTATGTTTGCAGTTCATGGACAGAACCCAAATCAAAAATATCTCTGGTTTCATTTCCAGAATGAATGAAGATTCTATACATTTTCTTTATATAAAATAAATGAAATTTGTGATTTTGGGCTCCCGCGCCACTCTTAACTGGAATTCTCGCTAAGGTTGAATAGAGAAAAGTCCGTCACGCTGGGACTGCGTTTACTAACCAGATTTCCCACGTGCGCCACGTATTTGTATTTACCTCAATACGGAAAAGTTCAATGAGAAGAATATTTGGTATTTAGGCTTTAAATAATGTGCTTCCTAATAAATATAACACCTTACTGTCAATATGACATGAGTAGGAGTGGGAGTTTACTGAAGAGCGAAAACTAAAAAATGCAAATATCTCGGTTAATAATCAAGATAGAGCAAAAACGAACATAACAACATTTATCGAGCATGGCATTTGCAATAAGATTGGCTCTATACAATTTTTCGATCCGACGTATAGTAACGGAGATATTTCGAAATTCCCCCCTCCCACTGGCCCGATTTCAGCCATTAACGAACTTGATCTTTCCTTTTACATAAAACGATTAAATACCGAGTTTGATAACGATTAAACAAGCATTGTGACCGCTAGAACGTTAACGGATATATATATATATATATATATATATATATATATATATATATAGTTTTGAACGGACCTTATTTTTCGTCATCTAGGATCGATGGACATGATAAGAAATTTTTTCGAAATACGCGTCATGAGTACGACCTCAATAGCTGATTTTCCTTAAGGGAAATCTACTAATAATACGACATGAGTACGACCCCTGCAACTATTTCTACGTTATTGAGGGTTTTGGTTGATTTATTTCTTAACTTTTGTGTCTGTGAGTAATCAATTATGTGTATAATTGAACTAGAATATAAGTCGTTTTTCGTTACATTTTTAAAAAGCATAACCTACCTTTAATTTGAAGAACCGGGATTTGTTTAATACTCCTGGCATTGATTGCCACTGTTGATTTTGCTTACAATATCAAAGTTTAGGCGTCAGAGTAAAACTAAAAATGGCATTTGTTCTTTCTCTATCCAATCACATCGAAACCTCATCAGTGTTCACACTAGGCAGATGTTCTCATCCTTTCATTAGCTGACAGATGTTCATTGGAATCTCTCTAACGCCATCTTCCCCTAACAGTGATGTTTTTGTTCAGGCTAGTTAAACGTTTTAAACATAATTATTTAGAATGAGAGAGTACTGTTTGTATAAATCTTAGGACATGTTAATGTCCAGTCTAATTATAACAAGCATCAGCAATTGTTCAGCCTTTAACCGTCAAAGGCCGACCTTAATCAAAGTCTACAGTATGTCACGCAGGAGCTGGGTCAACTAAGCAGATTTCCCACGTGCGCCACGTATTTGCATTTATCTCAAAACTTAAAAGTTCAATAAGAAGAATATTTGGTATTTAAGCTTCAAATAAAGTGCTTCATAACATAATAGAATATAGTTAATATAAGATGAGTAGGAGTGGGGCTTTACTGAAGACCGAAAACTAAAATATGCAAATATCTCAGTTAATAATCGAGCTAGTGAAAAAATGTGCATAACAACTTTTGTAGAACATTACATTTGCAATAAGATTGATTTTATACAATTTTTCGATCCGACGCATAAAACGAATATATTAAGAATTTTCGAAATTCTCCCCATCTAACCCCCCCCCCCCTGTGAGATTTCAGCCGTTAACAAACTTGATCTTTCTTCTTGTATAAAACGATTATATATCAAATTTGGTAACGTTAAGACAAAAATTGCGACCGTTAGAGCGGTAACAGACAAATATATATATATATATATATATATATATATATATATATATATATAACAGTTTTGAACGGACCTCATTTTCATCATCTCCTGAGTAGGATCGATGGACATTTGAGGAACATTTTCGAAAATCGCGTCATGAGTACGACCTCAATAGCTGATTCCCTTAACCCCTTCAGATCAAGGTTAATCTGCTCTAATCAGGATTGATTGCCGCTACTGGTGTAGTTTTAGCATATTTCCCTGAAAGAAAACCAGTTATTGGGAATACATTCATGACACGATTTCCGAAAACATTCTTCTAATGTACATTATCATTCCATCATGTTAATGTTTTGTTTCATTATGTTAGTATGGGCGCGTACGTGTCTATAACAGCTCTAGCAGCTACATATTTTAGTTTAAGAACAATGGGAGATTGGAGAAGGAATAATATCGAAATATCGATCGTAAATTGTTATATAAGGGATCTTGTTCCAAATGGAATATTTTACAATTGTTGATGAATTAAAGGAGCGATTTCTGGTATTTTTCTTTTCAGTCCTTAGTAAACCCCCACTCTTACTCATCTCAAATTGACAATAAACGAATTTATCAAGAAAACCACTTATTCTAAACATAAATCCCACAGTTGTTTTCAAAAGCACTTAATCATGAAAGATACATAGATAAATGTTTGGTATGAAATAATTTATGAGCATTGTATGCTCCTGGGACTTCATTACTCATATTTAATCATTTTATGCTAAACTAAATTTTATGAATTAAAGGCCCAAATCTAGCCAACGGCAGTGGAAGATCGGAGTGGGAGAAGGAGTAAAATCTAAAATCATACATACCTCATTTATGTACATATATCTCCTTATCCGATCGGGATATGTTATATAACTAATCTTATAAACAAATTAATTTACTAAAATATCTTTTCTAAACATTTTTCTGTAATTCGAATATTAATTTGTTTTTGTATTTTTTATTTACACTTTCAGTTAACCTCCCTTCTCATTCTACCACACTTTTCATTTTGTTGGAGGAGGGCTCGAGAGTAGTGCCAGGATATGCATACGTCCCCTCCGTTTAGCATTAAATCAGCAAGTTTCACGCCAATTGTTCCAATATAGACAAACTTATAAACAAGCTGAGTGCAATCAAAATTAAATGCTGTGTCAAACTGTAACTGTTGGCTCTGTACTTATTTTTCTGGCTTGCTTCTGATTATTAGGAATGGTTAGTGGTGGGCATTGGATAAAGTCAATGAGGCCAAGTACCTGTACCCTGACCATACAAACAATGTAAACCATATATGCTATTTAAGATTAGAAAAAGATGATTCATGGTATATTGGTTTACTGTCTAAATTGCTTGAAGAGAGAGGAGGGGGAGGATTTACGTCAGGATAAAAAGTAAAACACACAACTTTAGTATTATCCCAGTTTTCAATAATAATCGGAAAATAATTTGTTCAATAAGTTGGATTGTATTAGGTTTGTCTGTTGCTATGCTTAATAATATAAATATAGTTGATTATTTAGCCCCTTCTCTAAACCCCCAATCATCTTCATAATATTTCAGCCATTAAAAACTTGATCTATACTTTCAGCAGCTGTTAGAGCAATATTATGTATATAATATTTTTCTAAAAGAACAGAAATTTTTTTTCTTTATTTTATAATTTTAATTATGTCAGAATTTGTTTAGTACAGATCTGCTAAATCCACAGGAAACGTACTGCTTGTATCCAAATATATATTTTACTTATTTCATAGTTAAGTTTAAGTTCTATCTACAATAAACATTGGCAAGCTATGCAAAATTAACTAAAAGAATATTAATTATAATAAACCCTTAATGCAGAACAAATATAATATTATGTTTATATAGGACTTAACTGTTTTACCTCATACAATTTTTCTTCAACTAAAGCTTCATAAAAATGTATGTTTCAATTTAATGTTTCAGATCATCTAATGCACTCTTTGATCTTGTATGGCAAGGTGATGGTTCTGTATGCTTCAGAGCCAATAATGGGAAATTTGTTGCTACCAAAAGGTCAGGACATCTTTATGCGAATCAAGATACTATTGATGATACATGCAAATACTTCTTCTATCTCATAAACAGGTAATTATTGGTTGTTGTATCATACGACTAAGTCTTTGGCAAATATGTAATTCAAACCATATATTGTCTGATTTCTATATCACTTCTATTCTATAGCCTTTGATCATATCTCTAACCTCGAAAGTCCTTCATTAACTCGCCAAAATTATAATGAGATTCAAATTTAACTTTTTAATTTTTTATAGGCCTATTCTTGTTCTGAAATGTGATCAAGGATTTGTTGGTTATAAGGCTGGGTCTAATATTCGCCTGGAATGCAACAGAGCAACTTACGAAACTATTCAAGTTGAAAGGGGAGACAAAGGAGTTGTATTCTTTAAAGGTAAGATTCTCAAAATTCCCGTATATTCTCATCAGCGCCCATCCATCTTTCACAGACTTTATATTTTTATAATGCAGTTCTATAGATTCACAAAATTTGCCATTTACACCAAATGTTTATGTATTAATATTTCTTTATACTTATTTTTTTATATATACTCCCTTTTGGTTTAATGTATTAATAGTGTCTAGAGCTAGTCAAATTTCATTGTAAACAATAAATAAGATTCACTTAACGTGACCAAACAAGTACAGTACTGTAAGTGGTCTTATGCTCATAGTACAAAAGTTAATAATTAAATAAATTATTAAGAAATTCTAACACTATGCACTTAAGAAGTGCACTTATGTACCACTTAAAATATTATTATCATTTATAAAATTAAATAATTAATGAATGTTCAAATTAATGCCTGGAAACTTAAATTATCATAAGATTATTAATTAATAAAGATTCATTTAATAAGGAACAATTGAGACTCTTTTTGCAAATAAATTGGTTTTTATTTTAAATCAAAAATGGTCTATACAATATTATAATATCCATTCACACCAATGTAATGCAATGTAGTATTGGCCATTGAGAGCTCTATAAATAAAAAATATTCAATTTTCAAATTTCCTCGCAGACTCATTATAATGTCTCTTCCTCTTTTCTCTCTGGCCGCTTGAAAATAAATTTGTTTAAAAGGTCATAGCTCATGTAACAACATGGGAATATTGATTTTTATTTTCATTTCATTAGAGTGGTGGTATGGAAAACTTTCATCCTTGTCTGCACTTAGCTTGAAAGGAAAGTTTGGTTATCTTTCCTTTCTTTCGTGTTTCCCTGGTTCCATTAGGACCAAACATACAAATATCTTGTCCAATCCTCAATGGTACCTTGTAACGCATATTTCTGCAGGTTAAAGTTTAAAGGTAGCCCTTTATCCTTTTCTTCCAAAAACGTATCTCTATGTTTTGAGATCCAGAGTCATTCTTCTCTTTGATAATCAAATGTTTTCAGGAATTGAAGGTAATCTCAAGTGGTAATGCACTCATGCTAGATTTGATCAAAAAGTGATAGTACCTCTAGTTCATAAGGGTCATCAAAGACAATCGTTAAAAGTCGGCTGTGGACTACATTTTTGGTCTCAGCAAATATTGTAAATAAAACATCATTCCTTTGTACCATTCCATTATTTTGTTAGGGTTGTACTATTTGTTTATTTGACAAGTGTTCTCACTACATAAGTAGTTCTTGAATATAAAGTATCTGTACCAACTAGCTTGATATTTCTAAATCCTATTCTAGAATCTCTTATCCTGATTTTACAAAAGACACTAAATATTTCTTTACTTACTCTTCGTAAATTTCAAAGTAACTCTGTGTATACTATCACTAACATATTTAAAGCAATATGAACCTTTGATTATTCTTAGTGAGATAAGAATAATAATTTCTGAATTTTTATCAACGTTATATTTTGTTGTGTGGTATATTTGAACCAAAATTTTTTTATTAGACTCTATTCAATTTGTAGCTATGTGCTGGATTAAAATGTGAAGTGATGGCTGGAATGTTAATGTAATGTTTATGGAGAAGTTTCGGAAAATGTCAAACTTTCTTATAGTGAACGGTCTGAAAAACACGTGACTTTCCAGTAACCTTAAAGTTTGAATTTACTTTGTTCAAGAACTATCACATCCAAAAAATGTATCCAAATTAGGTATCATCCAAGACATTTTGGGTGAAGGTGACTTTCTTGGGACCTTGACTTCTGGCGCTCTGTAAATATCTCAATATTTATCCGTACAAGAAAAAAGTTCTCTAGATATCCTTCTCTTCTCCCCACTGTACCTTTGGGCAGCCCCATACCAGTGTGAGTTCTCTTTTTTTAAGTGAGACTTAAATAAGGAACACTAAAAATGTTAACTGAACCATACTTTAAAGGTGGTAAATAATGAAAACTACACTTCATTGCTATGTATTTGAAACTGGGTAATAAGATTGAAATACCCCTACTTGCCATATTTTGTTGTAGGTGATACAGTTCCAAATTTGTTCAATGTTTGAATTTGGATCTTATATCAATAGTTTAAAGTCAAATGATTGGTTTTCACACTGAATAGTTTATTAAAAATGTTTACCTCACTCACTTATAAAGTAGTCATATAGCAACTTATGAAGATATCTTTCCAAAATCAATAGTGAAATCTCCACATCTTGTAAAGAATTCTAAATGTCCTGTGTAAGTGTTAGAGATTTTGTTTGAGGTTTAGGGGATTCAGCATTTATTTTATATTAACAATAATTCTAAAAAGGTGATGATAATAAACTTTTCAAATATGAAAATCAGATTCTTCCAACTTTGTCATGGATATCTAAAATGCTCGATAAATGACTCATTATTTTTTTTCTTCAGGTACCCAAACAGGCAAATACTGGCATGTAGATAGTGAAGGAGTAACAGTAGACTCAGACACTCCAGAAGGTTTCTTCCTTGAATTGAGGGAGCCAACGAGAATCTGCCTTAAAGTCGCTTCACCTGGTGGCGGATACTTAAGTGCTGGAAAGAATGGTGCCTTCCGCCTAGGAGATCAAGATTATGCTACAGCTACAAAGTGGGAATACTAAGGCCTCCGACAGCCCTGTAGATGTTATTCCAGTATATAGGCTATTACGGATGAAACTACTTAACAGTAGATGATTTTTTCATAATCTATGTGGATTTTATTTAATGGATTCTGTAAAGTATGCATTTTTGATTGAAATTGTTGCATTTAATTTTTAATAGACATCCTTGAAGCCCTTGCTTACATGGTCATGGCCTTTATACAGTATATAATGGTATCATACCTTCTCCAAATTTGGATGTTGACGTTCACTCTTTTAATATTTATAACGTAAGGTGTTTTAGTCCAAAGAAAATACATATAATCTAGTTTAGGATATATACATTTATATACATATAGTATGTGGCTGTATGTGGGATGCGTTTTCTTTTAAAACTTCCTTTAAAAGAATAAGTAATGTTTATATCCAAATTGCTAAAAATTTTGTTAACGAATAACTGAAGTTTGTGTCTTCTTAATGAGACTGAAGAAAGTTGGTTTATATTTTACATAACATGTGGTAATTTTGAAACCCTGAGGGATTTATGGGCTTGTAATTTGTGTATTATAAGTACGTTTTTACACAAAAGGTTTTATACGTTTATACAATTCATACTTTGTATACTTACAAGTGTACTGCCAACTATCTTTGTAGATTATATGGTATAACGTAGGTTAGATTTGTGTAACAGGAGTTTATTTGATCTATATTTATAGAGTATATATATAAATGTATACATACAAATCAAAACTGCCATGAGGTTGCTATCTTTGCCAAAAAAGAATAATCAAAAATTTAAAATTCCAAAGATTTGAGGGTTCTGAAATTCTGAAAAGTAAAAAGGCAGCTGGTTGGGACACTTTTAGTAGGTTTGTCAAACCCTCAATTAGAAAAACGTCATGAATTAAACCAATGGCATATCATTGTGTATTGTAAATAACTCTAAATTCAAAGTAAGTTGAAGTAAATTCTGTCTACATGCTCATTCACATGCTAAAGTAGTGAGAAACGTGTTGTATTTAGCTATATTTGTATCATTTATGTTTATTTATTTATTTTATTATGACATTTGTGCACATTTAATATGAATGAACCAGAATTTGCATTTATCATGTGACAACCATGTGCTAATAGCTTCTTTTGGTGGCTACATTAGCATTTAAACTACACAAATTAAATTGTTTACATTTTATTTTTATTTATTTATTTGTGTTAAATTATTTTATTTCAATAATAATTTTATTGTATATATTATTCATATATTATCTGATATTAAAAAAGGGTATTCAACCTGCAAAGTATTTATCTTTATTATTAATGATATGTATTTTATTTCTAGTATATTAAGAATTTTTCAAAATAAATTTAGTTGTGATGTATATTATCTTACTTTTAAATAAATATATTAAGCACAACATTTAAATTTTATTACTTCTTTCATTTACCTATTTTTATTTTTATTTTTAGAATACTTATATAGTCTATTTTTGATTTTTCTAAGTTGGTATTCTGGCAGAAGGAAGTGAATTCCATTGCACGTAGAGGAAAAATGGCCATACTTCCACAATTACAATTTATTATTACTCTGGTCCTATGCAAATTATTATTAGTCTGGTCCTAAGCTCCATCTGGTCAACATCCAGGACATCCGGGTCAGATAAATAAATGGTTACTGTGTAAGTCTGGCCACTTTTCCTCTACCTGTAATATTGGGCTAGTATAATAATGACCATTAATTTTAGAAAGGTGTAGTAGGTTAGTAAAGTTTACCTCTATTTTATTCTTTAGTACAGATTCATTTTATGATTAGTGTATTGTTCTTAAATGGGAAGTTTGGAAGTAATCAAGACAATGAAATTTTCAAAATAGTTTATTTTGATAGGTTTACTTCCTTCTAAAAGCCATGAGATCCCTCTAAGAATATGTTAACAAAATGAAAACCACAACTAATGATTTTTTTTTTTAGGTATTTACAAACATCAAGAACTTAAGCTGTCTCATTCCTGTAATGAGTAGTGTTATTTTCATTTAATTCAAATGTAATTTCTGATGGAGTATTCTGAATTAGGATGACCAAATAGGTTGTTAGGCCAGAAATAATCTGCAAAAATTAAAAATTTAATTCTCCATTAATTGCTAAAATAAGAATCAATATCTCTATAAAATTATTATAAGTTGAAATTATTTATTAATGCCCACTTTTTGCAACTAAGGCTAATTGTGACAGGTTATCTACAGGTTACCACCCTTTTCTAGCCAGGGTGGGACTAAGTGTTTTACTTAATGAATTCTGTCACTAAATAAATTCCTTTGCCCAGGCGAGAATCAAACTCGCCACTCTAGGTTTACTATGTGAGATTAAGGTCAACTCTTTAACTCACATGGCTAACCTGAGCCCCGCTTATAAATTTATTTATAACCTTTAAAAAGAGTTATAGGACACTTCATCGACATTTCAGGTTATGGATTTATTATCTCTCAGTATATAATTCAAGAGTGGTTTCATTATTTTCAACTCAATTTGAACTGATCATAGCAACCTGTTCAACATCACTGGGTCCTTAATAGAGTTACGATCACCATAAGAATCAATTGTAATAGAACATAGAAAATCTGGGATTATAAGGACATCAGTAATCCAATCATATTGTATAGGTTGGTTTCAAAGTTCGTTCGGTTTTTGTCAGTAATACACACTGTTTTAAATATCTCTGGTTCTCCGTAACTTCTCTGATCTTAATGATACTTATCAGGAAGGTCTAAGTCCACTCTTCAAATCTATACTATGTTTGGTTTTCTGGGAATTAGTTTTGTTCCTACAGTGTAGTGAGCATATCAGAGAACTAAGTGCATTTCCAGCATATTTCGCTTTATTATTTAAGAAAAGGCAAGTGAGCTGCCGAGATCCACTGAAAGATGTGTGGTCTGTATGGGAACGAAGCCATAACATAATGTACTGCACAGAAATGGTTTGCCAAGTTTCATTCTGTAGAGTTTGGATGATTCACCCTTCAGTGGTCGAGCAACAGAGATTGATTCAAGTGGTAACAAGGCACTAATCGAGCAAAATCCGGTATGAGAAATTGCGGAAAGAATAAGTTTATGGACCACTCATAAGCATTTAAAAGAATTTGGGTATGAGCCCTGCCTTGATAGGCATGACACCAAGGGTTTGGGTGCACATCCAAACTGACAGACAAATTGCTTATCAATCTCTAACTCTCTACTGAACCAGCATGAAGGAGGCCAATTTCTTAAACAACTAGTGACGAGAGATGAAAAGTGGATTTATGAAAATTTAGTGTGTAGGAGAATGTAGAGAACTGCTGGTGACCCACCAAAGGCTGGCCTCCATAAAAAAAAAAGATTTTCCTGACCATATGGTGAGATTATCTTGGTGCGGTGTCCTACAAGCTACTTTCTCAAGGAAAAATGATAGGTTCCAGTGAGCATATCAGAGAACTAAGTGCATTTCCAGCATATTTTGCTTTATTATTTAAGAAAAGGCAAGTGAGAGAAAATGAACTGATATGATCAGTTCAATGGAGATTCAGTTTAAGTCCGAAACTACGGACGGGGGGTCCCCATATGGGGAAACCCAAAGGTACAGCGGGGGCAGAGGTGGGAAAAAAATAAATAAAAAAAATAGGTTCATAGGTCTACTGGACACAGCTAATGAAGTTGGACCAAGCATTGCGACAGAAACACCAGAACTGGTAAATCGCAAAGGTGTTATTTTTCGCATTGAAAATGCTAGACCCCACTCTGCAATAATCACACAGCAAAAATTAATGCAACTTGGCTGGAATTTTTTGTCCCACCCACTGTATTCTCCGGACCTTGCTCCATCGGACTACCACTTGTTCCAGTCCCTCCGTGAATGGGAAATCGTTTGCTGATGTGAGAGATTTAAAAATGTATCTCAATGAGCTTTTTGCTCCCAAGCCCCAGACATTTTACAAGAGCGGAATTATGAAGTTGTTGGAAATATGGCAAGATGTCATCAATACAAATGATGGATACATATTGCATAAAACTGATTCTTTGTTTTTAAAAAAATTGCTTCATTTCACCCTCCAGAAACCGAATGAACTTATAAAACAACCGTATACTTAAATTAATTTAAGCTGTGATATTCAATTCTCTCAATAAAAGGGAGTTTTGTTACCTCTATTAAGTGCTATGGTATTGTTTTTTTTAAATTTGTTGAGTAAAACATGAATATATTTGTTATCCATAATAAAAGTGCTTTAAACTAATGAAGAATGAAATGTTAGAAAAACAGAAACATGTTTTCCTATATTTCTCAATAACGAAGTTAATCACACAGGGGCAGCTTGAACTAAACAGAGTTCCTACATGCTAGTATAATACACTGATGACGTCATATCATATTCTGTTCTCTGTTTCTCCCTAAGAATGGACCTCATCTAAGCTGAACTTTAAATCTAAGCTAAAACAAGATATTTACTGATGTTAAAGCATTAAGAAAAATTGAAGGCTAAAGAGACAAAAGTACAAATAACTCGGACGATATTTGAGGTACAGAAAAATGTTCAGACTGACAAATGTTGTGTAGTATAATGAAATAGATTGTGGGGCAATGACCTCATTCATATTGGTAAAAAGGCAACTACCAGACTAAAGCAGTTAGTAGTGAATTTGACGTACAGCAGAGTTAGACTTCCACATTAGTGAGAGGCATGCCAGGCATATGTAATAAGCAGGTCAAGTCTGATGAGGCCAAGATCCTTGTTAGTAAACTTCATCCTAATTCTATCCTAAGAAGAATAGAAATGTCTCACACAGGACCTGCTTAAACTAAGTAGATTTACCAAGTACTGAAATGATACATGGTAATGTCATATAAAGGATAATTTATTTATTCTTTAAGTTTATTTCGATACAACTCATAATAATGGCAAAATTTGGTTTTTCGAATTCCCACCCCCTAAACCCCCCATATTCCCCTTGTCCAATTTGATTCATGGATATAGATGAAATAAATATTTTTGAGCAAAGACCAACAAAATCTTAATTGATGTCATCAACACAATACCTATTTGCTTTTGCCTCTCATAATAAAGGCCAGTTGTAAAAAAAAATTTGATATTGAAGCTTGGAATAAGATGTTTCCTAATATATTGGCTGATTGCTGACGTTCGATGACTAAAAGTAGGGGTTTGGTTGAAAATTAAAAAATACAAATATCCAAGTTAGTTTTTGAGATAGAGAAAAATATTATAACAACATTTATAGGAAATTATATTTGCAATAAGATTAGTCTTATTGCAATTTTTCAATTTGATGTATAATAACAGAGATATTTGGAATTTTTGAAATTTCCCCCTCTAAAACCCCCTTTCCCCTTTATTTCTCCCCTTCTTGCTGGCCCTATTCCAGCCGTTTACGAACTTCATCTTTAATTTTACATAAAATCGAACCAAATATCGAATTTGGTAATGATCAAATAAAAATTGTAACTGCTAGATTGGTAACAGACAAATATACATATACATATATATATATATATATATATATATATATATATTTAATTTTGAACAGGGAAAATGTCCCGACAATGGACTGTGAAGATGGATGAGCCAGTACTGGAGCTTGAACTTGAACATTTACTATGTTAGATACAAGCAAATATGTTTGGTGTGACATCAATAAAGATTATATTTTCAAGAGGTCTCAATGCTTACGTGATTGATACTATACTCAATACATAAAAGATTCACATAAAGCATAAGACAAAATTTGTTAATGCTCTTAAGTTGACTAGGAGGTTAAAATAAAAAATTCAACACTTTTTTGTTATTTTTAATTAGATCGAAAAATGTTATATAATCAATCTTGTTGATTACTTAATGTCCTAAAATGGTCGTTATTTTAACTGTTTCTCTAATTTGATTTGACTATTTGTTTTCAGTCTTCTGTTAACCCCTACTCCTACTCATGGGATCAATAATTGAATCACTAATCATTTCATGAACTTAAATTTGGACTTGCAGTGACTTAGAATTGTCAACAGTAGAGAAATAGAAAACTGTAAATCAATTTTAGATTTACAAAACTGTGAAGTCTTATTAATTATTTACTGTTAATAATCAATAATAAATTAATAAATCAAAAATAAAAGGTTAACTTACAGATCCAATTAAGGTGTTATTCAATGTGAACAAACCACAAGCAGTGAAAATATGTTCTCTTCTTGCCACCAGATGGAACTCGTACAGCTCCTGAATTATTAATAGAACTATATGTAGTTATTACAGAAAGTTGATTAAATCCAATTGTAATTCAGGATCAATGTAAAATGTGCTACATGTTGCATGTTTCAGACACTTAAATAAATTAGTACATTTTATATATATATATATATATATATATATATATATATATATATACACACATATATTTATAATACCAATTATGATTATTTATCACTTATGTTTCTAAATACTAAAATTTGTAATTAAAAAAGTGGTATTAATTTCATTAATAGTAAATCTTTGAATCAATTCATTAAAAAGTCTACTTTTCATAAACTTTAATTATACCAATAAAATGTAAGCAAATAAAATATAAATAAATAGAACTCAAAACAAGACAAACAATGAAAATCAGTAAAAAAAATGAACAAAGTCATTTCATCAGTTATGGCAAAAATACTTTATACTTTACTCTTATCAGTCATTCATAACTATACAAATAAAACTCTTATATTTGTCTGATTTAAATTCGAAGGGGATACATTTTTCTTTCCCCCATTTTTTTTCAAACCATTCGGAGAATAATGGCATCATAATTGAAAATCTTGTAAGTCTGTCTGTCCGCTCTTTTGTTACTCAATCACTGAAAAACTGCTTGAGAAGATTCTCTTGGACTTTATTTGTGAGCCAAGGTACAACATTGAATATATTAGAATTGGAATTTTCAACTAGGAGTGGAAGTTTACTTGGACATCAAAACCAATATTTGTCAATATCTTAGAATATTTGAAAATTTGAATATGTCGGTTGCTATGAGTTGGATCGAAAAAGTTTATATAACGAGTTGTTGAAATTTTAATTATCTACAATTGTTGAGATATCCTTTTCACTGTATCTCGAATATAAAGCGAGTTATATGTATTTTTGTTTTTATCCTGAGACCCCCCCCCACTAATAATCTTCTGATTTTTACTCTGTACATTTCATATTCTTTTTATATAGGTTTCTTGAGATGAGATGACCTATGTGTCATACCAGCATATGGCAAATCTGCTTAGTTTACGAAGTACCTGAGTGACTGACTTTTTAAAACTTTTCTACTCCCCTCAAGAGTGGGGGTTTGCTTCAACGTCAAAACACATATTCATGAATGTCTTTTTTAATATTAATTTTATCAAAAACATGTAAAGAACGAATTATGTTTAGAATACATTTTGCGGCACTAAAAATTATTTAATTCTATGCATTTAAAAATTCTAACATTCTACTTCTGGTCACTAAATAAAGGATTTTAGCAGATTTCCCTTAAGGGAAATTAGCTATTGAGGTTGTACACATGATGCGATTTTTGAAAAATGTCCTCAAATGTGCATCGATCCTAACTAGGAGTTAATGAAAATGAGGTGTGTTCCAAATGTGTGTATGTGTGTACATATATGTATATATATATATTTTATTTTTTTTTTACTTCATTCCTTCCATGGTGGTTATTATCGCAGATATACTAGGGAAGGGATTTGTACACACAAATATTGCTCTTAAACAATAACTGCTTGAATGGATATGTAATGTTAATTTATCTTTTTAAAAAATGTTTTAGGCTCAAATGATGTTTTAAATGTGTTACAACGGACAGTTTACTACTCCACACACACACACACACACACACACACACACAAACACACACATATATATATATATATATATATATATATATATATATATATATATATATATATATATATAAAGTTATGAAAGCTTGGCCGCAAAATCTGTTAACTCCCTCCTATGAGGAGTATATTAGAATTAAATTTCATATCAATGTATTTTAACAGCTTATACTCACCAAATCATTAATTCCGATGTATTGAGTCATTTATTTATTTATTATTGTAAAAAGAACAATATTGAATTGTAAATTTGATAGAAAATAATCCCTCATTATATATTAGTTACTTACATCATTTGTTTGCCTGAGCATTCGACTGCACAGTGAATCATTTGCTTTATTAATCTGGAACAGTACAAAAGAAAAATTAGAGATATGATGTGTCTGGTACTAAATGATTTATATTGTTATAACCAATTTGTTTGAATCGTAACTGTAATACTAGTATAATTCGTGTGTGGAATTCACTGTGGAATTCGTGTGTGGAATTCAGTGTGTGGAATTCGTGTGTTTCAAAAAAGTCCAAATTTTCAGTAGATTTCTCTAAAGAAAAATGAGGAATTGGAATGACCCCCCCCCCTTTTTGTTCTTGGATTACTAAAATTTAAGTGCTTGAGATAAAACTGATTCCTATTCATTACAAATTAAAGCACTAGCTTTAGTATATTTTGTCAGTAAAATTAATATGTTATATTTAGACATTTCGTAAATTGTTTGTCTTTTCGGTATATTTATTCAGCGCTACGAGGTTGGCTGGCCTGTTTGTTTATAATTCAGCTGCTTTCCGTTGTAGATCAACTTGTATTGTAAACTAGCTAAGGTACCCGGCTTCGCCCGGGATATCACTTGAGGCTGAATGATGATAATATATTTTTTTTGGGCTTTACATTGTACAATATTTTTACATTTTCCCCTCTCAATGCTTAGGTACCCGGCGTGCTGGGGAAATGATAATAAAAGAATTTGTTATGTAATTAATTCTACAAAATACACAATATTTTTATATTACCTGTTTCCTGTGCATGTATCATTTATATATATATATATATATATATATATATATATATATATATATATAAAACATAATTATAATTATCATATTATTATATTAAAAAATAAGGAGCTCGTTGATTTCGATTTAGCCTTTCGCGTCCTATAACATTGTTGACCCCTTCTGTAGTTTTTCGTGTATAAGTCATTCAAACTTCTTCTTACAGCAAAAGATCATATAACAAAATTTACTTTAAATAACAAAACAAACAGCTTTTGTTATATCCGTGTTTGCCGGAAAATGAATATGTTACGAAATATCGCGATTTTATATTTCAGACCTCCCTTATAACCCCCACTCCTATTCGTACCTCGAAATTTTAATATAGCTTATATTTAGGGAGGTTTTAATGCCAAACCACATACGGAGTTTCGTTTAGTTCGGTAGAGTCTTTTGTGCCATATAAAATTGTTGTTTTATAGTTTTTAGCGTATAACTCATTTATACCTTGCTATATGACAAAAGTGTATATTACAAAAGTTCCTCTAAATAACAAAATAAATAACTTTTGTTATGTGCATATTTGCCGAAAACCCAATACGGAACGAAATATCCCTGTTTTTAAATATATCCAAAAACCTAACCTGGGTTAGTAGTAATATACATACCAAGTTTCATAAAATTCGGTTCAGCCGTTTATGAGTCTATAAAGGACATACAGACAAACATTCATTTTAGCAGATTTCCCTTAAGGGAAATCAGCTATTGAGGTTCTGCTCAGGACGGAATTTTCGAAATTTTTCTTCAAATGTCCATCGATCCTACCTAGTAGATGACGAAAATGAGGTCCGTTCAAAACTGTATATATATATATATAAAATTGTAACCTCTGTCTGTACATTGATTTTTTTCGCGAAATTTCACGATAACTTTTCGTTTCACATGTCATAGACACCATATCTGCATTTTGTTTCTTTCGTGTATGTTTGTTTGTTTGTTTGTTTATTTGTTTGTTTGTTTGTTACCTTTTCACGCATAAACGGCTGAACCGAATTTTATGAAACTTGGTATGTATATTACTACTAACCCAACTTAGACTTTAGGCTATATTAATTTTCTCTGAGGCGAACAGGAGTGGGGGTTATAAGGGAAGCCTGAAATTAAAAATAGCGATATTTCGTTTTCTATTGGTTTTTCGGCAAATATGCACAAAACAAAAGTTGTTTATTTTGTTATTTAGAGTAACTTTTGTTATATACACTTTTGTCGTATACCGAAGTTTAAAAGCGTTATACGCTAAAAATTATAGCGGGAGTCAACAATATTATTTGCCAAAAAAGACTCAACCGAACTAAATAAAACTCGGTATGTGTATTAGCAGTGAGGCCTTCATTATAATAAGCCATACCAACATTTCTATGGACGGGCAGGAGTGGGGGTTATAAGGGAAGCCTGAAATTAAAAATAGCGATATTTCGTTTCCTATCGGGTTTTCCGCAAATATAAACATAACAAAAGTTGTTTATTTTGTTATTTGGAGTAACCTTTGTTATATACACTTTTGTCGTATACCTAAGTATAAATGAGTTATACGTTAAAACTTTAGCGGGAGCCAACAATGTTATTGGGCACTAACGGCTGAACCGAACTTAACAAAGCTCGGTATGTCAATTAGCATTAATACTTCCATAATTATAAGTTATATTAAAATTTTTAGGTTCGAACGGGAGGGGGATTATAAGGGAGCCTGAAATAAAAATTCACCATATTTACATGTATAAGAGACGGGAAATATAAAAATATCGAAGACAGTGAAGCCTTATCGAACAAATATTCTATTATTAGCAAATCCACGGCAACGACGGGTATCAATCCTAAACACTGGGACGGGTAAATGTCAAAATATTGTGCAATGTAAAGCCTGCTAAAAAATACTATCACCATTCAGCCTCAAATGAATTCCCGGGCGAAGCCGGGTATCTGAGCTAGTATATATATATATTTGTCTGTTACCACTCTAGCGGTCGTAATTTTTGTTTGATTGTTACCAAACTCGATATTTAGTCGTTTTATGTAAAAAGAAAGATCAAGTTCGTTAACGGCTGAAATCGGACCAGTGGGAGGGGGGGTTTAGAGGGGAGGATTTTCGAAAATTCGAAATATCTCCGTTACTATACGTCCTGCGTGACGGACTTTATTTATATATATAGATTGACTGAAAGAATTCTCATTACCGTTTGTATTTATTCACTTAACATTCAAGGTAGTGTTACCAGTATGTATATTTATCTATTGTAACTCTTCGCGTGGGGAATATGCTTAATTTACGTAGCCCCTGCGTGACAGACTTTTCATAGTGTTCTAACTTGTATTTCACAGTATTTATGAACAATTTAGGAACTCAATGTGCGTGAAGAAATCTCTCACCTGAGTTTGTAATGAGCAGCCTGCTTTGCAAAGTCGAAATGTGACGAAACCCATTAAAATAAGAAACAAGTAATTTTGATAGACAATGAAAACATAAACGTCGGGGAAGTTTGTTGAGGAAAAATATGTAAGAAAGTGAATTGAAATGTTTACCAAAAATGAAATAATTATGGGCTCGAAGTAGTTAGTCACTACATCTACAGCAGATGAGAGAGTAGCAAGAGAGCGGACATGATGAGAATTATTTATTGATTCTGTTGAAGCATATAGGGTTTGCAATAAAAGCATTAAATTAAACAAAGGATACATGACTGAAGCATAAATGGAAAAGAAATTAAGCATTACTCGTATTATTAAAATAAATCTAATGATTGCTGAAGGGGCATGAATTTCCTCGCGTGTGAGGTAAGTGTAAATGCAACATACAGTGAAATAAAACACGGCATCATATCGGTGGTCAGCAGTCCAACACATCTCGATTCCTTCTGAATCTAATATTTTCTCCATCTCATAAATGAAATCGCGCATCTCCTTTAATTGCGACCTTTCTTTTATTAACCAGAACAATGAAACACTTTCCAACAACGCTGCGAACAAACTTGAAGTTGAAGTTACGAAACCAATAATGCTCAGCACCAATGAAGCAAACAGCCCAAGAAATGTGACTGCTGCTTCTATTTTGTTACAACAAGATAGACGATTCGTATGGTCAGTTGGCAACCCCAGATAAAGGGCTATACGGAAGATACGATGAAGCGCTAAGTCTGTTTTTGAAGTCATTGCAGCTGTCATCGAACACAGAATTCATAGTTTTATTAACTACTTTCAATTTGGAAGAAGTCTGGCTCGTATAAAGTAAGAATCATCTTGACCAACAAAATTTAGAATAATGGTGTTGTAGAATATGCACTACGCAGTGAGTTGTGCCATTTATTATTTAGTGGCAATTTAAAACAATCGATGGCTTTGTTATGCTAGGTGTCAAACCAAAACATGTTTATTTCTTGAGCCATTGCACTTAGAGAAACAAGCAAATTATAAAATACATTATGATATTAAACTGATCAATTGACTTAAATTATTGATATAAGAACTTAACGAATTTTTTCAAACTTGTCTTCAAATGGACATAAGTAGAAGACATTGGTGTAGACTTTCTTTTTTGGATGGGGGGGGGGAGCAGAAAAAAAGGAAGTCTAATTCTTAAAATTACACAAAGGTTTTTTTTCAAACAAACAAATTAATTTTAAATTATTATTTAACTATGCGGCATTTTAATATGTTTTAAAACTGTAATAGAGATAGGTATTTATTGATTTTTTTTGGTGTGTCAACAGAGCTCTGACGATGTTGCACTGCGCCGAAAGCGCTCGGCTGCTTCAATAAATTGTTATTGTGGAAGTGTGGCCTTTTTACTAAACCTGCAATATAACTATTTTCTGTTTACTTATTTTTAATAATCCCCAGGAACCGCAGTAATAGTTGAAATTACAAACATAATTGATAGATATATCTCACCTGTTGAGCTGTTAGATGATAGGCGTTAATTAGACGGAGTGTCAAGTACATAGGAAGTAGAGCAAGAATAAGGCTGCTATAATCATTGTTCCCCATTACAGCTTGGGCCGATAAGTCAGATAAAATACTCAAGAAGTTCTCAGCGAAACTAACAAGTATTAATAGTTCTGAGCATTCATTGAGATTTTCTATTACAGAATTTATTATATCAATGCATCTCATATAAGCTTCAGCGTGTTCGATTTTATTCAAAGACTTTATTAGAAAGCGGACCAGCGACAGTAGATCGAAAAGCTGGTTCAGCGCTGCAACTTGAAAGCAGAGTAAGATGAACATTAGAAAGAGAGTAAAAACTATTTGCATTACCGCACTGCTTGTTATCTGTAAAACTTTGTTCCATGAAATAGAAACAGCAATCGTGAGGCCAGTGCAGAACAAAACATCGCAATATTTGGTCAGTCGGTCAGGGTGCCATTTCCATTTGACGCCATGGAGATAAAATATTTGCTCGATTTGATAAATGTCTTCTTGTATCCTTTTTAGATTTTTCCTTTTCAACATCATAAAGACAAATACAAAATAGTGCATTATTCCCATGAGAACTATATTGAAATTCTGCACTGCGCCGAAGAGTGATAAAGTCCTGTAAATACTGCCTGCTGCCAGCATGTACATGACGTATGAATTGAGTGCAAGGATGCAGCACGAATGCAATATGCGAATAAAAGAAACGTCATATTTACTGTCGAAGGGCAAACCCACGATTCTCAAATTCCAGGTCAAAAGTCTGAATACTTTGGCAGTATTGCTAACTTCCTTTAATACTGGCATAGCAGAAGGCTATTCCAAAAGCTTGCTGCTTTCTACGAGCGCATGCAAGTAGCTCTGAAGATTGAGACAATAGCGCTGAAATAAAAAACTTGTGAAGAATTGGACGGTTTTTTTTCTTTCCAAATACACAATATTCTTCACTTCCAACAACACTGCTGTAAAACTATTCCATATTCATGAATGATTTATATTTACTCAAATAACGATTTACAAGAGAAGCCTATGAAGAAACCTCTTCCAAACAACGTGAGGGCATAGGATGAATTGGCATTATTAGAAGTAAGTATTCTTCTAATTTAAAGAGACTATGAAATTTTTTATCAAGCCTTTTATACTGTGGGTTTTGACCTAAATACTACCATTTACTTTACTAGTAGATTATTCTATTATTGATTAATGTACTTACGCCATTCATTCTGTCACTTTGTAAGAAGGAAAATTAAATAGCTCTGACAAAAAGACAGGTTCGGAGATAATCCATTATACTTTACCTACCCTTAAAT
Source organism: Riptortus pedestris (assembly GCA_019009955.1). Lineage (NCBI taxonomy): Eukaryota > Metazoa > Arthropoda > Insecta > Hemiptera > Alydidae > Riptortus > Riptortus pedestris. Next base: position 158,258,411 of record CM032229.1, read on the forward strand.
AAATTAAAAATCGATTTATTATCTAAAGGTCAACTATGGATATATATACTTGCAGAACCAAATTATAATTTATCATCAAATAGACATTTACAAACCCATTTTTCATTGTCCAACACTTCATATGCCATCTGAGTAGAGGGAAAGCCGTTTTTAAGACAAACCCAGAGTTGTTTCCAATACTAGATTTGAGGTTAACACTGATTTTAAGCAAGGAGGAATCTATATAAAATATTAAAATAAATTCAAATACAAGTATATGATGATGATCAGAGTTGGGCAAAGTTGTAATTGCAATTACAAGTTATAACTACATTAGTTGAAATATAGTTACAATTACAACTACTAATGTAATTAGTAATTGGTAATGAGCAACTACATTTTTCAACTAAAGTAGGTAATTGTAATTGAAATTTCACAAATACAGTTAGTAATTGAGAAAATCAGTAGTTCCAAAGACAACTACAGTTAGTAATTGTAACTGTAGTTGTAGTTGCAACTACAGTTACTTGGGTAGTTACTTTAAAAAACTGTGAAACACTGACTGAAGTAGTTGAGGCTGTTAAGGAATAACTACATCCAATGCTTTTATATTCAAAAGTTTATTATATTACATATACTACATTATTATTATAACTGAAAATAATTGTAATGCAAATAAATGAAAACTAACGAAAATAATATGTAAATTCCTTTTTATATTTTTCCGAGTCGAATGAAATTAAATAATACTTTTAAAGTATAAAATTTAAAGAAATTAGCCATTAGAATTACTCTTAACTCAGAATTTTTGTCAGACAGGCTATTTGATTTTGGGGCTTTTGCCGTTGTGCCAAAAGAAAATAATCTCTCTATTGCTCTGCTCCAATGAATAAGAGGTTCTTGTCCTCACTTTCACTGCCACTCATTGTAGTTTGTTTTAAAAATCTTTTCGTCACCAAGAAATGGTGACCGATATAGAAGACAGACTGGAGAGCCCTGCGAGAGAGTGACAAGAGGCAATCGCCGGAACAAGAGAGTATGGCGATAGGAGCGTCCACCTTCAGTTCTCACATATTCTGTTTGACATTTTATGTGCACCAATTGAACATGGCTCGTCTCAGATGATCCATTGATCACCACCACGAATGTAAATATTTATATAGAGGCAATCAAAATATATTCGCTCTTTGGAACGTAAAAAAAAGCTGATCTATATGTAGTTGTATTTATTACTCAATAACTACAGTTACAATTGTAATTATTTTTATAACTACTTTTTATTTCAACTAGTAGTTGGATTTATGAATACCAACTACAATTACTGTAATTGCGAAACCAAGAAAATGCAACTACAGTTACCAACTACATTTTTGTAACTGTAGTTGCAATTACATAACTCGTATTTATTAGTTGAAAAAGTAGTTAATTACAAAAGTATTTAATTACTGCCCAACTCTGATGATGATGTATTGATCAGAGGAAGAGATATCGCAGTCTTCGCCTTACTGGTTTCGGAGAGGAATGTCCAATTGGAAGAACACAAATAAAGAAACAATGCACTGGTACGGTGGGAAGGAGTAGGCCCAGGAAAAGGTGGATAAATTACCTGTGAAAGCGCTTACGAAAAGACTCCAAAGCATGTTCAGTGTGCTATTCCAAAACACGGCTATGGAATAAGACATGTTTTAATCTTAGCTTTCCAATATGTCTTCCGTAAAATACATATTGAAAATCTAAGTCTGTTTTCTATACCTCAAGCCAACATCCTCAGAGCTGAAACAAAAACAAAGTGCAACACGGAGGTGCTGCGTAAACTAAGCAGATTATAAGCTTATGTAAACAGACCTTGAACTTAAAGCTAGATATGAGTTGTTTACTGATATACTAGCTTAACGTGAAAATCGCATGGGAAGCGGGCGTCAAATGAAGACCAAAAAATAAAGCATAGAAATAACTCGGCTTATATTTCAGTTTAATAAAAATTCACAAACAACTCTTATAGAATATTATATTTGTAACAAGATTGGTTATGTGTCATTTTCCGATTCAACTTAGAATAACGGAGTCATTTCCATTTGTTTTTATTTTACACCACCTCTAAAGCCCTCTCTACTTCTTGTCCGATGAAAAAGGTTGTACTCCTTCTACAGATGCCCAAACAATTTTGTTCATAGGTGAAAGTGTATTTTAGTTCCCCCCCCCTTGGTGGCGGCCATTTTGTTTTTCTAACTTTATCTTTTTTAACACTTTAAAATTTCCAAAATACGCCATCGGTGGCTTTAACCAAGGGCGGGGATTATAACGAAACAAAATGGCGGCATAGGGGGGACTAAACTACACTTTAGTTCTTAGCTAAGTGTAGTTTTGGAAATTTTAAAGTGTTAAAAAAGAAAAAGTTAGAAAAACAAAATGGCCGCCGTCGTCATCGTGCGCCACCAAGGGGGGAGTAAAATACACTTTCACCGATTCTTTCCTGCTTGTTGGTTTTATGGTAGAGGTATATTATATGTGCAATATTCGTTTCTGTAGCTTAGATAGTAGACAAAAAAAAATATTTATTTCAGATTTACTGAGAAGGCATACTAATAATATTTATTTATTTTTTTTAAATCTAGTATACAACCAAAGAACAGAAGAAGATAAGGCCAACCTTATCATTCCTGAAATATGGAAATGTCAGATAAGAGGCATTTTTTAGGCGTAACAACATTAAAAAATGTAATTATTAAATATTCCTATGTTTTGGGACCCTCTCAGTTCATAAATTGGATTCTCTTATAGGTCTTCTTGAACGACTCGTCCATGAACGAAATGTTTGAATTTGTTGTAAAACAAAAACTACAATCTACGTGTTTGAAATGACTATTCCAGAAAATATTCAAGTCCGCTTGAAAAATTACTGCTGAAACCATTTTATATTAGTTAAGTTGTACTGTATGCCTGTCAGTAAAATTTAAGCATCTTGTGATTAACTCTCAAGAGTTTATTACCCCTTTAACTTTTTTTTATAATCATGGAGCAGTTCTGCCCCTTTCCTCATATTGAGGAAATAATGAAGCGTTGTCCAAGATTTTACTTTAGATCGCAGGTGAAATTTGAACATTTCATGAAATACAACTCGTCCTTCTGAAATTATTCATATTGCATTTATTGTTTTAGGATGATGAAAACCTGGATTATGAATGGTTTCTTTCTGCCCCTAAATTCTCTACATTTCGAGTTAATACCATCAAGGTTGCTAGTGATGAAGTAGTAGATATCATTAAACAGCAAATAGTAAGTATATGATTCAGACAAATTCTTTTTGTCAGAGAGATATGAATACAAATCCCTCTCCTTTAAAAGGATCCTCAATTATTTTTCCTCAGTCCTATTTCACTGACTGTCAAGAATTCAAGTCGAAAGAGTCATGTTTATTGAATAGCTTTCATCATGCTTCTTGATCCTTTAGTTTTAGTTAATATAGTTCTTTTAGTTAAGGGTACCTAATATTCTTACCTTTTTTTTACTTATTTGTATGTATATGTATATATATATATATATATATATATATATATATATATATTTTTTTTTTTTTGAACTCAAACCATAACATCAGCAAACATACTACATTCAAAATTTTGAATCCTTTAACGAGTTTATATTGAAATTGTTAATGTAAATTAAACCTCCTCCTATTAAATGTTCAAAGCCATTACTGTGTAAATACAATTTCATCAAAAATATCAATACTATTTCAATTATTGTTTGTATTTTACCATTTTCACTTAAAAGGTCTATTTGAATGGAAAAGTTGTAAAGTTTTAGAGTATAAATAACTTATCCATTTACCTACAGTGGGGAGAGTTCACCGTCAGGCCCAGAGGCTTTAATATTTAATATAAAGACTTGTTTAATGTAAAAGTTCCATTTGGTATATGCAGTCAAACAGTAGCTCAATGTTTTCACACATTTTACTTTCAGAAAGAAGAATCACAATTGAAGTATGATACTCCACCAATCAATGTACATCCTGCTCTACCTGATTGTATTGTCATCAGTTGTTATCCCGAAAATAACTGTGAAAATTTTAGTGCTAGATGTACAGGTGATGTCATAGTCGATATTCTTTGTGGAAATTCAGTTCTTCGGGGCGCTGATGTATTTGCTCCTGGAATTTTAGGACTCCAGACAAGTATGTAAAACCACTGATATAAGCTATCTTTTAAATAGCAATGAAAATTATCTAAGTAAAATATTTTACAGAAAAAATATATCTGAACCCTTAATAAGGATTGCATAATTAATGACTTGTAGTTTAAAAGTGTTTATAACAAATATTAAATTTACAGCTCTGTGTGCTTGAATTTGCAAGCTGAATATATGTCCGATATAATTTATTAATATTCTTATACTCATGTTAAATAATTTAGGAAATTCAATTTATTTAATTTCACAAATAGTTAAATATATGGACACGTGGGTTAAGGCATGGGTAGATTACCCTCATAAAGTTTGGCATAAAAACAGAACCAGGTTCGATGGGGATCGAATCCAAACAATTGGTGGTTGCCAAGAGATAAAATTAAGTTCACCAATTTGTCACGAGAGTGTGCTCTTAGCAGAAGTCTAGTAAGTAAATTGGTTGACATTGTTGGTGAAACTAAGGGATTTGGCTCTCCTAGATCCCGTTATAGGTAAACAGGCTGCTCTAGTGAACTCAATATAATGAGGATTTTGTTATTTTTCTTGAGACAACTCATTCCAGGCTATCCTTGGTTTATGGCGGTTGTCGAACGGACCACTTCGTAAAAATTATTATTGTGAATCCCCTTGAGGATTGCTAAAGAACTCATAAAGCCTAAAATACTGATAATATATTTTGTTCTCTTGTCAGTGGAAGTGAACCTATAAGCAAATGTCAGGTGAATAAAAATTTAGGATAATATTATAATCCAAATAATATTAAAAATATGAAGTTATTGAATAATAAATAAATTTTGAAAATTAGTTATTGTTCACAGATGCAAAAGAAGGTGATTGGGTCAACATCCTTGTGGATATAGATAAGAAGTGCCTTAGAGGATTTAATAAGCACTATGCTGGCAGAACATATTTTGTTGGAATAGGTATTTTAAAAATGGACCGAAATGATATTTTTAAACACAATATTCAACCGAAGTAAGCCTCTTTGGAACATAAGTATTGAAATTAAAGATCTTAAATACATTTTATAATGTATTTTTCTTTTTTAAATACACAATTTTAACATACATGTTGTAATGTAATTTAATTAAAATTGGTAGCTAACTAATTACAATACAGAACTTATAAGTACATCTTAAATTGACGACTAGCATACATGAATAGAAAGAAAACTGGGCCATAGTTTAATAACAAAACTTGGTAGAAAAAAAATGATAGCCCCAGGTGATAAGTGGAGGGCAGAAAATGGACTAGATACAAATATATATAATAAAGAAAATGATTATAATTAGAAATAATATTGTTTTGAGTTAGCGAATTAAAATGACTAATAACATTCTAAGAATGGTGCTACATGGAGAAAAAATCATTTTTCTTCAGTACTGCTGCTGCTCAACAAGGCAAAATCTTTAATGTTGAATAGAGATTTCACCACACTTATGAAAAATCGCCCAGCTGAATGAATTAGATACCTTTACATATATAGATAGAACTTTTTAAATTAGATTTTCTGAAACTCACTATGAAGACCAGACTACACGTAACCACTCTATTCTGTGTTATTTGTTATCTCCCCATATCCCGATTTAGTATTATTATTTGTTATTGTTGATAACTTTCAGAGGAGTGGGGGTGGAAGTGATTTGGAACAGGACTGGAATCCCAAAAATTAAGTTATCAAGGGAATTAGGAATACTTCAAAATCTACCTTCTATAATCTGTGGCTATTTGTTTTCTGATATTTCTGGACAAGTTCTTGACATGTGTGCATCTCCTGGGAATAAGACAACTCACATTGCAACTATAATAGGAGATAAGGTAAAAATTATTATTTGCTGTTAGCCCTCTGCTATCTTCTTTATTTGAGAACGGTTTCTGAAGCAATTTACAAGCTTCTATCAGCCATGATTAACTATGATGTCTGTTTCTTGAAGAAATAGTGTGATAAATATTGTTTTCCAGCTCTTCTCTCCTCATGGAAACTGAAGATGGATTGTAAATAGGCAAAACATTGGTTTTCTAATAAAGAGTATAAAGTTTGACTGGCAATCATAATTTTTTCCTAGCAAAAATAAAGCCCACTATTGTGTAAATCTTAAAAAAATATAATGGAATAGTGAGATTGCTTTAAATTAAAAATAATAAAGAATGTGGATTTAGAATCTCTCATACTCGGCTGCAGTGTTATTCTAAATTACAGGTTAAGTTCATAGAAGATAATCTCCCAGATTTTATGAAATAAACATTACAAGGCCTATTCATAACAAATATATTGGTTAAACTGGACCCCTATTCAAAAATAAAAATGTATGAATATCACTGAAAGAACGATGAACCAAGGGCCAACCAACCTTTCCCTAAGCTTTCTATGAGAATTAACAAATGAATAAGCCATGCCAACAAGTGAGTCTTTTCACTGAGAGTGATCAAATCAAGCATAGCAATACTTCAAAGAAATATTAAATGTATAAACCAATCGTGTGACATAAAGAAGCTGTACCACATAATCATCAGAAGATTGATCAAAATAATCATCTCTTAACCCTCAAGCTGCTCAAGGGAAATAAAAGAGCTCATATTTACCAGGTCCCATATGTTCCAAGGGTCACTCTTAATTACACCTGTATCTGACCCTTTTTCACCTCACTAATAGGGATAGTCGGTTTGTTTCTCCTAGATAGCATTTTGTACTATTTATTGTTTTTTGTATATAATTCTCAAATATCAACAAAACAATCTATTTAATAAATTTCTTTTGGAATTGATTTGTAAAATGATGCTCAAATTTCATTACGCTAAAAGCGAGGAGGCAACCTATTGAGAGATTGCTTTTAGCAGATATCCCTTAACCCTCTGGTGGGCGCACGTCCTGATTTCTCGTGAGTGGGTGAGCCGTGGTTTTTACACCGCAATTTTGTCTTCCCATAATTATCGTTTTCAAACGATACTAGGATACCAAAATATGAAATAAAACAGCTTTCCATTGGTTCATTATTTATTTGACATATTATTTAGTAATAAAGAAGTCACATTATTAAATTAATTTACATTAAAATACGCCTGTAATCAGAACAAATTTCTATCTCCTGATCCATACCATCACAAGAAAAACACACAACGTTTTGACGAGAATGTCGATATTTCTTTCTTATTTTTTTTCAAAGTACCGATGGTAGTCAACTTCTTGTCCATCAGATTTTCAGCTAGACTATAACTGGTGTAATAATTATCCATCGTAACATTTCTGTTTGTGCCCTCGGTGGAAGTTACCAGCCTTTTGACGGCATCTTCAGGTTTATTTGATTTTAGGTATGGCCCAGCTGTTTGCCATAGTATACTTTGAAATTTAGGGTATAAAATGTTTTTGCATCACAAAGGGCATATATCATACTTTTACAGTTTATTCGAAATGTATAATGTGCACAACAACCTCTGAAAGCTTGCAGCATTTCATCAATAGTCATGAATTTACTGATATTGTAGTGAGCAATGGAGTTACAGACAAATTTTTGGTGTAACTCCCGAAGAGGTGCAAATTTATCTGTAGAATTTCGCTCCATTCTTGTATCTATGTTGTCAAACCTAATTGCTTTAAGAAGAAAACAGAAACATTTGTAACTAAAAAACGCTCGTAAAATAGTCATTCCAGTGCCGTCTGAAGCCCACAGTTCATTGCAATTTGCATGCTGTGCTTTCTTTATGCCAATCAAGAACAGTTACCCAAAAAGAGCATGCAATTATTCAGCAGTAGTCTCTTTACAATCTCTAGCTCGAGTATAGTTAGTGTCGCCTCGTTTTCTTCGAATCAATGTTTTAAAATAAACCAAAAACTGAAGAAAGAAAATAAGAAGCTAAAAATAAACTTTTTAAACCTGTTAGTGCTGGTACAGATCAAAAAAAGTGATGTAAAACTTATGTTATGTAACAGTCCAATGTGCCAATAAATAAATTTTAATCGTTTATGAAGGGTACATCAATTAATTATGGCATTTAGAAATGAGTGTCAGCTCATTTGAGAATTAATCCACCACATTTCAATGCTTTTAAGACTTTTCGCTTTCTCATTGTAAATATAATTTGAACCCCACTATATAACTTAGTAATAATAGTTAACAGCTATTTTATGCCTGGTTACAGGATTTATTGTGAACAGCACATTTCAAATTAAGCGGTATGCTAATTTGAACTATTTTTTTATGACTTAATATAATTCTAATTAATTATAGATTTACTAGGGGCATGTAACTGCATTGGATAAATCACAAAGAAAAGTGGATCGTATATTAGACTTGAGCTCAGACTTGGGGTTAACCAACATAACATGCTTCGCATACGATTCAACAAAATGTATTATGGAAAAGAAGCCAGAGGAGAATACATTAATGCCTCCATTCCCTCCTGGAACATTTTCTGCAGTACTCTTGGATCCACCCTGCTCTGCCCTTGGTCAAAGGCCAACTTTTTACAACAGCATCAGCCCTTCACAACTGAAATCATATGTGACCCTTCAACGAAAATTTTTCAAGAATGTAAGTTACTCTTTTTATTTATTTTATGAACTAGGTATTGGTAGTTTTATCTGATTCATTCCATTGAAAATAAGTACTCTCTGAAGAAAGATTTAATCTCACCGTACCAGATTTTGGTGAAATTCGGTGTGAAGGTAGTTTCCACATAGAGTAAGAGAAATATCAAATTTCATTAGATTATATTAATCTGTTTTAAAAAAATGGCACGCAAATGTAGATTGCAACATCAGAAATAGTTTCTATGATCAAGATATGCTTACCCCTGCCATTGATTAAACTAAAATCACATTTTTCCTTGAAGATTCCCCAAAATGTTTGAGATATGTTGAAGTGGGGACTACTCTGTCTTATTCTTTGATATTTCATTTCATTAATTCATTAATGTCAAATCTTGGGTGGATCTTTTGGGGTGCCACACTAAGGTCCTTTATTTTCAATAGGGTTATTCTCCAGATTTATATTTTGAATGTGTTAAATGGAAACCAATTCCAAGAGAGGAGCACAAACCCACTTGAATCAAAGAAAGTAAATATTTAAAATGGCAGAATTACTTTCACTCACTGAGGACTCAAATACTCACATCTAACACATGAATGTTTCTAAGCTATATCAATTTATAATTTACAGGCAGTAGAAGGCTTGATGCCTGGTGGCACATTAGTTTATAGCACTTGTACAATAACTGTTGAAGAAAATGAAGAAATGGTTTCATGGGCTTTAAAGAATTATCCAAGCATTTCCCTCCAAAAATTCAGCCCTGCAATAGGGAAACCAGGAGTACCTGTAAGTAATTACTAAATGTGAAAATTGTCACATTTAATATAATGTTTTTTTTTTCATTTTGATCAATCACCTTTGCTGAGGTGTACATAAATAAAATTGTGAGATTGAGCTTACTATTCATTCCTATTTTACTGGTTACCATTGTCCTTAAACAAAATATTTATGGAACAAAAGTGTAGTAACTTTAATTATCCGTATTCTAAGTAAGGTTAAAATTTTGATAGAAAATAATAAATATGGCCTATACGGTTGATAATAATAAACATTAGTAATCAACAATTTATATTAAACGTTTTTCATCAAGTAAGGGAAGTGAAAAAAAAATTGTTGCATATTCTCTACTAATCCTCAGGCTGTTACAGACTGATATATCAGCCCCATTTTTTCGGGTCCAGGAATGCTACAGGGAGAGTGACCTGTGTGCTATTGACTGATATAATAGGCCACAGCATGATGGGTTCGTATGAACTATTATGTTACAATAGTTCTTCATCTATTGACTTTTTAGCTACCCTGTACTAGGATTCTCTGTTTACCTCCTCTGTTCCTTTTTCAATCTCAAGTACCGTTGCTCATGACCTGTAATTTACCCGTACATATTTAGTCAGTTATTTTCTGATGAAGAAATTTAGTTAGAACTTTTTGCAGGTGTGAGTGAAAGTGAAGGTGATTCTCCTTTAGATTACGATGAGGATCCTGATGGTTGACACCAAAATGTGTCTATTGGTGAAACGTGTGGTTGATCTGGAACTAGTTACTGGAACATAATTAAAACAACTGGAATGGAAATTATACGGTTAGCACTAGAACGGAAAAAGTATTCAGCACATCGGGCTCTGCTGGGTTAGACTATCCTGCCCCTCTAAATACTATACAGCCTGAAGGCTTAACCTGTAGCAAATATATAACAATACCATTCATTTACCATTAGTTACATCTTCCTCCACTGGTCCTCTATCTCTCTCAATCAGCATGGGCCTGCCTGATCTGAGCTCTTATTGCTCTAAATACCTCTGTTTGAGCTCTTACTCCGAGGTCTGGAGAGATTTTCTATAATGCTTCGTGAGAAGTCTCATATATGACGACGGTTTGGCAATCTCTAAGCCTTCTTCGAGTCATTTTTAGAGAGAACTTTAAACTGAGCATAAAACCACCTGATTTAGCATGTTTAAAATCATACAAATATTTTATTACTTTTACTTCTTAGAAACACATCACTTTTATTTCGGGCTAGGCTGGTGCTTTTTTCTCAACTCTCAATTAGAAAACCGTTCACCAAACAAAACAATGTTTTAACCTGAAAATCTGTATAAAACATTAGGATTTAATTTCTGTTTTAAAATGAGTTTTATTCTGATCTTCTCAATGCAACCAGGATAGAATTTGTGTCGTATTCAAATATTATTCTACTATCAATCAGACCTTTATTTTGAAGAAAAAGCTTCTATTTAATTATTTTAAATGACAAGGTTATTTTTTATTTGTGTTAATTGAAGGATTAAATTTTTAAAAAAGTAAAAGCATTGGCTTGTTAATATCTGCATTGTGTTTACCTATAATTTTATGTCCTAATCACTTCTTTTTTTTTTTTAATCTTTAATTTCATATTTATAGAGCTCACTTTCAAAAGAAGAACAAGCAATGGTTTCCAGATTTGGCAACCCCAGATCTTCTTCTACACCAGATGAAGACACTATTGGATTTTTCATAGCTAAATTCATGAAAAAATACTAAGATGTTCTAAACTTCTTTTAATTTTTTTAAAATGTGTGGGGGGACATATTTTATAAATATTTTACATTATTATTTTATTTAAAAGTTAAAAAGGACTCTTTCTATTTATTTCTCCTGGTCCAGATTTTATCATGTATTTATAATAGACACATTTTTTATACTAATAACTTTATTTTGAAACATATATTTTTTAAGTTCAATTTTACAACAATAATTTTAGTATTATTTTATGTGCTTCAAACTCCTTAACAAGAGCAATTTTATACTGTTATATATTTTGTTCTTTTCTCTAGATAGAATTGCTGATTATCAAAACTGTCACATTGTAAATGAAAATAAATTTATAATTTCAACAGATACTTTATAGTATTTAAACGTATATGAAACAATCAATAAAATTTTATGAATTTGACAATTCGTCTATTAACTTCTTAAAAATAGGTTCATCAAATACAATACAATACAATAAGTAGATGGCTTTGTTCTAGATCTTTATGTCATAAGAGCATGCCCTGTTATCATACTCCTGACTGCAAATAACAATTCTAGTTCAATGAATCATTAAACAAAAATCCTTTTTATTATTAAAGTTTTATAGTTACTTGCAAATTAAAAATAAAATCATTTCAGAGAAACTCTTATCACAGCTACCTTTACCTTATGGTGGGTTAAAGTTAACAATTTTGAGAAATAGTTAAACTCAAAATTCTTTTCTATCTCACCTGAGATAATACTGTAAAAACTCAGGCATAAAAGTTTTCTGGACAAGTTTTACAAGTTGATTATATTTTACTCTTTAGATGTTTTTTTCTTTCCTCTTGCCTTAGCATTTGACGAAGGGCATATATCTTTATTTAAGCAGGAACTACATTCTGGATTAATAGGTCGACATCTGGTCTGCCCAAAACCAACCAGAAGATGATTTACTTCTGTCCACAAATCCCTTGGAAGCCAAGCTTCTAATTCCTTTCTGGTTGCCTCAGGAGTTTTGGTCTCCTTTCTGACCCAACCCAGTCTATTGGATATTCTATGTACATGTGTATCAACACCTAAAAAAAATTACATATTTTAACAATAACTTATGGCAGATGATATATTATCTGAGAACAATTAATTTCATGAATATTTAATTTAATACCCAAAGGAATGTATTCTTTTTAGTAGATTTCCTTAAACGGAAATCAGCTACTGAGGTACTACTCATGACGCAATTTTCAACAAAAAAAATTCCTTATATATATTCGATCCTCTACCTAGGAATATTTATTATTATATGCTGTTCTCATGGTCACAATTTTTGTTTGATCACTACCAAAAACTTTATATGTAAATGTTTCATCTAAAACGAAAGATCAAATCATTCATTAACAACTGAAATCCGGCTGGGTGGAGGGGAGTTAAAAATTTAAAATATATCTACGTTATTATGAGTCTATTCGAAACTTGTATAATTCATTATAAATATTGTTCTAAACACGTTTTCTCTTTTTTTAATTTTCAGCTTCAGTAAACCCCCACTTTTAGTCATCGCACTTTAGCAATAAGCACAAACATAATCAAGTATTATTCCTATGTTAATGAGAATGAGGCATTCACTATTTTTCTAATGATTTTAGATTGAAAGGATTGCATTTGATGGGTATTGGAAGGTTTAACACTCCCCCACACTTCAATTTTGTTTATTAATGTTGGTGGTGATATAGCCAAGTAGATTCATTGTTTGCTCTCTAAAGACATTTGTGGGTAGTTGTCAAGAAGTAATCCAAGGAGTTTTTAATGTATGTTTAGAATACGAGTCTTACTTGTTATATGTGGACATCAAGGATGAGGCCAAAGTATTTATTTTAAGTTTTAACATGTATGGTCTACAATGGTAAAGTGGATATGATGAATGGGGGGGGGAGGATCTACAGTGTACACAAGGAATGGGGATTCCTCTCTGGAGAACATCAGCAAGAAGGTAGTAGGAAAAGTAGGAGGTAAAGAGATGCCATATTTGAGATTAAAGGCCATCGCTTAGGTAGGACTGGAGAATTAGATAATAAGAGGAAGGAAGGATTTTTGGATATTTAAGAGCAGTTCCAATATCTATAGGTAGCCAATAAGTTTTCTTTCTACTTAAAGGAGTGGGGGATGAAGCTGACAATTTGGTAGCACTGGTAAATAGAGGAGTGGAAAAGTTGAAAACTTAATTTTTGTGATGGGATAATAGGATCACGTAATGTATGAAGGTGGAGTAGGAGGAATTTCTCAAGGATCTTTCCCATTGTGGGTGGTCTCTCTTATTTAAACTCCCGGAACGATTTTGTACTTAGAATTTACTTCAATATGAAACATTTATATATTATAAAAATTTCCATTAACACCTAAACCAAAGTGCTTAAAATCCTGTAATTTATATTTTGTTCCAATAAACTTACTGAAATAAACAAAACCAACTAAATATTTACTTATTTATAATTGTATTACTTTTATTAATGAGAATCTTACCGATGCCAGTCACGATCCCCCAGCCAACATTCATAGCAAGATGAGCCATCTTTGGTCCAACACCAGGTAATTTACAGAGTGTTTCCACTGTGTTAGGAATGTCACCCTTGTATTCATCTTTCAAGATTTCGGTAGCTTTTTTTATATTCTTTGCCTTAGTCTGGAAGATGTTTTTTTATTATTTATTTTCTCATATTTATCTTAATAAATGCAGGTATTATTAAGAAATCATTCCTAAACACATCACATTAATAATTAGTTCAAACATTCTAATTCGACCCATTTCGTGGAACATGACAGTGAAGAGTCATTTCTTATCTGCCTAATTCAGTTGGTTTTTTTTTATTATGTTTTGTAAATTATGCATTTCATATTTCTGTTACAAATTTCAAATATTGATCAATCAGTATTGATTCCTCCTTCAACTTCAATGGTCACTGTTGTATGCATGCTCTAACTCATTTTTGACAAGTGGACATATTTGGGTTTTGAACAAATCCCTTAATTAAGTTTAGTTTTATATCATTATTGGATCTTCTAGTTAATATTATATGGACACCAAATGACTACCTTGGACTCATTAAATTAAATATACTAAATGTTTTGATTCAATTCACTTAAAAGTATTTATTTGAAAGTGGTATACAATATACCCATCCTTTCCAATTCATTCTATAATTTTTATTTTCCCTCTTTTCTAACCTTCCCATCGATTTCAATCAAATGGGGAGATTCACCACTAAATGTTACAACAGTCAGGCCAAAATTAGTCAACAAAATCAGGAAGGGCCAAAATGGATAATTCTGTTTAAAACTGAAAACCCAAAATTTCCATAAATAGAATATTTTCTATACATCAAACGAGCAAGTAAAAGGTAGATTAATTAAAGAGGAGTGAACTTTATCTGTATTCACAATAATAGCAGGAGATATTATAATGAGCACATTATTTCGATCAAAGCCCATGTCCAACATTGGCCTATGGGGCAACTTTTTAAAACTGTCATATGCCCCAAAGTAAACTTTCCCACTCATACAATCTATTGCATGAAAACTGGATAAAATAATTCAAGAGCTTCTCAAAATGTTAAATATTATTTATTAACATCCACTTTATGCTCCTAAGGCCCATTGGGACTGTGTCTGTTTGTCACCCTTTCCACCTAGGCTCAGAATAAGTATTTATAATTTTGTTTGTAACTAAATAAATTTCTATTGCTGGAGTATGTGAATCGACCCAGCACTGCAAGCTTTACCAAAAGGATCAAGACCATAGTCAGAAGACTAAACTGAGCCAAAGAAAATTATATAAAATATACAATACCAAAATATAAATTAAATTGCCAGTATTACAAACCTTCCAAAACCCTACAGGGTAAATTAACTTCCCAATTGTATCCTCATCGGTATTCAAAATGTTTTCTACAGTAAGTCCATGCTCCCTTAATCTATTCATAGCTGCAAAGTTTACTTCATCTTTGGTTTGGCTTGACAGCATGAGAGATATAAGTACTTGGTATCTACGGACCTAATAAAAACAACATTTTTAGACTTCAGCATAAAAACACCTGAGGTAAGATATGTTTTACTGCTATACCTCTGGGCTAAGTTTAAGGTCATGACTAATATCACAACCCATGGTATCCACTGGTGCATCCATGAGTTTTCTCATTTCGCGAATATTGTCTACCACTAGTTCCCAATTTTCTGGCATCCATTTATCTTTTTTTGCCGTGTTCAATTCATCTCCTCCTTCATCATCTTTTTTAATTGTAACTTTTCTTTTAGAATGTATTTTACTGTTTTTAGAAGCAGATTTCTCCTGTTTAGTTTGTTCTAAATCTGATGGCTTAGCATTGTCTTGTAAGTTGTCAGCAGATTCTGAATGTGCCAGCTTGCTTTTTCTTTCCGAATTAAAAGAAAACAGGCCAGCAAGTTCAGTGACAGATAATCCTTTAGACCGAGTATTCGGCATTCTGATCAAAAAACGGCAGAGTAACCCAAAACTTTTTATGAACTATCGGTCATTAAAGTACTAGATGTTTTGTTTCATTTTGTTGATTATTAACATAAATGAAATGAAAACTGCCCACCGTTAAACAGTATACGAAAAGGTAAATACACTGACAATTACGCGGGCAACTCGATAACAGTTTCTAACCAAAGAGGTAGAGTCCAGGAACCATGTAAAGAATAATGAATCACGTTAGTTAAGTAAAGTATCTATTTTAGAAATGAGTGCAATTTATTTTAAATATATATAAGTTGAAAATCAACCGGAAACATTAAAAAAGTTATTTATTAAGCCCAGTCAATGTTAATTACTGGCACATAGGACTGGGGGCCCGGCCGGCTTAGCAAGACTATCATGCTTTTAAGCCGAATAGGACTACTGCTGTTATTTTAGATTTCCCTTAAGGGAAATCAGCTATTGAGGTCGTACTCATGACACGATTTTCGAAATTTTTCAGGTTATTGAAATGGACTGAAACATTTCTTATTTCCGTTTGCATTTATTCACGTTGGTGTTGTGTTACCAGTATGTAGATTTGTCTAGTACTAAACTTCACGAGGGAAATCTGCTTAGTCTACGCAGCCCGTGCGTGCCGGTTTATTTTTTTTTTTTATCTGAGATCCAGTTTCGATAGTAGATTTTTGTAAGTACCTACCAGAGCTGTTCTGACAGTTTCCCTTCTACCGAACTCTCGTGTTCCATTTTAAGCGGTTGTTGTAAATGTGAGTGGGTCTAATGGACCATCAGGTGGGTTGCGCGGTACCTGGAAGTACGGGTGTTATTCAGTAAGTTGATCATTGAATAAATTCTTATGGCCCAGGTGAAAATCCACGACTCTTTATTGACCATGAGTATTAATAGGAACATAATGGCTAACAAATTCAACACCCACCCTCAATAGTCAGTCTGAAGTTGGGTAAATTAAGCAGATTTCTCACGACTAGGAATGACATCATAGTCAATGTGTGCTGTTAACATAAGAGTGTCATTCTAACACGTGGGGAATCTACTTAGTTTACGAGCACCCAAGTGAGGTGTTTTCAAATGTTATGTACACAGGACCCTGGTTCCTGTTCAAGCTTGATATGTATTAATGTATAATTAATTAATAAATAATATTAATATTATATAAATACAATGTATTAATATTGTACGATAATTATATGTGAGGCAATGGCAACACTGCGTGATACACACGTGTACAGGATAGTATACAATATAGCAGTTTTAATGGCGAATGTGAGTTAGCGTCTTCTTACAGTTATTACCTTATACAATACATAAAAGTGGAGGCACCGGCCAGGAAATGCCAGAAATTGATGAATTGGTGAATAGTATAAATTTGTTAGTCGCTGCTATGACTAAGACCCATACAGAAGAGTCCAAATCAATAGGAAATATAAAGTTTGAAAATTTCGATGAAGCGGTGGAAGATTTCGACACGTACATCGAACGTTTGGATGCATACTTCAGAGCCAGGAATATTCCAGAAGATAAAAAAGGTGATATGTTTGTTACATTAATTGGCCCTAAGTTTTTTACACTTTTAAAACATTTATTACATCCAACATCATACGCTGAAAAACAATATAGTGAACTAGTGAGCATATTAAAAAAACATATTAATCCGCCACCGTTAATTATACCGTCTAGGCATACATTTATTAATCGGAAACAAGCAGAAAACGAATCAATTTCAGATTACGTGGCGCAATTGAGAAAACTAGCAACGCCTTGCAAGTATGATGGCGTTATGCTGAACACCATGCTTAGAGATGTATTCGTAAGTGGCTTGCGTTCCAAAAATATTTTAGACAGATTATTTGAAGAAGACGATCCTTCATTTGAAAAAACCTTGGAAATATCTTTAGCAATCGAAAAGGCAGTAGGTGGAACTGGTAACATCCTTGGTAAAGGTAATAATTTAGAAATCAATAAAGTATCTTTTCAAGAAGAGAAAAAGAATAAGAAAAGTCCTAAGACAAATAAATACCAAAATATTAATAATAATTATAATAAATTTACTTGCTTAAAATGTGGTAAGAAAGGTCATAAGGCCAATCAATGCCGAATTACTTATAAACTTCATTGTAAATTTTGCAATGTAGATGGGCACCTAGAAAAGGTGTGTATAAGAAAAAAAAATGCATGTTCAGATTCTATTAAAGAAATTTTACCTATTAATAAATTACAATGTGTTTCCAGACGCAACTCTAACTGTATTAAAAATTTACATTCGCCTCCGGTATACACCGAAGTTCTAATGAACCATACAAAAGTGTCGTTGGAAGTCGACACAGGTTCACCTGTTACAATAATTGAATATAATACATTTGCAAACTTGAAGAATACTACATTACAAGAAACTACATCCCTTTTTCGGAGCTACAACAACAAAATTATACGTCCCCGAGGAGAAGCAATAGTCGAGGTACGTTACAAAAACATTATTAAAAATTTAAAAATGTACGTTGTGGAAGCAAGCTACTCTAATATTATGGGGAGAGACTGGATTAAGGAATTATGCGTTCTTGACATTTCTAGAGTAGATTCAATACATTCAGAGCATTCTCTAGAAGAAATACTACAAAAACACATCCAAGTTTTCAACAGCATGGTACATCCGGTACAGGGAGTACAGGTACAAATACAATTAAAAGCGGATTCTAGGCCAGTTTTCAAAAGAGCCCGTGTCGTTCCCTTTGCTTTGAAACCCAAAGTGGAAGAGGAGATTAAAAGGATGGAAAACGAGGGCATCTTAGTCAAAACAAATACCTCTGATTGGGCCACCCCGGTCGTTCCAGTGGTAAAACCGGATGGAACTATTCGTTTGTGTGCAGATTATTCTGTCACACTTAATCCTCAGATGGTTGTTCCACAATATCCATTTCCAGGTTTCGAAGAAGTTTCTGCTAAATTATTAAATGCTAAATTTTTTACTAAACTTGATGTCAGAACTGCATTTTTACATTTACCTGTTTCAGAGGAAGCTTCCGAGATGTTGACTATTAATACACACATTGGCTTATACAAAGTAAAAAGGCTACTTTACGGTTTAGCTTCAGCACCTGCTGAATGGCAACGTTTCATTGACCAATTAGTCCAACAAATTCCAGGCGTTTGTGTGGTACATGATGACATCGTCGTTTCAGCACCGACGGTCGCCGAACACAATCAACGACTCGAACAGGTTTTAAAATTACTTGAAGATGGCAATGTACGTCTCAATAAGAGCAAATGTAAATTTCTACAAAAAAAGATTACATATCTGGGGTTTGAAATTTCTGACAAAGGCGTTGGCAAAACTCAAGAAATGATTGAAGCCATTCTCAAATGCAGGCGTCCCATTAATGTTACAGAAGTAAAAGCTTTTTTGGGGCTAGTTACATTTTACGCTAAATTTACACCTAATCTTGCTACAATGGCCGAACTGTTACATAATCTCACAAGAGGTAATGTCCCGTTTGTGTGGACATCGAGACATACACAAAGTTTCAATAAAATAAAAAATGAAATTACATCACCTCGTATTTTAGTACATTACAATGCAAATTATCCACTTGTTGTTTCAGTAGATGCATCACCTACCGGATTGGGCGCGGTTCTAGCTCATATTATCAACGATGAAGAAAGGCCTATTGCATTTGCCTCTAGAACCCTGTCTAAAAGTGAACGGAACTATTCTCAGATAGATAAAGAAGCTCTAGCAATCAAATGGGGTATAGAGAAATTTTACCATTATTTATACGGCCAACATTTTACATTAATTACAGACCATCAGCCTTTGACCCGTATACTGGGCTCAAAGAATGCGTTACCCGTCATTACAGCTACAAGACTACTAAGGTACGCCTTATTCTTACAAATGTTTAACTTTACAATTAAATTTCGGAAATCCGAACAAAATGCTAATGCAGATTGTCTCTCCAGGCTTAGCTTACCATTTACATGTCACAATGAACCAGATGAGATAGAAATTTTCCAACTACAACAACTTGCTACTCTTCCAATTACATCATCGAAGTTAGCGAAAGAAACTATTAAAGATCCAGAATTAAGAGAGTTGTTGAGAAAACTGAAAACTGGTATTTCTAATGGCGTTGACGATCCTAGATATACATTACAAAATAATTGCATATTTTTTGGCATAAGAGTTTATGTACCAAAAAATTTACGTACTCAAATATTACAAGAATTACATATGGGACACATAGGAATGGTAAAAATGAAAGCTTTAGCCCGTTCGTACGTATATTGGCCTGGTATTGATAAAAATATAGAAGACTATGTTCGACATTGTACGCCTTGTTTAATGGTTGCGAAAGAACCTTCAAGAATTACAACTCATCATTGGCAAACCGCTAATGCACCGTGGGAGAGAATACATGTCGACCATATGGGACCATTCCACGGCAAATATTTTTTACTAATTATTGACGCTTATTCGAAATGGCCTGAAATCTTCATGGTACCAAATTTATCTTCATCTACGTCTATCAATATTTTAGACTCCGTGTTCTCAAGATATGGTTATCCGCAGATTTTAGTATCTGATAATGGCACAGCATTTTCCAGCATAGAGTTCAAAAACTTCATTACACAACGAGCTATTCGGCACATTGCATGTGCACCGTACAACCCTTCTACAAATGGACAAGTTGAACGCTACGTATACACCGCCAAGCAGGCATTACGCAGCCTGTCTAAAGAGAACCATCGTACGTGTCAAGAGAACTTGAATACCTTCTTATTTACCTTCAGAAGAAGTCCGTCTACAGCAACTGGAGAAAGCCCCGCTCAATTATTTTTAGGAAGGAACATCAACTCTGCACTTACTCTGCTACATCGTGCTGACGCTACTCAAAAAGAAGAAATTTTGCCTCTGCGGCAGTGCCAAATCTTTCATGAGGGAGAAAGGGTCGCTGTACGCAACTACACTTCCCCCAATAGTAAATGGCAAATAGGCACCGTATTGAATAGGGATGGTGCACTACACTATACAATTCAGGTATCTGAGAAGCTAGTAAGGCGTCATGCCCAACAGATGAGGAAAGTTGGCGCATCAATTGCGCAAAGTCAGCAAGTATGTGATTCAAATTTACACAGAACATTTTCTCCCAATAATACTCCTTCACAACCATCTCCTACAATACAACCATCTCCTACAATACAACCATCTCCTACAATACAATCATCTCCTACAGCCCAACCATCTCCTACAATACAATCATCTCCTACAGCCCAACCATCTCCTACAGTACAATCATCTCCTATAGTACAATCATCTCCTACAGTACAACCATCTCCTACATTACGATCTTCTCCAACTGCACTACATCCTTTAAGTATACAAGCTTCTCCGCACATTCTTACCTCTGATACTTTAGCTACAGGTACACCTGGGATTCAGTCACAACCGATTACCAGGAAGTCATCAAGGGTGCGGAAACCAACGCAAAGACTGGATTTATGAAATAAATTCATATAATATAATAAATTCAATTACGATTTTTGTCATATACTTTGCAAATTGTTTAAGGGAGAAGTTGATATGTATTAATGTATAATTAATTAATAAATAATATTAATATTATATAAATACAATGTATTAATATTGTACGATAATTATATGTGAGGCAATGGCAACACTGCGTGATACACACGTGTACAGGATAGTATACAATATAGCAGTTTTAATGGCGAATGTGAGTTAGCGTCTTCTTACAGTTATTACCTTATACAATACATAAAAAAGCTCAAACATCAAACGAAAACAAAATAAGATATCTTAAATTGAACTTATAAGGTGAAACAAGGATGTACCTAGGACCAAAGATATGGAGGGGTGGGGGCTATGGTCGTTCAAGTTGTTTAATAAGTATGCAGAACATTATTAGTTATTTGCATGAAAAAATACTGATTTTTATTGAAGTTACATATCTAATAAAGAATTACTGTACCTAATTTTGTTTGTCATCAGGGCGTGGAAGGTGTGTCCCCCTGCCCCGCGCTGGGTACGCCCATGGGTTGAAAAGCTTAGAGATATAACATGCCTATATAATTGTATTGTCCTTTCAATGTTATCAATACAAGAAGTAAAGTAAGCAAAGGTTGAGGAGAAATTAATGCAAACTATCAGGCCCGAGGTCTTGCTCAATATGATTTGGATTGCAAGCTATGAATAAATGCCAGTATTGCTTTAATGTGTAGTGAACCAGGATAGGATCAGCTGTGTAGGTGCATAGAATAATTTGGGAGACTTCATTTCTTGTGGTTCAAGATTGTGTTGAATCTGAGAGGACACGGTTGGGTTAAGATCCCCATGCACTTTAAGATCCTAACAAAACAAAAAGCTGTCCCACTTTCGAAGGATTCCATTAGAAAAACTTCCTAATATAAAATGCTTTATATTTTATTATTTCAACCTACCTATAAAATTAAATGATAGATACATATGGAATAACTATTTTTTATTTATTACTAGCTAAGGTACTCGGCTTTGCCCGGGTAATCAATCATATGAGGCTGAGTGATGTGGTATTTTTTTTTTGGCTTTACTTTGTACAATTTTTTTACATTTTCCAATCTCAATGCTTAGGATTTACACCCAAGTCAGGAGGGCTGGGGATATGTTAATAATAAAAGTATTTGTTATGTACTTAATTCAACAAAATACACAATATTTTTTATTACCCGTTTCCTGTGCATGTTTCTTTTTTTATATACAGTGGCTCACAGTCAAAATGATGCAAGGGATTTGCTTAAAAAAACAAACTATTTTATACCAAGCCAAAATTTATTTGCAACAATCTTTGTTTACAAATTACTAATATTGGGCTAGAATATTCGATAGTTAAACATTTATTTGAAATGAAATCATAAAATTAAATCAAAACTTTGTAAAACAATGTACACTTCTGAGGTCACAATGAAAATGATGCAAAATTCTTCTGAGGTCACAATGAAAATGATGTAAAATTCTTCTGAGGTCACAATGAAAATGATGCAAAATTAAAAACATCAAAAAAATAAAAAATATTATAAATTTTAGTATTTTGTAGGTAAGCCTTTATTTTTTATTACCTCTTTCAAACGATTAGGCATGGATTGGACAAGTTTTTCTGTGTAAGATGGACTTATCTTCTTCCATTCTTCTTGAAGGGCCTTTTTGAGATCTTCTCTGTTTGATATCTCATGTTTCCTCACTTCTGATTCTAGTTTACTCCATAAATTTTCTATGACGTTGAGGTCTGGTGATTGGGGGGGGGGGGTGTTTTTATAGTTTTGGGGCAGTTATATAAACACCATTCTCTTGCGAGATCAGATGAATGCTTAGGATCGTTATCAGCATAAAATGCAAAATTATTTAGTATTCCAAGCTTGGATGCACTTTCTTTGAGATTTTTTTTTAGGATGTCACAATATAAATGTTTGTCCATTATACCTTCAATAAAGTGAAGGTTTCCTACCCCCGAAGCAGCCATACACCCCCAAACCATTACGTGACCACCCCCATGTTTTATGGTCGGGCGAAGATTTTTTTCTTGGAGCTCTTCATTTGCCTTTCTCCAGACAAAAGTTCTTCCATCAGAGCCAAACCAATTAAATTTGGACACATCTGAAAACAAAACAGTTTTCCAGAATTCCATGTCTTTATTTAAATAATTCTTAGCAAAATTAATTCGTATCTTCTTATTTTTGTCGTTAATATAAGGTTTTCGCCTTGCAACTCTACCATTGTATTCATTTTTTTCTTAAGACCCTTCGAATGGTTTCAGTACATACAGTTTTATTTAAATGTGTTTAACTAATGTAGCCAACTTTGGAGCACTTAATTTTGGATTAATTTTAATTTGGCGCAAAATCCAACGTTCATCATTACCAGTAAAACTTTTTTTTGCACTCACCCTAGGTTTATTTATTATTCTGTTCTCCTTTTTAAAACGTTCAATAATATGTTGGACGGTCGCATAACTCCTATTAATAATAGAGGCGATTTCTCGTTGTGTTTTGCCCATTTTGTAATTGTTAATTGAAGGGTTTGGGAAAATGATTAAACAGACAACTTTGGATAAAAACTTCTATTTGGAAAAGCAGCTACAATACAAGACGACATGTTGTGATAGACTACAAAAATCCCCGCCAGAGTGCTCTCTCTGTTCCCAGGACCAATGCCTGCTATATTTGATTGGAAATATTGATCACAAAATAACCAACACTTCCCCTTGAGCGATATTTCCAAAAACAATACAATTTACTTTGTAAAACAATACAATTTACTTTATAAGTCCAAAACACTTGAAAAAATATTCATGTTTTTCCCTACTTAAAGGTTTCGTCAAAATATCAGAGAGCATTTCTTCAGTTGGCATATGCTCAGCACAATATTTTTATTGTTGACATGTGTTCTCAAAAAATGATGTCTAACATCTATATGTTTAGACCTTTGACTCGTAACTGAATTTCTTGCTAGATGAATTGCACCCATATTATCACAAAAGATCTTTGTTGGAAAGTTGTAACTATTTGGCTCAATTTCATTCATTAAAACTTTTCTTCTTTGGAGATTTCTTTTTCTTCTTTGTAGACTTCTTTTTCTTTTTGTCATTTTTCTTCTTGGTTGATTTCTTTTTCTTTTTGTCATTTTCTTCTTGGGAGATTTCTTCTTCTTTTTGTCCTTCTTCTTTGTAGGTTTCTTTTTCTTTTTTGTCCTTCTTCTTCTTGGTTGATTTCTTTTTCTTTTTGTCATTTTTCTTCTTTGTAGGTAACTTTACCCAGTCATATGTCTTGTTTTTCTTAAACGAATTCAGTTCGTCTTCCATCGCCAATCTCCATTGCTTGGAGTACGGACCTTTGAGCGCCTCATCTACGGTCAATGGTTCTTCAATGGGGTTCAGTGCAGCTAGATATGTAACGAAATCACTCATATCTTTTGGTTTCGGCACACGTCTGGATCGTCGAACCTGTGGTGAGTTCTCCTCCTGGATATCTGGCTCGCTAGAGACAGATCCTGGCACTGAATCATCAGAATCAGTCTGATGGTCGTATCCTGATTCCGTATTCTCATCAGAAACGTCCTCTTGTGAATTGGTTGTATCCTGGAGAGCAGGCGGCTCATCCACATCTAAAAATACTGACGTAGTAGGCAGCTGTCGAGGCTTATGTCTTTCTTGGTTTGAAGTTTCAAGAAAAACAACATCTCGACTCATAGTAACCTTCTTCGTTTCAGGGTCAATTAATCGATATCCTTTGATTTCCTCTGAATATCCGACAAAAATGTATTTTGCCGATTTAGGATCCCATTTTCTTCGGATTTCCTTGGGAACCTGTGCCATAGCCGGACACCAAAAAATCCTCAAGTGAGACATATCAGGCCTCTTACCATACCACGCTTCATATGGAGTCCTCCCGACAACAGCCTTTGTCGGTGCGCGATTTGTTGAGGTAAACGGCTGTAGAAACAGCTTCTGCCCAATAGCTTTTGGGCAAACCAGCATCCTGTAACATAGTGCGAGCCTTCTCCACAATGGATCTGTTGGCTCGTTCAGCCACTCCGTTACTCTGTGGCGAGTACCTAACGGTCAGTTGATGCCTGATTTCCTGCAGAAATAAGTCCAGCTTTGAATTTTGAGATGACGAACTCAGTCCCATTGTCAGACCTCACACACTTGATTTTCTTCCTGTCTGAGTTTCAACCAGAGCCCGAAATTCAGCAAAAATATCACTCACTTTGTTCTTTTCTGAAAGAAAATACACGAATGTGTAACGAGAGAAGTCGTCAATTAAGGTGAAAAAATATTTACTTCCACCTATGGATAAATTTTCCATGGGTCCACATAAATCCATATGTAGAACTTCCAAGATCTCCTTTGCTCGGCTCTTACTGGCTCTGAAGGGTAGTCGAGCATGCTTTCCTAATAAGCAGACTTCACATGGATCATCATTAGGTGTTATTTTATCAATACCTGTACACATGTCTTGAAGTAGGTTCATCCTCTTCCTGGAAAGATGTCCTAAACGTCGATGCATTAGGGAACCTGCATCTTCAGCGAAATAGGTAGGTAATATTCTGTCCTTCATGGTATCAAGCTTGTAGATCCCATTCTTCCTTTTAGCTGTGGCTAATACTTCACCATTAGGGTCAATGACCTTTCCCATTTCTTTGGTGAATATGACCGAATGTCCCTTATCAGTAATTTTTGCTGACTGATAATAGGTTAGCACCTATACCTGGCACTTAATGTACATCATGCGCTACAACGCTATCAGCCTGCCCATTAACTATCAGTGAAATTTTGGTTGTACCAACAGCCTGAGCAGATAAATTTACATTATTTAGTGTCGTAATTTTTAAATCTGAATCACCAGATACATTGTCTAGTATATTTATGTCATTGACTAGGTGAGAACTGCAACCCGAGTCAAGAAATAAATCTACACTGTTGCTAGTGTCATTAGGTCTAGACATGTAAGCAAAAAGTGCTTTACCTTTGGGTTTTCCTTGATTTGAATTTTCAGTAGAATCTTGTTTCTTACGATCTTGGGTCTCCATCTTCTTGGTACGGCACTGTGAAGCATAATGTCCCCTTTTGTGACATGCATAACACTCAATTTTATGTTTTCCTTTGCCTTTGGAACCCTTCCCCTGGGAGAACAATGCTGTCTCACTACTGGGTGTATGTGAATGTGCGGGAGTCTTCACATCCTGGAGAATTTTTACTTTAATCGAGTCTCCTGTGATTTTCAGTCCCGAGCTCTCTAAACCCATGATCATTGGCTTGTATTCATCAGACAAGCCCGCCAATAAAATTGTCCCGAGCCACTCATCATCCACTTTGAAGCCAATATCAGTGAGCCTCTGTGATGTTGACATAATTTTATTGACATATTCTTCAACTGAAGAACAGTTTTCTAGTCTGGTCGTTATCAATGATCTCAAAAGACCTACCTTCCTGGTAAGACCATTGTCCTCGAATGCAGTCTTCAAGTTGTCCCAAGCCTCCTTGGCTGTAGATGCACTTTCTATGTGTGGGAACACAATTGGATCGGTAATAAGTACTATTTTTGAAAAAAGCTTTCCGATCTTTTGCTAAAATGTTCTCTTCTTTCTGCGTCGTAGCAGCGCCTTCTAACTTGGGAACAACGATTGATCCATCGACCACATGCCACAAATCGTCAAGATTCAAATATGCCTTAGCTGCAAATTTCCACGAAGCGTAATTTTGTCTGCCGAGAAGTTTCTCAACCGGTGGAGGGTGGTTTGATGCCATGATGAACAAAATTCAGCGAAAAAATCAACTGTTCACAACCTAACCTCACTGCACGTGGGGACAACACACGAGATTTACACTTTTCATGAAGTTTTTCGATCGAATCTATACTTTTTCTCGATAGAAAACGATTTAAGCAATCACTGGGCCCATAACCTGAAGGGTTTGGGAAAATGATTAAACAGATAACTTTGGATAAAAACTTCTATTTGGAAAAGCAGCTACAATACAAGACGACATGTTGTGATAGACTACAAAAATCCCCGCCAGAGTGCTCTCTCTGTTCCCAGGACCAATGCCTGCTATATTTGATTGGAAATATTGATCACAAAATAACCAACATTAATCACTATTTTTCGTTCTTGAATAGTTGTATGCGCACCCATTTCAAACAAAAGCTCAAACAAGACTGATTACTTGTATTCATATTGTTTGTTTTTGTTTTCATTAAAAGAATGAAAAGGGATTATAAGATTAGTAAACCCATGTATCCAACAATTCAAGAATACTTATTTTCTAAACAGAAATGAACTTTGCATCTTTTTCACTGTGACCTTCAATCCCTACTAGTTTTAGTCCAGATTTTTTTGTCTTTTTGTACAAATGTTGTTGAGTTGAAATGGCAGTATAAATTTAATGTACGACAATAAAACATTATACCCTCGAGTGCATTAACATTTAAATTTAAATAAATTGAGAGTAACTAGCAACAGAAATATAAATGTTGGTTTGCATCATTTTCATTGTGAGCCACTGTATAACATAATCATAGATTATCATTGTCAAAAATATGGAGTTTCGTTGATTTAGTCTTCCGAGTCCCATAACATTGTTGACCCCTTCTATATTTGCCAAAAAACCAATAGACCAAATATCGCTATTAGCAGATTTCCCTTAAGGGAAATCAGCTATTGAGGTCGTACTCATGACGCGAGTTTCGAAAAATTTCTTCAAATGTCCATCGATCCTACCCAGGAGATGACGAAAATGAGGTCCGTTCAAAATTTTATATATATATCTATATTTGTCTGTTAACGCTCTAGCGGTCGCAATTCTTGTTTGATCGTTACCAAACTCGGAATTTAATCGTTTTATGTAAAAAGAAAGATAAAGTTCGTTAATGGCTGAAATCGGTCCAGTGGGAGGGGGGGTTTAGAGGGGGGATTTTCGGAAAATTCGAAATATCTCCGTTATTATGCGTCGGATCGAAAAATTGTATAGAATCAATCTTATTACAAATTAAATTTACTATAAATATTGTTCTATACATTTATTCCCTAACTTGAATATTAACCGAGATATTTGCATTTTTATTAAATTTGGGGCGGTAACGGATTTTTGAGTTTCCCGCCAAAACCTAGTTCGGCCCTTTGCCGTAAGTGTTGGGCTCTTGTATGGAGATTTCTCTATTGTATTACTTCACGTGGGAAATCTGCTTAGTTTACGCAGCCCCTGCGTGTCGGACTTTTTTTAATTTCAGGACTCCCTTGTAACCCCCCCCCCCTCCTCCTCCTGTTCGTCTCAGAGAATATTAATACAGCCAGAAACCTAACCTGTTTTAGTAGTAAAAAGTCCGTGACGCAGGGGCTGCGTAAACTAAGCAGATTTCCCATGTGAAGTTTTACAATAGAGAAATCTGCATACTGGTAACACAATACCACCGTGATTAAATACAAACGGTAATGAGAAATCTTTCAGTTAATTAAAATAAATTCCCAACTGAAATGGCTTCTGAGTTGTAAGAATAATTTATACTTTAATAACTCAAATTTTAGTAGTCCAAGAACTAAAGAAGGGGGGGGGGGGAGGGCGGATGAACAGAACGTATTTGCATAAATCTCACAAAGTAACGAAGGTAAGGTAAGGTTAGAAGAAGCTTCCACCTGAGCCGAGTACTGGCGGAAATGGACGACCTAATCCGAACTATACCCGACCACAGACTTCATAAAATGCAAATATCTCGGTTAATATTCAAGATAGAGAATAAATGTATATAACAATATTTATAGTAAATTTAATTTGCAATAAGATTGATTCTGTACAATTTTTCGAACCGAAGTATAGTAACGAAGATATTTCGAAAATCCTCCCCTCTAAACCCCCCTTCCCACTGGTCCGATTTCAGCTGTTAACGAACTTGATCTTTCTTTTTACAGAAAAACGACTAAATATCGAGTTTGGTACCGATCAAACAAAAATTGCGACCGCTAGAGCGGTAACAGACAAATATATATATATATATATATATATATATATATATATATATATATATATATATATATATATATATATACAGTTTTGAACGGACTTCATTTTCGTCATCTACTAGGTAGGATCGATGGACATTTGAAGAAAAATTTCGAAAATTCCGTCATGAGTACAACCTCAATAGCTGATTTCCCTTAAGGGAAATCTGCTAATATACATTCCAAGTTTCATAAAATTCGGTTCAGCCGTTTACGATTCTATAAAGGACATACATTAATTTTTATATATATATAATAATTATCTTTTTAGTATAAATGAAAAAAAAATGATTCTCATAAAATAATTTTAAAATTTTGAGTGCCAGATCTTTAGTCTCTTTTCTTCAAATTTGAACTTGGAGATAGCTTTCCGGACCCTTAAGACTAGTCCTATTACCTTTTTCCCCCAACCTTCAGCATATTCTGTGATTTTTACAGGTAGCTAGTTGTATATCATAACTGCAGCTTATATTCAGAGTATGTTTTATAACGGGTTCTTACTAATAGAGAATATAGAATGGAACGAGAGATGATTATAGTACATATCAATATGATTAGAATGGAAAACCTCTTTAAAGAAGTTCCTTATAAATTCTGGAGTCCCTATGTCTGTGAACCTTGAAATAATTTCTAATGCTACAACTAGTAAGTTATAAATTGTGTGTCACTAATTAAATAAACGATAAATGACACTAATTAATTTTCATTGTTTGTTAGGGCCATCAGCAGGTATACCCAGCTGAAAAAAAATTGTTCGTAATATGACCCAACATTCTTTCTGGGGGTCAGAATTTTTCATGTTCCTACTTTTTCTATTTAATAGGTACGGAGAAATTTGCATTTTTAATTTTTGTCCCCTTCTACACTCCCTTCATTAGTTGATTTTGATCAACTGGGATTATGAAATTCTAAGGCTGTTCAGCACACACACACACAAACAAACAAACAGAAGTCATGCCCAAAAAAGTCATAATGGGTTCAAGGATGGTCAAAACAAGTAATTCTGTTGAAATCTGAAAACCAAACTTATTTGTAATTACAATACTTCCTTTACTTCGTACAAAAGAGTAAAAAGATCAGAGAGGAGTTGACTACTACTGGAATTTTAAACATTTGTAACAATATTTTGAATAAGTTATATTAAAGGATAATCAAGTTATTTTCTGGACCACACCACGTTATGCTGAAATGTAATCTGATAAACATTTAAAAATTAGTTGTAAATTGTAAACTGCCATTAAAACTTAAAATGGACATTCAAAAAAAATTACTTCACTTTTTTTATATTTACTTAAGACACAAAATCACATTTTCAAAATTTGCCAAATTCTTATTTCCTATTTTTACTCCTTTCTCGTGAAAGTAATTGTTAGCAATCCTAACCATAACTTTTCAATGTCAAGAACACCCCCCGGTCCGGTTTCAATCATTAATCATTTTAAAATTTAATTTTACATTACAGGTTTAAATATAGCTTAAAATATGGTAATAATGAAATACAAATTTGAACAACCCTCATTTTTATCATTCACTTATCTACAAGGAAGCCATCAGTGTAGATTTCAATACAATCTACAAAAGAATTTTGTCCTGTACAACATCTCAAGATCTGTCAAGGAATTTTCAGACCTTTTAATAATTCTGTATGGAAAGCAGGATATTAAATATTGAGACCATAAGTTTTATATAAAATTTATTTTAACAAAGAAGAAAATGAATGTTTACTTCTTCTTCGATACACCAACAGTTCGTCCTCTCCTGCCAGTTGTCTTAGTGTGCTGACCTCGGACCCTCAAACTATAAATTAAAAAACATAATAATAATTCTTATTATCTTGGATAATATTAATAATTGTATGTTTCTATTAAAACAATTTCTGCATTGTAGAAGAGTAAAAAACAAAGAGTACTATTAGTGATAGATACTATTGCAAGGTAAAGGGTTATTATAACCGCATTTCAATAAAGCTACAACCTCCACAAACGTCTTGAATTCATTTTTACCAATATTACAAACTTTTGAGGCAATGAGCCACTTCTTCAGTGGTCTGTGAAAAGTATAACCAACTTGCAATGAACAACCATTTTTTTCACCTATCAAAAATCAAGAAACATTAACAAATTGAAATATCTCTTTAACGTTAAAAACTAGCTTGTAATCATATTTCAGATTAAAAAATTCTTCTGTTATAGTTAAGCCCTTCTCCAGGCAGGTTTCAAACTCCAAGAATAAGACTCTATGATTTAAAAGTTCAGAAGTGGACTTGGAAAGAACAATGATGGCAGCCATTTTGTGCACAAAACACCTTATTAAAAGTACTCTTTTGTATGTCTGGAAAGGAACTTTCATATTCATAATAGAACATAGTATGATCAAAAATGTTTGCATATTAACAGAGCAGGGTTAATAAAAAGAAGAAATAACTCGGTACCCCTCCCAAGCACTTTACTCCCCTAGTGTTCATGCTTTTAAATGATTTCTTTATGAGGATCAAACAAATTCATGTTTCTGTGAGCAACACTACTCTACGAAAAGTATAAGCATCAAATCATATACAAGGACAGGAGGGGTGGGGCAAAAATGATTATAACTTTATCTGTGCATTCTTGCCAGCAATAATATTCGTGAGTTACAATGCAAATAACATAAACCTCTCTTTAAACTGG
Organism: Riptortus pedestris; assembly: GCA_019009955.1. Classification (NCBI taxonomy): domain Eukaryota; kingdom Metazoa; phylum Arthropoda; class Insecta; order Hemiptera; family Alydidae; genus Riptortus; species Riptortus pedestris. The sequence continues at coordinate 158,290,307 of CM032229.1, forward strand.
GCATTGTTTAATTTCTCATGTTATAATAAAATAATTTCTTCTCACTTCAAAACCTACAAGAATTAAAATGCACGAGTGCATCACTAAACATTAAAGTAATCGTAATGAGAATCTATTATCTATCTAACTTTCATGTAGTAATTAAATAAAGTATAAATACATTTAAGGAGAACTGAAATTTCTGATTAATTGGAAGAGGGGACATTAAAAAATTAACATGGATTTGAAATAAAAGGATAATAACTTTACAAGGTATGTTATCAGGTACCAAAGTTTAATAAATTCATCCATTGTAAAGAATTGATAACTATATTTCAATTGTTATATGAAAAAATATATATAACAAAAGCTACTCTAAATAACAAAGTAAGTAATTTTCGCTATGAGCATTTTTGTCAAAAAAACAAATAGGTAATGAAATATTACGCTCATTCGCTTTGGGCCTTCATTATAATCCCCACTCCTGTTCATATGGAAGGTTGTTAATATAGCTTATAATCTAGCGAGAGATAGTGCTAACTCAGATAGTGAGTTTGGTTGAGTTTCGAATAGTCAATTGTGCCATATAGATCCCTTCTATAGTATTTAGTATATATCTAGTTTATTCTGTCATACTACAAAATTGCATATAACAAAAGTTACTCTATATCAAAATAAAAAAATTTTATGTACACGTTTACTGAAATACCAATAGGAAATGAAATATCACGATTATTTGATTCAGGCCATCCTTAGAAAGCCCACTCCTATTTGTTTCTCTTCAAGAAAAGTCTAAGTTGGGTTATTGGTAATACTCATATGTTTCTTGAAATTCGGTTGAGTCATTTAGGCATGAAAAAGTAACAAATGGACAGACACCAAAGCCAAAAATTGTTGATATTGTTTCAATTCCATGTGAACTGAAACTGACATGAAATTTTGAGAAAAAAAATCAATGTACAGACAAAGGTTAAGATTTTACGTATATAAATATTCTATGATCTTTGGGTTCATACATTTTTTTTTATATTGTCATTTCAATAACATAGGGGGCACATCGATTGTTAAGCTATAAAAGGGTTATGTTTTCTATCTCATATTCATTTTGAACCCATTATAGAATTTCAATTTATATTTAAATATTATATTCTTATAAAATTAAACTGTCATATTTTTTATTGTTGAATAGTTTTACACAATGCTGGGTGCTGGGGAAGTTTTTGTTAATCATATATTTTTATAAATGGACTTTTATATCGTTAAATTAATAAGTTACCAATTATTTTAAGATTTCTAAATTTGAACTTATAATTTCTCAAACACACTACATGTTAACGTCAAATTCTCTATTTCTGTGCACACTTGACAAATAATGATTAAGTGGCCTAAATATATCTTAATAGCCACTATCAAATGTATAATGTAGACGATGGATGATATTTCATGTATGTTTATATTATTTAATAATAATAGAATTTACAATACACACATTGTTTAGTATAATTTCTACTTCATGATCAAATATTGAGGTGCAAAGAAACATATAATAATAATAAATTATACATAAATAGGAATGTAAGTCAAGGTACGTTGAAAGGCAGTCTTTGGTGAATCCGAAGGGATGAAATGGTGGTCAAGTGGGCAGAGCTTTTTGCTCAAATGAACTAGTTGATCTTTACATGGTTATTCATTTATTTTTCAAAAATTTGTTAATGTGTCAATTTGATGGGGGAAGAAATATGGCTTCGCTATATCAAGATCACTTATATGATGTGGTACATGTGCACAAAATTCCTATGGTTTAAAATTATATGTTGGTATGATCGTCTTAGGAGAAGGAGGAGTAATGTTTATTTAATAATAATAATTTATTTAGGATATCAGCTTTGGTAATGTGATACATCAACACTAAGTAAACAAACCTTGTAAAGTACTAAAATGTGTGTCATTTAAATTTGACTCCACCAAGATTTTCTTGTCCCATTGTCAAATAAATAAAACAACCTACTAAGGAAACAAATTTAATATCTAATTCTTGAATGGAGTGAATTTCTTTTGTAAAAGAGGTTTGTCAAAGATATAATAAGTACTAATTTTTAAAATGAAAACCACCTTTCTTAAGGATTTCATTTTGAACTCTTAGAATATATTTTCTTTAATTTAATTATGTAACTAATAGCAGAATATGAAATAAATAAATCAACAAGCTAGCAGGGTCTAAACATTAATATTTTCCCTAGAAGTTTATTCATCAACATGAATTGGGAAATATTGTACATACCCCCAGTAATGCCTCATTCCTCTGTGAGCCCTGATCTTCTTAAGCCTCTCCAAATCTTCACGAAGCTTGCTGTCAAGGTTTGATGATGTTAACTAAAAAATAAAAAAAAAAATATAAATCAGTCTTAAAAAGTGTCATTAGTTCTAAATTTTACACAAACTCAATGATAATAGTATTTCATTATTTTTGTTTAATACACAACTTCCAATTCATGTTAGTATGACTGTTTGTGTTATCACCCTTCTAGCCAAAGTAGACCCTAAGGGGTTTAATTAGTAAATTCATCATTAAATAAATCCCTATTGATTACAAGCAAATTCAATCCACGGCTTTAAATTTATCCCGAGTATTAAAACTTTGATTAACTCATTTGATTAAATTACTTACAAACTAAACAACAAAACACTAAAATTATTAAATACATTTAAAATACTAAATAGTTTCTAACAGTCTTCTTTACTAAAAACTAAAGAAAGGATTAGCTAGAGATGCTAAAATTTTAAATAGGACATACAATCCTTATTTTTCTGACAATAACAGTTTTAACTTAGTTTTCTTGACTTCATTTAAATGACATGAAAACAAAAACCTAACCAAACAGTACATCAACGAAATAAATAACATGAACATAGTGGCTTATGAATAAGGTCACATATGCCTATGAACTGATATGTTTTAAATAATACTTGGCTGATCAACAAAGTAATTACCTACATGCAACCTAGCAGAAGCAAAAGAATAAGTATTTTATCTATCACGTGATATAGACAAAAAAAAAAAAAGATTCAAATACTTAAATACTATCTTATATCGATCTAACTAGGGTTCCATCTTAAAAACCAGTTGAATTTCTTTGAACCAACAAGGTGCAATATACTAATGTTTCTTCCATGACATTTCATGTCAATAGAAGTTATAAATGTGGTCTAACTATATATTATTAGGACCTGAAGGTGAAATAAGAAACAATAAAAAATCTGCGAAAGATTTTTGTAATAATAACGCATAAAATGGTGGTGTCCCCCACAACACTAGATTCTAACTACAACCCAAAAGAATAATGGAAACCCCTTGAGAGATATAATAATCATTGCCAAGAATACATAGAATATTTTGGACTGATAAAACTTTACAAAAAGTTTAACCTTCCTAGGACTGGGTGGATTGTAAAACGTTAAGGACTGAGTGGGGTCCACACGGACCCCAACTTTAAATTTCAATTTTACACACTAAACCACATTTAATTCTTTTTTCTTTAATGTATTTAATATTTAGGTATATTATAGGTTAAAATAAAATAAAAACAAATATAAAAATAATTTTTGTTTATTTATTAATAAAACGTTTAAAAAATTTGTACCTTTTGATCATTAAAATTATTAATTTACAAAAAAAAAGTTTTATAGTAATTAAATAAGTTATTTTACTGTTATATTTATAAACATCTTGAAAGCAAAAAAACATTAAAAAAAACAAAAAATAAAAAAGAAATACTAGTTTTCAACATTGACACAATTTATACATGCAGGATTATGATTTGTATGTTTTGTCCACAGCTGTTACAGAAATTATTACTTTGATATCGACTTTTCGAAGACACAAATAGCATCTTCCCCTACTTTTGGGCCTTGTTGCTGTAGCAATCGACGTCGAAGGCTTTGATTCTTGATTTTCTTCGATATCGATGCACTTTTCCATCATTCTTATAGTATCTCTCTTCAGCCTTCTGCATAAATGTGGATTATTCAATCTTTCTCGAATAAGCGGTTCTGCTAATTTCTTTCCCAACTCCAAGAGAAAAATCCGCCTTCTGTCAAGTGAAGATTTCATATACACCCGAAAAGGACATCGTCCTCTGAAAGGAACAAGTTGTTCATCAATTGTCAAATGGCTTCCAGGGTGGTAATGTTTTTGGTAATTTTTTGTAAATATATCTATTACGTCTCTTATAGGAGCTAACTTGTCTATGGATTTCCGTTCCAACCTTGTGTACATATTGTCAAATCTACAATTAGAAGAAATTTCTTTGAACCGATCTCTCGACATCGTAGATGAAAAAATAGGAATTTTGAAAGGGTAACTGTCCGTCCATAGCATATTTATTGGTTCTCTATTGCTTTTCATGGCTCCACTAATTATCAGTAATCTGATATAAGCATACATTTCGGTAGGGGTAACATTTTTCCACAACAAATTTTTACCATGTTCTTGATTATATATGAATGTATTATGAAATCCCCTCTGATTTGTAGAACTGACGACAATGTCTATAATGTCCGGAGAAATAAAAAGTTTGAAAATATCTAAAATTTCACTATCTAATGGAATTTGTTTAGAAATACCTGGTGGCATGTTGATAATATTCGAAGACCTTGATTTTCTTCGCACTAAAGGTTACTTCAACCAAAAAGTTTCATCTTTAGATAGAAATATTTCTCCTAAATCTTCAAACGAAATTTCGACTGTGAAATAATCTGCCTCCAATTCATCATTATTAGCCTCTTCTTCAATTTCTAAGAAGTCCTCATCTTCAGAAATCTCATTTCCCGAATCAAAACCAGAAGGGTGATCGTGTGTTTCGCCTGGTAGATCATTGAGGCTGTCCTGCTGTGCAGCGCGAGCTAGTTCTATGATTTTCACTGTCCGAGAAGAAAACATGTTGACACATACAAATGTAACACGAAACTGATTCTTCAAAATAGGGAGAGAGAAAAGTAAAATCTAAAGGTCAGGAATTTCTAGGAAATTCAATTACGATTTATGTAAGAAATAGGCTTTAGAATTCCTGTGAAAGAAATTAAACCACATTAGCTCCATGTTTTTCAAATTATTAAGTTAATATTATTGAGTCGATTTACTACCAAGAAAAAGTAATTTTAAAGTTAAAAAAAAAAAGTTTATTTATACCAAACTAAATTTGGTCACACTAACGACTACGTGGGGTCATCGCACACCCCAGGCCTGTTTTTTGTCATATTTGTTCAAATATCATGCAATTTATTTAGTTTTTTCTATTTATTTTTTGATATTTTGAATCAAGACACTTGCAGAGGAAAACTCCTAGAAGGACTAAGGGATATCTATAAATTTATAAAAACGCCTAGCGAAAAACGAGCCGTGGGGTGCAGGATGACCCCACTCAGTCCTAGGAAGGTTAATCATGTACTTTGTTTTTGAACAGAAAACATTCTTAGTAATTAAAAAATATTAAATGATGACAGTATTACAATTGTGGATGTTAAAACAAAAACACATATAATTATGGATGTTAATACATTGAGCACGGATGTTGATTAGAGGAATTTTTAAACACATCCTTTCAAAACATATCCATAAAAGTACATAATATGATTAATAGAAGCTTATATAGAAGCACCACTTGAATTGATTCAAATACAGCGCAATAGCCGGTGGAACATATACTACACATTAAATAGTACAGACTACAAAAAAAATGTACTTCAGTTTACCTGAGTGTACTTTCCGTCAACAATATCTTTCTGCCTGTTCAGAAACCAGTCAGGGATCTTGTACTGTCTAGGATATTGCATAATGGTAACAATTTTTTCAACCTGAAAAAACCAACAATAATTAAGAATCACAAAAAAAAAAAAATTAAATTTCAACAAATAAGACAAAATAAATACCTCTTCTTCTGAGCATTCACCGGCCCTCTTGTCCAAATCAACGTCGGCTTTTTTCAATACAATATTCGCATATCGTCTACCAACTCCCTTGATTGCAGTCATAGCAAACATCACCTTCCTTTTACCGTCAATATTTGTACCCATTATACGAAGAATGTGTTGGAACTTCTCAGGTAGTACCAGCGACTGAAAAGTAAACGTTATAAATAAAATTATTTCAAATTTCTTAAAAATATGAGGAGCCACATGGTATAACCTAACTAGGAAACCACGTTTCTAACGAATATGCTAACAAAAATACGCAGATTGACACTAAATAATAGATACGAGTTTATAAACATGTTTAAAATAACAATACAATGGAGACATACCATTTTTATATGATTTTAACAGCAAAGATAACTTAAACGATTCGCTGGTAGGTATAAACACCTTCCAAAAGAAGTGGTTACATGGACTCAAAGCTAACTTAATCATAAGTTCATGAATATTCAACACACAATAACAAAATAGAAATTTTGAAATCATATTTATGTATTTTTTTGTGTACTTCGAGTAATAAATGCACCGATAATTAAAATTAATTCAAAAGTGGGTATATAAAATAGAGGAGCATAAAGTAGAGGAGAGGGGGGGGGGGGGTAATCTTCCTCCAAATTTCTATAAACCGTGTTTGGAAGTGAATTAATAATACTTCTGGATTTTATGAAAGTATTATTTTTGCACATGTTTATTATAAATTTTAACTCAGGTTCAGCTCACTTTGTTAATAAAATAGCTTTCAGTGACACTTTCGATTATTTTTATAATTATACATATGCTACAACATAGTTGTTAATGCTCATATCCAACTTTAATTTCGAATAAGAGGCCTGGTTAAATATATAAAAGCTGTATTAAACACTCGAATTACAAAATACATAGAAGTGGTTAGGTAGGATTGTTTAACATATTTTAAAAATACAACGGTTTATAAATCAGAAATGGTTATTATTTATGACCTAGCACTATTATTATTTATCCCTCTGGATTTGTGCTGGCTGGTGGAGGTCCATCATCAACGGAAGGATCAAAAAGGTCAAACACCTCCACTCTTAATACTTCTTTATTACAGGCAAAGTACTTTCGGGGCGAACCGTCCCATCATCAGTGCTGTGATGTGTTGTGCCAGTAGTTGACACCAGCTGTAGCTTGTCGCCCCGAAAGTACTTTGCCTGTAATAAAGAAGTATTAAGAGTGGAGGTGTTTGACCTTTTTGATCCTTCCGTTGATGATGGACCTCCACCAGCCAGCACAAATCCAGAGTGATGAAGCCCGTCAAGCTACAGCTGGTGTCAACTACTGGCACAACACATCACAGCACTGATGATGGGACGGTTCGCCCCGAAAGTACTTTGCCTGTAATAAAGAAGTATTAAGAGTGGAGGTATTTGACCTTTTTGATCCTTCCGTTGATTATTATTTATGTTCTAGCGGTATCTATAATCAATACCACATAATACAAATTTTAAAATATAAAAACAAATTGGTTGCTGATTTTAGTTGGATTTTAATAATTCTCTCAAGAAACAATACCCCCTGAAAAGCTCTATCACACACTTTCGTTATTGACAGATCTGGTCGTATTCATGAGATGATTCTCGAAACATTTCTTTCAATATCCATCGATCCTTCCTAGATGACAACATAAAAAAAAGTCCGTCACGCAAGCGCTGCGTAAACTAAGCAGCTTTCCCATAAACTGGAATATGAAACGTTAATGTTCTCATCTCACCATCTAATCTCTATTCGGGGCTCAGGTTAGCCATGCGAGTTAAAGCGTGGACCTTTATCTCACATGGTAAACCTAGAGTGGCGAGTTCGATTCTCGCCTGAGCAAAGGAAATTATTTAGTGACGAAATTCATTAAATAACGTCCTAAAATCCCACCCTGGCTAGAAAAGGGTGGTAACCTGTAGATAACCCGTCCCGATTAGCCTAAGTTGCAAAAAGTGGACGTTAATAAATAAATAAATAATCTCTATTCCACTCGTAGTAAGAAGAAGCGTTTAAACAGGAATTAAAATGCAAGTTGAACTTGAGATGTTGAGCTACTGAGAATGCTTCGTGTGAAAATCGAATGAGTAGAAGTGCGGGTTGTAATGTTATGTATAAAAATTATGAAGTTCAGGACATAAAATCATAATTGATGACGTCACACCGAAAATAATTTCCACAAATATCTCACCGTAAAATTTCAGAGAAAACAGTATTTGGTCCTGTGTAGGATCAGTGGAAATTTTAAGAAACTTCAAAAATTGAGACATAAGTACAACTTCAGTTGCTGATTTCCTTTCCCTTGCTGAGGAGGTGGAGCTCAGAGGGGGAATTTCAAAAATTCCAAATATCTCCACTACTATATGTCAGATCAAAAAATTATATGTATTCAAACGTTTTATATAAGTTAAAGGGTTTTTTTTTCTCTCTCATGAATATTAACCGCGATAATTGCATTTCTTAGTTTTCAGGCTTCAGTAAACAACCACTCTTACTCAAGGTACATGAACAATTAGCTTTTAAATCATCGGAAACGTCTCATTCCAAGTTGAAATATGAAATATTTTACTATTAGGGAACACACAAATACGTAGTGTGATGACGTAATCAATGAAGATTTGATGTTCATAAATCCAAAATGTTTATTCAGTATATACTATACTCGATTTTTAACAGCTTCATGCAACACAAGTTCATAATCGTTAATGATAATCGGCTATTGAGGTTGTACTCCTTACGCAATTTTCGAAAAAAATTCTTCTAATGTCCATCCATCCTAACCAGAAATTGAAGTCCGTCCAAAACTAATATATATACATATTTGCCCGTTAACGCCCTGGTGGTCTCAATTTTTGCTCAATCGTTACCAAATGTATTATGTAAAATTCTTTAATTTATCAAGTTCGTAAATGGCTGAAATCCGTCCAGTGGATGGGAGGTTTAGAGGGGCAGGGAATTTCGAAAATTCAAAATATCTCCGTTATTGCGTCGTATTGAAAATTTGTATAGGACCAGTCCTAAACAATTCTATTACTAAGTACTTGTTTTCCCTATATTGAATATTAGATATTTCCATATTTTAGTTTTCAGGCATCAGTAAACCCCCACTTTCACTCATGTCATATTACCAATAAGCTGTAATATCATGAATCACTTCATGGTCACTAAACATAGTTTACATTGAGAGTTTACTTTGTCACATAGATGCCAATACGTTGTGTGATGACGTCATCAAATTAAATGTTTCGGTCTTAACCATACTCGATATTTAACTGTTACAGTTACTAAAGATTATGTTAGTTATTGAAGGAAATTGGTCCTGGAATAGTGGTGGTGCAGAAGGAGGAGGGGAGGGGGGGGGTTAGAAATTCCAAATATACCTGTTATTATGAGTATGATCTTAAAATGTTATATAACCATTTTTTTTTTTAAATGGTCTACAATTATTCTTTGAATGTTTTCGTAACTTCAGTAACCCCCCCCTTAAACTCATTGATTTTTGTTTACATGTAAGTAGAGAATATGTGGTTTGATGAGATCACAACCGTGTTATACCAGCACTTGGGAAATCTGCTTAGTTCACGCAGTACCTGCGCGAGGGACTAAACTAAGCAGATTTCCCACGTGAAGTTTTACAATAGAGAAATCTACATACTAATAACAGTAGTAGTAACGAATCTCTAAACCAATTCACGAGGGACAAACAGTTACGGAAAGAGCCGAACTAGCTTTCAATGGAAAGTCCCGAATATAGCCGACTTCTGCCGACATGAAACACAGGATCGGGTCCATCTTCCAATATCGTGCTATGAAGCGACAAGAAGACCTAACTCTTGAGTGACTAACACCATGAATGGTACTGAATCTTTTCTCGCAAACATTTAAGTATCTATGGACGATTGTGTGCCCACTCCTACTCATCCTGTATAAACAATAAACCAATAATCACGAACGTCTTATTCCAAGCTCAATTTACACGCATTGTTTTAATTGGACTTGTGAAATGTGACCTGCACAAATTCCCATTTGACGTCATATAAGCTATGATGGGGAATGCCTCTACAAATAAACCTGAGTGTATTAGGAAGATGTTATATCACACCCCAGACATTCTTATCTCTCTTCCTCATTAGATATAATTCTCTTGAAGCTTGTAAAATTCGATCTTTATTGTAAGTTTTACAAAGAATAAAAAACATAGTAAGATACTTAGTGGCATATTTCTGTATTCAGGGCCAGGTAAAAACACGAACTTCCTACCTGGAGCTCCTTGGCATCTTTGAGGAGAGAACAAGCTGTCTCCTTTAACAACCTGGCAGCCAAAATTGAAACATTTTCAAGCCAAACAAAATCACACGCGCACGCACTTAAGACTTATAATAAATTACAAATAAATTTTAATAAATTAATTTAATCTCCCCTCCTCCTTCGTGGACAGACCATTCTTGTCCCATAAATAGATTTGGATCTTCTTTTTCTCAGTTGGGAAAATATTCTATTAATTCTAAATGACTAGTTTATATAATTGAATAATTTTTATCACATTATTTTAATGAACTTAAATTAATGTTATTAAATTCATAAAGATTTAACTGCAGTTTATTCACGAGGATGATTACACACCATTTTCAAGACATTAAATTTCACTTCCTGCTACTTTCACCAGCTGTTTCTTCGAGGGTTGCATCTTTGCCCGCTTTAGTAAGAATTTTAAATACTTCATCCAGGGGTAGCGGGGAAGAAATAGTTACTCTCTTAGTGCCGTAGTCAATGTTGTAGTCCAGCACAGACTTTGGACCTGTCGTTACATACAATATACATATAGGAAATAAATATCAATCTAGTACTATTTATTAGATCTGAATGAGCCATTAAAACATGGAATATGAGTAGCTTAACGTATCTTGTATTTTTAAACCGCCCTTTAATAGCTTCATATGTTTATCTGAGAAGGCCAGATGCAATCCCTGAGGATGGAATAGAGGAAGTATTCGAGACCGCATGACATTAAGTTTCCTCTGTTCAAGGAAAGAAGTGACAACGTCTAGAACTCTTTTTCTCTCCTAAATCATTGTTGTTGCTACAGGCTGCGATGACAGTATACCCGTCATTAGCAGTTCGCCCTGACTTTCGTGGGAACCAGCAACGGTAGGAGGGTTAGGAGGATAAGTAGAAGGATACGTCATGTGACGATCCAACAATAAATACACCAATAAGACTAGACAAATCCACCCGATGATAGAATAGCTTGAGATACCACTGATCTTATGGAGCTCAGATTCTTACTCAACGAAGGAAAAAAAAGGAAAATTATTCCTGTTGTCACAAATTTTCATTCTGTTGTAGGAAGAATATAATGAGAACATAATAAAAACCTGTCTACTTAGAAGAGATGGCTAATAATGTAGTTTGCGTTGTGCAAGGGTTGGTAATATAGAAAACACATTTTAAAAACAGTGCTTTAGTGGTATAAACATCCTTTTTTGAGGTTTAAGTCTACATCAAAATACAGTGTTGCTCTTGTAAATAGTGCTCTAATGAAAAAGGAGTGGGGAGGGGGGGGGGGCTTGGCAGGAAACAGACCACAAGGAGGTCACAGTGCAGGTGCCAGAGGGAGTGATGTGTGCGAAATATGAGGAGCGCATTCTGTAAATAGTTTTGAAGCTTGCAAATTATGATTGTGAATGTTGCCAGGAGGGTTTTTGGCCCATTTATTTTTTATAACCCCCCCCCTTCCTCACTTAGATAACAAGTAAATGGATCGAACAAATGCATTAGAACCATTTAAATGATGATAGTTTTAGTGACAATAAGCATTTGTTTCTTATGATTAAAGATACTGATAGCTAGTCAATAGAAAAACAAATATAAAAGTTAAAATTAACTGCTGATGAACTTCAACATAAATTAATTTTTTTAAATATCGGCTTAGAATTAAATTTATTAAAAGTAATTTGACCCCCCCCCCCTCTCCCGCTAACACCCACCCCAAGCCTTGACAAATCGAATGCAACCTATATAAAATAGCTTTTCAATTCCAAAATAAGTATCACAATGTTTGAACGAGATGCACCAACTAAAAGTATTTTTGGCACCGTGGTGGAAGGACCAGGAGCATTATGGGTCGTAGCGGGTTGAAATAAAGATGGTGTCCGTGGAAATGAAAGTCATTCCAAGTAAGCCGTCATTCCAACGATTAATATAAAGCCATATATAGCGTATACAATATTCATCCCCTAAATAAATATATGTATTAACATATCAGAATTACTGCACGAAAACAGCCCATACATAGACACAATAATGAAACATCTCCTACAGACACATTATCAATAAAATTTAATTGCGCACTAAAACATTTACCTGAATAGTAGGCTTACTGCTAAATATAATAGATATGTATCAGAAATTTATTTTATTTAACTATTAGATATATTATAAATTAATAGTTTATTATTAGGTGTATAGTATTTAAGTAAATTAGCATTTCCTGGTTGGTTTATAACATTTTGCCCAATGATACCTAGTAAGCATACTCACCTCTAGACCCTTCTAGTGCCTGCTTTACGTCAAGGGCACATCCTTCACACCACATAGAAACTCGGAATTTATAAGTCTAAAAAATATATATAATGAATTTCATGCAGGATAATATTTAAAGGTAAAAGCAACGTATATTTTACTGTTATTAAATAAGAAACTTCATTTTCTGTAACTTAAACTTCAAACCTTGGTTGGAGGAAGTTTCACCGTGTTGGATAATCCAACCACTTCTTTGCTCTTCATCATTCCTTTACCAGATGATTTCAAAATAGCTTTCGGTGCAGAAGACATCTTTATGAATCAGGGAGTGTAATGTTTACGAAACTTAGTCTTGTGGTGACTGTTTAAAAAGATATTATGAATTAATTATTGAGAAATAAAAACGAAAAATACACACAACTATAATTTTCCCCCCTAAATCCTAAATGTTATTGCCAAAAAGGAAAATTAACCCATATTTTGACAAATCGAGTGTTGATAAAATGAGCTGCATTAACTAATGTGATTTCCTATGAGCTGAAAGAGCCATTCTATTCTTAACTATCTCTCTTATTAAAAACTCAATTAAAACACCACCAAATTTAATCTGGGTATTTTTAGTTATGTATAAAGAGAAAATGGGATAAGCAGAAGTGGAAATTTACATAGAAATATTTACAATTTCGCATTCCAACTCTTCCCTAAATAGCCGTCCACACCTCCTTATCTGAGCTCGGCCATTAATGTGCTTGATCTTGAGTTTTAAATGGAAATTTTAAAAACCGAATAGGTCAGCAATTAGTGTTTTATTTCTGTTGCGTACAGTATATTATAATTCACACAATATACACCAACACAAGCGCTAGGTTCATAGACAGATACATTTAAGTGTTGAAACTAATTGGGATGGGTCAAAAACGTTCATATGACATATGGTCCGCTTGTCATCCCATTCTGAGTGAATCCTATTTTTATCATTCTTCGGATATTCATTATTTTGTTCCTTTCCAAAACACCTCCGCTCACGTGTTAGCATTGTTTTACGACCGGTTAAGCGTTAACAGTCTCCTACTCTGGATATAAATACGAACAGATCATATGGTCCTGTTTGGCAGGTTGGGTCGGTAGACGTTAAAGGAACGGTACAGCCTCAACACCGATTTCCTTTGAAGGGAAATCTCCTAACTAGAATGATCATTGGGTTTGAACATTCCACCTTTAGAATTAGAATCCAGTCCTTTCACTCTAGACCACCGCTGCCTCTAGAGCTCACTAACTAAAATTACTAACAGTAACGTCATCAAATGAGATTTTCCACTCTTGACTTGGAAATATTTTTTTATCAATGCCACATTCAAGATTTAAGCGTTTCATTCAACTCTAATATATTTGATAGTGGATGAAATCGTACCAGTAATAATGGGGATGGATAAAATTTTAAAAAATCTACGTTATCTTTAGATACAAAGAATATATGGTGGATGAGATCAGTAGTGTCATTCCTGAACGTAAGAAATAGGCTAAGTTTACGCACGGACTTTAAATATTTAAAAATATTTCTATAAAAGAAAATTGTGTATAAGCTATTTCTTATCTTCAAATCCACGTAATGAACTACACATATTGTACGGGGCATGTAGGAAATGAAATCTTTTCCTGAAGGGTTTCTTCATTGAGGAAATAAATAAATAAAAACACAATAACCGAATGTGAGATAGCATTGTTTGAAATTATGGTACCTTATTATTTATATACAGTATTGTATATGCTACCTCAGTATGATGAAGTTAAATTTTCTCTTTAAAATAGATTTACAAAAATCGCTTCGTGAATAAAACCCCAATAACTCATTTCCTCTGAGGAAAATCGATTCTAGAGACAATAATTTCCTCATTTCGGTGAAGAAAAAAACGTTTATACCAGCCTTGTGATGCGGCCGTGAATAGATTGCATCACTCAATGATATATAACCTTGAGAGAAAACACTTCTCTGACAATTCGTTTCCCAGGTTTTTTATCTCGCAATTTGAATTTCCAAAAAAGAATGAAAAATAAAGGAAACAAGTTTCTAGAATCAACTACTTGAGATGAAAAGGTAATGTAAAGAGTATAATTACTAAACGAATTCCTAGTACATATGCCGATTTTTCCCCGTTCCCAAATTTCCGATTTATATGACGCCTCTATAAACATTTCATATACAAAATTTTATTTAAATATATAACATGAGAATTTTATGTTCTAGAGGCCTCATTTTTATTTGGACCCATATTTATCCGTGTTGTAAGTTATTACTGGTGAAAAAAAAAGAACATACCAGAGAGGGAAGAGTAAAATAAAAATAAAAAATCTAAATATTTCTTTTAACATTTTGGGATGGATAATTCACAATTGCAGGACGCTTGAGTTATGCCTAAAGTCCTCTTGTCACACGTAATATTTCTGATGAGTAGTTCTAAGTTTTGTTCTTGACCTTATATCAGACGCGATAATGTACATTCAGATCACGAGGGAATTTTAGGAGCAATGTGAAGATATCATATATTTAAAATTTAAATTATTTATTAACGTCCACTTTTTGCAACTAAGGCAATTGGGACGGGTTCTCTACAGGTTACCATTCTTGTCAGGGCGGGACTAACGATTTTACTTAATGAATTCCGTCACTAAATAAATTCCTGTTGCCCAGGCGGGAATCGAACTCATCACTCTAGGTTTACCATGTGAGATTAAGGTCAACGCTTTAACTCTCATGGCTAACCTGAGTTCCTCTTCCACAAAAGACAAAGCAGAACGGTGTTACACTATACTATAGTATTATTAAACAAGGAGCCACTGATCTCAATACATTTTATAATTGGTTTATCAATTTCTATTTCAGTTCTAACTAAATTTAAGGACCTTTAATTTTCTCTGGTGATTTTTGTTTTTTAAAACCAGTCTTTAGGATAGAAAAGTCCTTAACGTAGAGACTGCGTAAACTAAGGAGATTTCCCACTTACCCGAATATGCTGATGATCTCAACTAGAATCAACAATCTAGAAAGAAGCCTTGATCGAAATTTAAAAATGACATAACATCCTTCATGGAATAACAATCCAACGTATAGCGATGGAGAGGGGTGAGTTACGGCTCTGGTCATAATCGGACTTGGCAATACTGGAGTGGTGGCTTCGATTCTCCCCTCGGTAATAGGGATTTATTTAGAAACGAACTCATTAAATAAAATCCTTAGGCTGGTAACCTTTAGATAACCCGTCCAATTGGCCAATAAAGTAGTCGTTAATAAATAACAACTATTTGCACGCATCTCATTCCATCATCTTAGGTTGTATCAACAAGCATTTGAAGTAACTTATTGATAATCAAGTTATGATACGATCTCAATAACTATTTCCTGTTAAAAATATGCTAAAATAACAGCATCCAGTGGTGAAAATGGTTAATGTACTTACTTTCGACAAAGGTTAATGCTAAAAAGTAGTTTTGTAGAGTGAAATGGCTTTGTTTTGTTTTTATGAATGTTTCCTATATATGACTGTTTTAGAAGTGTGTGAAAATTGGAATAAATGTTTGCATTGTCATATGGAAAAGTATCTGAGAATAACAAATCATCGCAAAAACTGTACACATTTAATGTTGTAAAAGAATACTTATAAGGTTCCATGAAGACATTCTATTCATTTTACCATTGGCATGCCATTTAAGTTCAACTTCGGCAAGCTCTATACTTTTCTTGCGTCTTACAAAATAATTAATTTATTTATTAACGTCCACTTTTTGCAACTGAAGCTAATTGGGACGGGCTAATTATCTACAGGTTACCATCCTTTTCTAGCCAGGGTGAACCTAAGGATTTTATTTAATGAATCCGTCACTAAATAAATTCCTTTGTCCAGGCGAGAATCGAAGTCGCCACTCTAGGTTTGCCATGTGAGAATAAACGTGAATAATAAAAAAACAATCACTTTCTACTCGAACCCTCTTCATTATTAAAAAAAAAACTGTGGACAATATAAATAATAATCATTGATAGTATTCATCTTTAAGTCTCCCAACCTTTTTCTCTCCAAAAAGCGACTCGAGCCAGCCAGGAGCCAATAGAGTTTGTCTCCCAACAGCTTACCCTTCAGCATGTTGTGCAATTTCAGCATTGTTTTTTTTTAAATTATTGTAACTTGATTTATTCCAAAAATTATACCGTCGGATTGCTAATTCACTTTTTTGGGTGAAAATAATTAGCTCTTAAAAATATAAAAGTGAAAATAATAATAATAATTACCAGCTATGATAAGAAAGTGGAGGGGGGGGGCGGAATTACATAACTTTCTCATTGACCGGAATCATACTATCATTTATAGAACTATCACATAATTCTTAAAACATGACATATTTTATATTAATATGACATCAAATGAACTTTAATGAGTACTTATCAACTTATACAAAAGTAACACCATTTAACAACTCGGCCTAAAGTTACACTTTGAAGGAAAAGGATTAGGAAACTAATTTTCGTAATTCTTATTTCTAATAACACTTAAATCTACTTCGTTTGTAAGAAATATTATCACTGTCTAAATACTCATATCACCAATCCTAAAATGCAAATTAAAGTCATCTTATTATAGTACTAAAATAGGATAAAATGTAATCATATTACCCTTATATTGGATAAAATTCAATTAAATTACTATAATAGGCGGGAAAAGGTTGTTCAATCTACTTTATAATGAATGCTGATAACCTAAATGCCTCGTTGATATTTATAATCTCAAAATACATTATAGAAATACTTTTGAACTGCCCGATGTCAAGCAGAGGGAAGAATACGATTCGTTTCCTTCCAAACCAGGCGTAATGACAATCAGTTCAAACAGCAATAAATGCTTGCTAGATAATTCTCTGAGTGCTTATGAGAACTCTAGAGGAACTAAAAGTAACTCACGTCATTAAATCAATTATTGAGATGTCCCTGAGCGACTGGGTGAACCATATTAATATACAAGGGCAAAGGGGAAATAAAAGATGTGTCATCATGTATACCAATTACAATATACTCTGTCATTAGACGGATAATTGAGAAGGTGATGCCGAATTGAGCAATTCATGAGTTCGGCCACGCCCACCATCAGCTGAGGAGACCTGCCAGGACTATTATGCAAAAACAAGGTTGAGCGAGCGATTGGAAGCAATGAACGGTATTAAGTAAACCCAACCTTACAACTGTCAAAGTCACTGGGCGACTTGTAGGTCGTTGAAAATGGCGCAGCTTGATATATGTACTTTGACGCTGGGAATGAAGGACTTGCAGATAAACTGATTCCATTTAAGTCTTTCTGCCTCACAATAATTTTATTTTTCTGTGTTCATGCCTCCATCTTCAGAGCGGTTGACATACTGCCAACAAGAAGGCAGTTACTCTCCTACCCTCTCCTCGGCAGCCTTCGAAAAGACTCAGAAAAATAAAATTATTGTGAAGGAGAAAGACTGAAGCTCAATTGGCCTCGCCAGGTTACTGTGGAAATACAAACAGTTTTTAAATCACACAAATAGATAAAAAGACAGTCAGAGGTTCGAAACTATGATTTTGTTGTCCAACGGATTGTATTAAATCCCATGTTGTCCTTGAAAAGCCAGGTCTTTAGGTTATACCTATGTTAATTACTTAAGATTTGTGTTTAAGTTAAGAGTATTGGTTTAATAATAAGGGGTTACAATTCTCTGAAGTAACTAAGTGAATAACTCGTATAAGCCATAGAAAAATATATAGAAGAAAAAAGGAAGAACATTATTTCAAAGGGATTAGCGTTGTAACATTTTTTAATTCGTTCAAAATAACGGAAGTATTTACAATAACTATTTCACCCCTTCTCTAAGCCACCACTTCAGCCATTAACGAACTCAACTTTGTCATGAGAATGTACTAATTAGACGATCTAAATCTTCACAAAATGTATTTAGCGCTTTCAACGACTACAGGTTGCCATCTTCAAAGCAGTTAAGCATGTACTCACAATTAGTTAAATAGTTTGTAAACGCCTACCACTAACCTTCTTAACTAACTTTGTTGCTATTCATCGTATTAACTCAGTTAGGTATAAAAACCCATCAGAGAAATTAAACACACATAATTATATTTCCTCCCAATGCTGGATATATATCCCTGTTTTAAAATCCAATATCTCACTATCCCAACATGCATTTTATCTAACACAAATACTAACTGGGCACGGAAATACAAACTCTTACTTATACAGATTCAAATTTACTGACTCAAATACTTGTAAGTGCGACTGAACATTCACCCACCAGATTTACGAATGAAGGCTGACTCTCAAGACATACAAAGACATTAAAGACTCATATTCCTGCATGGGCTATCAGTCCCAATATTTTTTTTTCCAAACACCTAAACTTATTAAAAGCAATAGCCTATGATATTCTTAAGTTGAGAGAGGAAAATTTAATATTATGTCATTTTTTTCATTGGTTCCTTTCCTGGTTGGTACATTTTTTAATATTTATATTATTATATAAAAAATTGTTAAAAGTTTTGACAAAATGCACATATAATGCCAACATGCATGGGATGTGCAGAAAACCAAATCCCTCCACATAGGGTTACTATGTAGAGGAAATACCTAAAAAAACCATTAGGATTATTGATATTGAATCACAATACCTTACTATTCTGTTTAACGGTTATGAGAACACTACGAAACTATTTCTACGAGATCTACTTGCACTAACAATAACAGACATTTATTTAGTTGGGTACATAGTATCTAAAACGTAAATAATTTGTATTGCTAAATTGAAATAATTGTAATTCATGTAGAAGAAATATATTTACGAACGTTTAGCTGTAGTATAGCATAAACCCTATGCCAGTCATTATGCACATTATGAACACCGTAATTGACAACCTGAGATAAGATCTTTTCAAACTCTGAAGACCTAGATGAACAGCGCTCTCAGCTTGGTCCATAAATGCCACCTTCATTTTAGACTGCATTGTGTTAGCCTCGTTGATGAAGGCCCATATTTTGTTGGGGTCCGTACCTCTAGCGTTCGAAGGTACAACGGCAGCCAGTATTTTAAATTTGTCTAAGTTGTCCCCCTTTTCTCCTTTAAGGCGGAAATTGATCACCTGACGACTGTAAGGCAGCATGAGACCCACCTTTGGTTTCACGCAGTACTTTCGAGATGCTGTCGTTTTTACCTTGTAGCATATTGAATATGGCGTAGGGTTTGTGAGTTCTAAATTGGTGTTACACTTCTTATCAAACGGTGCTTGAAAAGTGAGTGTATCTTCTGGATCAAGAACCAGTAATTGCGTTGGTCTCGTCGAAGACATAATCCCATTTCTTCGCTCAAACTTACTTCGAATTTTGGGAAACTAGCATTGTGAATTTTTCCTCAATTCATTTCCTAAATATGTTAAATAATTTTGTATGTTGTTGTACTGTGAAATAAAATGATATTAAAAGAGAGGAAAATAATTAATTTTTCATATGGAATAATTAGGTTAGTCAGATGTACTTCCATAAAGTACTTTAGCAAACGAGCACAGAACGGCTTAAAAATAGTTCTAGTCCCCAAAATCACAGTGCTAAAAAAGTCCGTCACACAGGGGCTGCGTAAACTAAGCAGATTTCCCACGTGAGGTTTTACAATAGAGAAATCTGCCTAATAATAATAGTAGTAGTAAGGAATCTCTAGACCTATTCACGAGGGACGAACAGTTACGGAAACGGCCGCACTAGCTCTCGGCGGAAAGTCCCGAACATAGCCGACCACAAACACAATACAAATGGAAGTATATATATGTAATTTTGAATGGACCTTATTTTCATCATCTCCTGTGTAGGATCGATGGACATTTGAAGATATTTTTCGAAAATCGCTTAATGAGTACGACCTCAATAGCTGATTTCCCTTAAGGGAAATCTGTTAAAACTACTGATGTTATGCGATAATGACAGCATGCTGTATCAACAGGCTATCTCGTAACTATGTAAACCTGAATTTCACGTGAACGAACAAGGGAATAAGAAGGACACTAGAACACGTGGTTTCCCGTTGCCTTCTGTATCAAACCATTCTGCGATAAAGGAACCAAGAGGAAAATTCATTTCAGACCAATAAATCAGTACTTACATCAAATTCCACTCACGTGGCTCAAAGCGTTGACCTTAATCTCACATGGTAAACCTAGAGTGCCAAGTTCGATTCTCGCCTGGGAAAAGAAAATTATTTAGTGACGAAATTCATTAAATAACATCCTAAGTCCCACCCTGGCTAGAAAAGGGTGGTAACCTGTAGATAACCCGTCCCGATTAGCCTTAGTTGCAAAAAGTGGACGTTAATAAATATAATAATAATTCCACTCGTGAGTAGAACAGTTAGAAGGCCATCCCTCGGTAGCCTTCATAAGCTGACTCGGTTGGTAGGCATTAGCCGGTACGAATCATTTAGCCTCTAGTATTGTCCCACTGTGTTGTAAGTGAGATTGAAATGTACATACCAAAAAATAAGGATGTATTAAAGACCGGTTAGGATTTCATTTAAAATAAATAGGTGATATCTCCTTTCCAAATCATGGAATAGAAAGATGTTAAAAATATTGATGTCTTTATGATAAACAAAAAAGGTATTTTACAACAATTTTTTACGGAGGAATTTGCAATTTTTTTTATTTTCGTCTTCTTCTAAACCCTCAATCCCACCCCTTAGTCATTTTCAATCAAAAGGGGAGGTACACGACTGTAGCAGCTTGGCCTCTCTATAACCTAACCCTTACTAGCTGCCACGTGGTCCCAATGACAGTGTTGCCAGGAACTAATTAACCTAATTTTAAGGTGGCTACACTGCGAGCAATCTTATAATATCCTGCAGTTAGTAGGTAAAATTGACCGCTCACTCTCGCAGTTGTGTGTGTTGTGCTTTGGTGAACTCTGCTCCGAACCATTTTTGTTGTTATCCATTCAAAGACCGATTGTTATTATTTATTGCATTATGTGTTCTTCAATCTTTTAATTTTCGACCAGTTGTTTGTTTTTTTATAAATTATAGTGCCTTATTACTTTCAAGTTTTGTTATTGTACGTTATAAAAACCCGTACATTAAACGACTAACTGGCCATACCAACAGTCTTAAATATGAAACCAACATTCTAAGGCTAGAAGGTTTTGAATTATGATTACGATATAAGTTTGTACAGAAGTCGAGCTTCAGCTACTCTAAATGGGTTCAAGGGGGGGGGGGGCTCAAAATGGATAATTCCATTGAATATGAAAACCGAAAGTTCTTATATCTCCGTTATTATGCGTCGAATCGAAACATTGCGTAGAACCAATATTATTGTAAATGTAATGTTCTATAAATGTTGTTATGTATGTTTTTGTCACTATTTTGTTTATTAACCGAGATATTTCCTTTTTGTAGGTTTCTGCCTTCAGTAAACGCACACTCCTACCCATGTCATATTAATAATAAGCTGTTATATTATGAAGCACATTACTTGAAGCATAAATACCAAATATTGTTCTCATTTAACTTTTAATTTTTGAGAAAAATTGCAAATACGTGAGTAATCTGCTTAGTTTAAGTAACCCCAGCTTGACAAACTTTTCTTCCTAAAGTGAGGCAAGGTATTGACGAAATGAATTCAGTTTTCCTGCAGGAATGGCTCATATCCACCATCTGTAAACCCCCACTCCTACTCTATCATATTAACAATAAACAGATATATCATGAACATTTGTTATTCCAAGAAATGTTAAATATGGTCAGCATTTATGCTTTTAGATTCTAATTCATATGATTTTTTTTTGGTCAATACCATTGTTATTATATTTTTTCTTTAATTCATATGAATTTTTTTGGTCAATACCATTGTTATATTTTTTTTTTTTTTCATGAAATACTAAATATTATATTAAGGAATATAAGCGGGAGTCTAACAATATATGTGTCTGACGCCCCTCAGGGTGACTAATGATTATGACTCCCTTAGATCTCTTGTCTCAAAGGCAAGCTGACACAGGGCGAACTGACCACTGTCTGGCCCCTGATGTAATGAGTCTACTGGAGACAGCTCATTCCAGGTCCTCCTTGGTTAATGGGGTTGTACGTTCAGTTGATCACTCACTACTTAAAGCTATGATCAGGAATCCCTTCAGTAGGGTGGAAGGGGTAATGAAAGATATCCAACTGAAAAAAAATGGCTGAAATCGACTTGAAGAGAGTGAGTTTAAAGGGGAGGGGGTCCAAAATACTACATTATTATAAGTTGGATCAAAATATTTGTATTATTAATCTTGTAGTAAATTTAATTTTCTACAATTATTGTGCACATGTTTTATTTTACTTGAATATTAACCGTGTGTATTAGTCTTTTTTTTTTTGGTTTCATTTTTTCTTAAACCTCTACTTCTATGTATCTGTTTCACTTTAAAAATCTAAAGTTGAGCTTACATTTTAATTCTTGTTTACATAGGCTTCTTACAATACGTGAAGTGAGATGAGTTAATCAGCGTGCCATATTCCCGAAAATTCGAAATCGGCTTATTTTGTGCAGTACCTATTTGACATTTTTATCTTTGTAATATGTCTGCCTATGACCTTGTTCACATAAGTTAACGATAAAGCATGGCCAAAAAGTTCCTTCAGCACTAAGGGAGCAGCCATATATACAAACCTAGCATGGTGAAGTCCTCCCAAAGGAAGAGTACAACTTCATTATACCGATGGATCATCGGTCTCCATGTAGAAACATAGTTACTAAAAAAACCTGAACATTCATATGCCAATGCTATACAACTAATAAGACATGTCAGTATAAAAAACATTTACACAGTACACTAAAAGGAATTTTAAGTGCATTTTTAAGGTTAAAAAAAGAATGGATGCTTATAAACAAAAATAATGCTTTATTGTTAAAAATCACATTTAAATTTTAAGATTCCTCTAAAAGATTTATATCACATAAATCATCCTGGAATGGTAAAACATTGTATGAGAAAACAAACTAAATATAATGGAATATTACTTTGAAATTTAAAATAAAAGCTCTAATGAAAAAATAAAATAACAATAAAAAAATATATAAATATAACAATATCTTAATTATTATTCATGGAACAAAAAGTTATCACAACAGAGTTACAAGCATCGTTGAATGTTCCACACTGATAGATCTGGTATACAAATGTAGCATAAATACACTGAGCTCACAGATAAATATAGAGATAGCCAAGTGGCACTTTTATATTGTAAATACATAACCATTATCAGAGAAAGTTGTTGGCCTAAAGCTAAGGCATAGCCTTGCAACAACTAGATTACGCAAGGTCAGATGAAGATGGGAAATAAAAGGTAGTAACTAATTTAATTTTATTACCATCCCCCTTCTTCAATAAAATAATGAAGCTATTTAGGTAATGCTTGAATGACAATGTAGGACTTCGCATGAAAGGCAAATGCCAACACAAAAGTCACTGATATTTTAACCATATTTCTTTTTATCAAAAGCTGTTGGGCTACAAGCCCTTCATGGACTTATGTGGCACAGAGTTTAGTTCAGCTCCTTAAAACTACTTATCTAAATACTTTTAAACAGCATTTTTTAGAGTTATACATATGAAAACATCCTAACATTTCTGAATGGGATGGTTTTCTGAAAGTAGTTAATGATTCTTTCACATTATGCCAACTTTTTAAGAGCATATTTCTAGAACACTCTTTTCTAACTAAACTTTCTCTGGAATATGTTAAAAATCTACATAATATTTTAGTACAGTATACATGTAAATATTATAAATTTAGTATACTCATGGATTGCCCATTATAAATGGGGTCCACCACAGAAAAAGAGTTTAAAGAAATACAATGTACAAATGAAAAGAATAAGAGTCCCTAAATCAGTGACACAAAACCTACAAAGAAAATAAAAATGAGCTCTGGATTTTATATTTTGAGAAAATGTATCTTTAAATTGTTAATACACTTTACTAAACTGCTTGCTCAGTTTAAATCAATGATTCAGAAATTGGAAAAGTATCCAAAGCTATTTCTCAAAGATTCCATCAAGGATAGCTGTGAAATACTGGAAAAAAAAAAGCATGTAAATCACAGAACCTTTTCACTTGCTAAATAAAAAATATTTATTAGTTATTCGGAACAATCCAATAATCAAAATATGAGTAAATACAATTTTTAGAAAATATCTAAACTTGACTGATGAATATATAAATTAGAATTTAAGAAAAAATTAATAAAGCATAAAAAAAATCTCTATGTTGGATGAATGTTATTTTTAATAGTTAAAAGTGGTATATCAATGAGGAAATCTAGAAGTAATCATGGGGAATTTTTATAAGGAAAAAAAAAGAAGGGGGGACACTCAATCTAAGCACTCCTCAAGGAAATAGCCATTACTAAGAATTTAGACTCCATTAATGCAAAGACGATTTACACGCCTATTATATCAATGCCAAAAGTATATTAGATGGAGCCAAATTTTACAATTCATAAGTTACATAGGATTACAAAATTGGGAAGGATTTATGTATTTCAAAAATTCTGAGATAAAGAAAGCCTCAGATCAACCTTAGTGTGTATGCTCAACTGATACATGTTTTTGCTATTTATTAACATGTACTTTATGCTACTATGGCTAAATGAGGTGGAATATTTACAGGTTACCACCCAACGAGAGTGGAAATAAGAATTTTTTCTAAATGGGTTTATTAAATAATAAAGTAAATCCCTGTTGCTCATGTGAAAATCTATCCAATATGTGTAACCTTTCCTGAAAAAATTTAATTGTAGAAATTTTTAGTTTAAACAATCGTAATAGAATACTAAGTTTAACATTTTTGCTATCATCAATACATTTTATCCTATTATTTTATTGGTCCTAAATCTGTATCTGTATATTTTGTAGCACTATTAAGTTAGCAAGAAAATTAATTGTCAAACAATGTAACTAATAAACCAAATTTATAAATAACAAATATAGTTAAATATCCATGGCTTGTGTACCAGAATGTGAACTCTTATTTCATTAGAAAACAGGCAATCAAGAAAATGCAATGAAACATGAGGTATGCAAACTTTATGAAGTGTAAAATGTATTGATACAATCAATAGGTTTATTCAAGAAGTCTTATTAGTACTTTATTGTCCTTCAGACATTTTCAACAGCCACAACTGATGTTTATCTCAGCATCTCACTTAGGGGAAGGTCCACCTCCTTCAACATGTGGATCACTTACGTTGCCCTGCTCCAGTGGAAGTTCACGACTTGGAGGAAGGCTAGCGCTGAAAGATATTTCTAATTATAAAGTAATCACAATAAAGAAAAAGCTACAAAAAAAAAAAATAAAATGTAAACAGTGCCTATTTTAACTGTTTATGAATATTGACAGTATAACTATTACAATTACTAACTGTATGACAGGTGGGCGTGACCAAAAAGAGAAGTTGCATATTTTATTTCCAAATACTGAAATGCATAGCACAACCCATGAAGTGAGAGAGCCTCTCATTAACAGCTTTTGAAGGTTTAAAATATAACTATACCATCAATCACTCTTCCATGGCATGTTATTCATTCCATTAATAAACAGACATCACTATATTTAATTATAAAGATATTCAAGTGTCTAAAATTTATAATTAACCAGGGAAGAAGGTACTTATTGGTTTATTTATTTTAATAAATCACAATTGTTTCTATACGATAAAAACATTCAACAATAATTTATGTTTGGAAATATTAGCATAAACTCAGTAAGAGTACTATAACGAAGCATTTTCTATAGAAAACGCTTAATAGTTGCAGTTCATATCGATTCACATAGGCATTAATTATTATGTTTTGTGTGCGTGTGTGAGTGTTTTGTATTTTTAGTGCAGAATTAATTAATATAGCTGAGATCTATTATTAAAAAAAACAATAACTTGAAAATATATATCAACAAGTGAAGAATACAAAATAATGGTACAAAACAAAAGTACTTACTTTCGTCAAAGACTAATATCTGTTACAATGTTAACAGGAGGAAGATAATGTGCTCTAACTTGGCTATGAAGATCAGCAATTACATCATCCTCTTTTTCTAAAGCAACTATCATTTGCGTGAACTGGATAATACCTAATTAACAACAAAAACATTACATTAGATTTGAAAGAACTAGTATTGCACAGATAACAATTTTAAAAAAGAACTATACATATATATTAGGAAATCATTCATACCTTCCCTGTTATCTGTAAAGCCAAACTTCTTAATTACATCCATTTCAACTTGGACAACTAATGGAAAAACATACTGCATAACCTTCAACATGTCATTTCCAGCATTGGTTTTGGCCTCATTTATTTTCTGTGAAGATTCTTCGGAGTCCAAAGCTGTCAAAATTGCTTCAAGAGCAGCTATGAAAGGGAACAAATAGAGAGAATTCAGAATTAGTAAAACATATATTATAGACAAGCGTCTTTGTATGTATGTGTGTGTGTGTGTGTGTATATATATATATATATATATATACATACTCTTCCTAAACACCTATATAATGTCTAAATTACTTTCTAATAATTTTAACATTAACCCATGAAAGTTACCTCTAGCGGTCTCGGCAGTAAAAGCTATTGCTTCGCTCATTTCAAGAATTCCAGTTCACATTCATTAAAACTATCAACTTTCTTCAACAGTTGTCTTCAAGTGACATAAATTCACGCAAATTAAATTACACGAAACGTCAATTTTTTGAAAGACACCTGGACGTGGGTAAACACCCAAGCCAATTAGAAACGTAAACAGCAGCGCCATGGCTTTATGTATTTCAATACCATGTTGTAAATAGTAAATTTATTTCAGTAAAATGATAAAAAAAATATGGAGAAAGAAACAGACGATTTCAGTAAGCAATTACTCGCTATTACTATAATCTTATTTAAGAAAACCGGTTTAATGTTTTGACAAGTGATCGGAACCTTGTCATGTCAAGGACGCCTGATATTGAGTTTGAATTCAATTTGTGGGATGACGGCCTTCTTAAAAGTAAAGTTTGATTTAACTCTTTTTCTACGCCAAAATGTGTTTCGTCATAAGAGAAAACGTAAGGCGGAAGACTTCATGTATTGACGAATTGTAACAAAGAAAATTAATCCCCCTTGCGGTATGGTGTTGGCTGTTAAATTTACACTCATTTTATTCAAGCTCAGCATTAATCTGCCAATGAGAACATTTTAATGATGTATAACCTTTCAATGTCCAATATTAGATATTTCCTATCTAAAATTAGAATATTTATCTTTGTCAAAAGGTTGACAGGCTCATTTCCATCATTCCTCTGACATGAGAGAGTTTCTGCCAAAATTCAATGCTGAGCATACACCCATTCACCCGCAAAAATCAAGGTCTTAAGGTAAGTAATTAGGTCATTATTTGCCCAAGGTCAGGGTGTGAGCAGAGGGGGCTTATCTTGCCATTCTGTTTGCAGATTCCTCATGCCTGCCCAGTGAGTGTTGTTCAATGATGAGAGGTGGATAGTGTGTTACATTAACTTTGGAAATCCTTAGATTCACATCAACATTTATTTAAAATGCGGTCAAAATTTTCTAAAATTTTATTGGGTTCAGCTTGTGCTGGGTCTGCTGCATATCTCACTTCTTTCGTGCTGACAGGTCAACATCCCTTTGGGGTAATTATTTTAGCTTTATTTCAGAATGATTTAGTTGATATATATTTTTAAACTAACTTAAAATAATTTATTACTCATGTATTTTTATAAAATAATTCTGTAAGTGCTCATGTGTACATAATTATCAATCCTTTCTCTATTTTTATTTTTTATTTCTATTAATTCTGCAATATACCATAATTGTCACATCTTTTCATAATTGGCTTAAGAGAATAGTTTTATAAAATATGATTTGATCACCCTTCTATGAAATTTTATTTTATTTTATAAACCAACCCTCTTTAAAAAAACTTTTAAATGATACAACATTTATGATACCTTTTAGAAATGTAAAAATTTACAATAATTTTAGATTTTGAAGAACTACCAAGTCATATTGAGTAAAACCAGAAATTACCTGATTTGCTTCTTGGTATTTTTAGGGAAGTTCTTGTTATAAATATCAAATAAAATTAGCTAACATATAGTTAAAATATTTGTTGGCATTTAATATGTAAAAAACATCTTGTTGTATTGTCATTTACCAGAATGCTTTATTATTTAATAATTATTCTTACTCTATTTTAAAGTGTCTATTTATTTATCTCTTAATTTTTATAAGTATTTAATTTTATAGCTTTCACATGTCCGTGGGAACATTGATACAGCCCATCTCATGTCTAGTTTTCATTTAAAATCCAACACATTAATATTTGTTTCTAAGTTTATACTTCACTATAACTATGGTTGTTTTAAACTCATATTATGTTTTTTAGAACAATGAAGAAATGGTGGTTGTGGCTGCATCGCAGCGAGCTGCAAAGCGACCACTTCCTCCCCGATCTCAGCAACTGGAATCACTAAAAAAAGAAAGTTTCGATGTTCTTATTATTGGAGGAGGAGCTACTGGGGCTGGTTGTGCCCTTGATGCTACGACAAGAGGTAGTGACATTTTATTAAGACAAAATGTGAGTCCTACATAAATATTATGACAGATATTGTTTTTTTTTTTATTTATTGCTCTTATGAAATATTTAAGTCCTAATAAAATTAGGGATGCTTAAGTTGCTTCTCTGTTTTGTCTTTTTTTATTTAAAAAAGTGTATATAATATTTTTCAAACATATGTAATTCTTTTATAATTATTATGTTAAAATTTTATTATTATGTATATTTTAATTACAATGCGGTAACATGTTGTAAATGTTATTATCTAGCAATATTTAAATTATCTAAATGCATAATAAAGAGTATTTCCCATTAACAATTCATTTGTACTTAGGGATAAGTATATTATGAACTGAGTTGTACTACGTTACCCAAATTTGGAGGAGGGAGATATATATATGTATATATATATATATATATATATATATATATATATATATATATATATATATATATACTATTTTGAATAATGAACAAAAAACTTTTATAGAAAAATATAGTCGTGTTTTACAATTGCTAGTTCAAAATAAAGAATAAATACTGTACAGGTGGACTTTATTGTTTAGAAAGTGCTGTAAGGTTCTCTGAACACTTTTTACTTCATGTGTAGTTTAAAATATTTTTTGTAGGTTTTCATTTGACTTGGAAATTTATTTTGTTATATAATAATGAAATTGGAAATCTCCTAATATTAGAATTTTATAGGGTCTTAGGCTAGCCGTCTCTGCTAAGGTGTTGTTATTAATACGCTTGAATAATTTGATCTGTGAGATCGACTTTCTCATGGGTATGAAAATGTATTAGTTCACTGACTCATGTCTCAATTTCAACTCTCACTAGGAAAGGGCGGCAGGCCTTTAGATAGCCCCTCACGATTAGCCTCAGTTGCCTATACCAGAGGTTAATTTCTTATTTTATTTTTATTATTATATTCATATATAAGGTAAACAACTATTGAGAATGGGTAGTGAGAGTTTTGAAGGTTAATAAAATCTTAAAAATATTATAATTACTGTACTGCCAATAAAATGTGAGAAACTTTAGTCTTTAGGGTTTCTATTACTTCCAACGCATTATTTAAGGGTGCTCTGTATGAATATACTCAGGAAATAAATTTTAATACACTTATTTATTTTTTCCAAGTTTTGTTATTTTAGTTAACAAAATTGATGTATCCTAATATGTTCTAATATTTAATGGAAATAAATGATTTTCATTTTATTTCATCTAATTTTACCAATTATTTGAAATCTTACATAAAAAGAATATAATTTAATTCTTAACCAATCACTATCTATGGTTTTGATATTAATGAGCCCTTGTTCTTGAGATATAAAGACTTTCCATTGATGTAGTTTGGACACACATACACACACGCATGCGCGCAAACATACACACACACACACACCATGTGTGTTTTTCATATTTGTCTGAAACTACTATCAAACTTGATATTCAAGGATTTCATGTAAAACTAAAGATCAAGCTAGTTAAAGGCTGAAATTTAATCAGGAGATGGGGGTTAATAAAATATGTTTGAATATGCCTGTTATTATTAGTTGGATCAATAAATCGAAATAGTCTTGTTTCAAATTTAATTTCCTACAATTGTTGTGCTGTACATTTGTTCCCCTAACTCAAAAATATTAACTGAGATATTTGTATGTTTTGGTTATCAGCCTTTAAATCAACATTCCTACTGATCTTATAATGTTTCATCAGACCTCTATGAGAGAAGCAAATATGTGACATCATGAACAAATGTCATATTTTTTAATTGCCTCAATTTTACATGATCAATTTGTGTAACCGATTCATATAAAACTAAAAGTAATTTGTTAACAGTCCTATCAGTCTATGAGGAGAGGGGGTTTAGAGGAGGCTTAAATTAAAAATTTTAAAAATATATGTGATTATTTTTAGCTGTCAAAAAATGTTGTATAATCAGTCATTATAATCATTTTATATTAGACAAATATTGTTCTATACATGTTTTCTCTAATTGTAATAAATATCTTAATAAATTCACTACAAACAGAATATGGCAGAAGCTTAAGATAAATAATAATTCTAATGATTTATACAATATTGACGCTTCATAAGAAGCACTATCCATTTTCCACTAGCTAAGTCAGAAATACTAACAGTTACTAAAAGTAATGTGGTGGGTCATGTTATAAATAGTGTCATGAGTAAAACTTCATTCTCTACAATATCTCTGGTTCCCATCTTTTATCATGCTTTATACTAAATTTCTAATTTCTAAATTTAATATAAGCTGTATTAATGAAATTAGTAAATTTAGGAACATTTGTGCTAATATAGATAATAATTACATTTTTTTTTTAATCAAAAGAGGTTTACTGAGTTATCAGATTTCACAGAATTATCAAAATTAAGTATGTGGTTAAATTAATAATGGAAATTTTAGGAAAATGCAGGTAGAAAAGAACTCATTGTATATCTGAAGGGATGGGAGATAACGATGGCTGGACCTAAGGGTAAAAGTTGAGAAAACAAAGAGCTCTTGTTACCTGTAAGGGTGCAAAATATCAAGAACTTATTAAGTTATAACCACCAGATAACTGTGAAGGTCACATGGCTAAATTCTACTGGGCACAGAAAAGGCAAAGTGAGAGAATGTGTATACATGTCTATGACCTGAGGGGCATTAAAATCTGAAACAAATACTCATGTTCATGACATGCAAAGGGTTAAGTAGCTTTACTGATTCCATGTTCTTCCTCTTTGTCGACTAAATATTCTTATCCCTCTTATAACTTTCAGAACTATTGAATTTCCATAATTGAATTGTTGCAGAATACTGATATATATTACAAAAAAAATATGATATATACTATAAAAAAATTATGCATAATATAAAAAATATGACTGAAATAATAGAAGGGGTAGAAATAAAAACCTAGAAATACATTTTCTTTATTAGGAGACACACTTCAAATTTTTCTCTTAGTGAAGGGGCAATGTTAGCCAGCCATTAGCAGTCAGCAGGATCAGTCAAACAGCATTTGTAGAAAAGATTTACAGCTACATGATACTCCCTGTCCTTGTTTGTGGCATTAGAGACCATACTTTTCTTCTTAATTTCCACAAGAACCTTAGAAGAAACTGGTGGTATATTTAAAAGTCTGATAATTGGTCTCCTAAGGAAAATTTTAGTCAGACACCCAGGGGCTCAAAACTAGACACAAGTCCAGAGTACTATCACCTATCCTGTTTTTATATAAAAAAATATGTACGTATTTTTAAGGGTCAGATCAGTGTCCTCTTCATGTTCTGTGCTATACTAAAGTCATTTATTCAAGGTCTTCAGTTATTATCAATTTATTTTAATAAATATTTTTTCTTAAACACCAATCCCACTTATTACTTATTGTTTTCTGTGTGAGTGTATTAATAATTTTCCCATAGTACTGTTATTATAATAAGGTCTGTTACTATTTTCTTTGGTTATTTGGCTTCTTCTCTCAATTGTTCAACCTTTCTTGTCTTAGTTTTAGTTTCATGTCTTGGTTAATTATAATTTCTTTTTACATTTATTTTGAATTAAATTTTGCTTTTATGTAAGCTAATGAAAGTATATTAAACTGATAAAATAGGTTTAAAGACTGCAATGATCGAGTTGGATGATTTTGCATCTGGCACAAGCTCACGAAGTACTAAATTGATTCATGGAGGCGTAAGGTATTTGCAAAAAGCTATTATGAATCTGGATGTTGAGCAATATCGAATGGTTAAGGAAGCACTTCATGAACGTTCTTTTATGCTGACATCTGCTCCACACTTGACTCAGCCTCTTCCAATCATGGTTCCTGTTTACAAGTATGAACTCTTCATTTTTCAAGTCTTTTTATTGTATTTTTTGTTTGATAAAAGGTATAAGCGATTCCTGATTGTACACTACTTAAACAATAAACATGACTTACCTATATATTACAGTAATAAACTTATTAGGTCCAGCTGTAAGAGTAAATATGCATATAGCTCTGTTGATAGTTGCACATAGAACTAATAAAATTGTAGGAATTAACATTTAGCAAGATTGGTTATTTTTATTTTTTGAGCAATCATTAATGATAATTATTATTGATTGATGATTAAAAGAAATATTTACAATTATATATTTTACCTCTTCTCTGGAACCATTCTCCTTCTGGTCTGATTTCAGCTATTAACAAACTTGATGAGTAGAAGGGGGATCACTGAAGACAGAAAAAAAAATTATTTAACTCAGTTAATATTGAACTTTGAGAAAACAATTTTTAGAAGAACTGTTTTAGAATATTAGAATTGCAACAAAATTTGACACATTCGATTTTTGAATATGACACATGATTACAGAGATATTTCCAATTTTTTACTTGGCCCCTTTTATTAAATTCTCTGTTCCAATGTCAGGGATTAATGAACTTGTAATTTGGAGTCTGATAATGTTCAAACAAAATTTGTGGCCCCTAGATAATTAACAAAAATTATATATATACATTTCATATACATTTTTTTGATCACCTTAGTATGAATGGATATTTGAAGATATTTGTCCTAAATTGTATCATGAGTATAAGATGAACCAATTTATGTTGTATTGATGTCTGGATTCCCTTTGAGATATTCTGCTAAAATATTAGCATATTTATTTTTGGAAGCTCTGTACTTTGTATTATTTAGCATTTATTTTCAGGAACATGATCTACTAATTATGTATCTTGTATTATATATTTAAAATTTGAACGAAAAAAAAAATTAGCAGTAACATTTAGAGATTTATTTTGTTGAAAAGGTCAGCATAACACAATACTGTCCTTAGCCTTGGAATAATGGCTACTAGCTTTTCTGTGTTGTTTGAATTGTTCAAATATTATTGTCACTTTATTCTTGTCTAATCTTCATCAGCCTTGATAAAATCTGCTAATAAAAGGAATGTTAATCTTTTCACATAGCTTTATATTAGGTAGAATTTCATTTTATGTATTCATAAAATATCTTTTAGTGTTCTTTTTCTGATTATGGATATTATTTACTTTTAAAAGATTTCTTTAAAAAAAATAAAAACGACTGTTATAAAGAATCTATTGAATTAACATTTCATTAAACTTTTAATTTAGTATATTGTTATAACATAGGCAGTTGAATACAATAAGAAGAAAAATTATATTGAAGCAAAAAAATATATATGTGTAAGATTAATTTGGGGTACAACTTGTGCATTGGGTAAATGGAAATTTCTAAAAATAAATTTACCGAGTGTAACTATTTTTTCTTGTAAGATCAAAAGAAAATTATAATTACTTGAACACAGGTGTTGAATATGTTTAGTTGGTTTACTGAAATACAATTTATTATCTAGAAGCTCCTGATTGATGAATATATATATATATATATATATATATATATATATATATATATATATATATATATATATAGTATGTATGTTCCTTTTAATAACAAGGGGACTAGCCTTCCAGTTTTCCAGAACTTGAGCACTTTCTATTCAAGATATGTGAAATATTATTAATGCATATAAATAAATCTCTTTTCATGTTTCCTAAAAAAAACATGAAATATTTGTTTCAAAATAACGTGAAACAAAAGTAATTGAATTGAATATTGCTCTTGATCCATTTTTTCATTGAATAAGCATTATCAGGAAAATGCTTTGCTCCCAATTGAAATCTTCTTAATTATTTATGTTACATAAGCATTCACATCAGATGTCTAGCATATCTAATGCTTCCCAGTCAATGAATCATTTCCTTGCTATCACTACTCTATCAATTAAAGATGTTGTAATATTACAACTCGTTTTTGATTGTCTAACAAAAATGTTTTTCTCTTATTTTTAAGATTTGCAAACTTCATTAATTATGCCTGTGGTTTAATTGTGCATGAGTATATATATATATATCTTTTTTAATTAAATTTTATAATATGGTTTTTACTGTTGTAATACTCTAATTATTCACTTTTAAATTCTCCAAAGGATTACATTACAAGTCTAAACTGATTATAATTAATATTAAATTCATAATGAGAGAATGATGTGTGTAAAAATTGATTGGGTCTTTTCTTTTCCTATCTTTAGTTCTCCTAGGTAAGGGGAAATATTTATATTTAAAGCTTATTAGTTGCCATAGCCAATTTTGAACTGCTCCGCTCCCCTTCTCTATGGCTGTTAAAAAATGTACTTATTCACACTAAAGTCCATATGTCAGAGAACTCTTATCAGAAAACTAATATGTGTCAATAAGCATCTGTGTGAGTAAATGATTTTGATTTAGTTAGAAAAAGATATGGATTTTGATAAATATGAACACATATTAGGCCACAAAAGTTATACAGTGAAGTGGAGCTATTATTTTTATATTGAAATGTATTGTGTTTGAATTAAATTGATAAGGATATTTGAAAAAAAAAAAAACCACTGTTTTTCCTAGAATCCATACCTGACTGATAGTAGGGCTATTGACAATTATTAACTATAAGAAAGATTTTAATGATTAATCTAATTAATAGAATCATTTTTTGAGGTAACTGGAATGTATAAGACACTCAAGACATCCAGTTTTAACTTTTAACCCAGAAAAGGGTGGTAACCTGTAGATAACCCGTCCCGATTAGCCTAAGTTGCAAAAAGTGGATGTTAATAAATAAATAATAATAACATCCAGTTTTCAAATGGAATATTCTCTACCCTTCTCTCAATGCTTACATCCTAGATATAAAGACCAACTGACATGTCAAATTTTCAAATATAGGTATAAAAGTCCGTCACGCAGGGGCTGCGTAAACTAAGCAGATTTCCCACGCAAAGTATTACAATAGATAAAAACAATTTAGAAATTTTCACATCCTCATTAATAGAGCAATATACATTAATTCAAAAGTACAAAAATTGTACACAACTCTATACATCTCATGTTTTAAGACACAAACTAAAAAAATGAACTAGTCAACAATTACAATCAAAAAACAGTCAAAATATTTCAAATATACTCTACATTTTTTAGTGAAGAGTGGGCAGAAATATAATAAACAAGTCATGTGTGTGTTCACGCTCACACACACACACGTGAGCACCACAAACATTTTTATTAAAAATTGAAGAATTACTTAAGATTAAACAGATTTTTTTGTATAAAGGTGATTAACAAGCTTCATTTTCAAATCTCTTGTCTAATAAGGAAATACAACCTCACTGTTTACTCATTGGGAGGTAAAAGAAAATGTAGATAATAGTAAACAGGAATTTTTGATGTCAATATGGTTATGAATTTTATTTTCCTTTTAGATGGTGGCAGATTCCTTATTATTGGATGGGCATGAAGATGTATGATCTTGTTGCTGGATTTAAAACCGTAAAGATGTCATTTTTCCTTAGTAAAAGTGCGGCTTTGGAATATTTTCCAATGCTGAGAAAAGATAAGCTTAAAGGAGCCATTGTTTATTATGACGGTATACTTTTTTCTTACTATAACATGCTGAATTCTGTCATCTAATATATTATTAAAAAAATAATAATAAAATTGATAAGGATCAATAAGAAGGCCAAGTCCTCTACTGTTTTTTAATATTATGCAGAGTGCACTTTCGGAGTCAATGCTCCATCCTCAGTGCCTGCTGATTAAAGCTGCGTTCCTGGACCACGACCGCCGGGCGATTTAGGTCGTGGTCCAAGCTACGCAGCTTTAATTAACAGGCACTGAGGATGGAGTGTTGACTCCAAAAGTGCACTCTGCATAATATTAAAAAACAGTAGAGGATTTGGCCTTCTTATTGATCCCTATCAATTGGTTCCTCTACCATCCAGCATATTCCAGAAATAATAAAATTCTTATGTCTTAATAAACATTTAAAAAAAAAATAAAATAAAAAAACACTTTATTTTTAAGATTCAGCAGCCCATTGTAAAGATAAAGTTGCTCCACACTTACAATTCCCAATCAATTGTAATTTATTAAAAATTAAATATTTAATTCTGCTAATAAATAAAGGCCCTTACCCTCTCAGTCATTAAATTTATGGGCCTGGGGCTAAGCCCCTAAATCACCTAGGTTACTTTTAGTTATTTTTGATTTGTTTTATTTTTTCATTATAATAATGACATGGACTTTTAAGTGGTATTTTCTTGAGATATAATAACAAATATGAGAAGTTATGCATTTTGAAAAATAAGGCTAACTGATTACTGGGTGAAGAATCCTGTTGTTCTCGATATTATTTTGTAATATATATTGTAGTACTTCTGATGATCCTTTGTTTTCGTACTTTTCTTAATTTAATGCTTTTCTTCTATTTTCAGGACAACAGGATGATGCTCGAATGTGTCTAGCAATTGCTCTAACTGCAACAAGGCATGGTGCTACTGTTGCAAATCATATTAGTGCTGTTTCACTTCTTAAAGATGCCAAAGGTCAATGTTGTGGTGCACGACTAAGAGATGAATTAACAGGTTGTGCTCATTGTTGTCTTACTAGCTATTTATTATAATAAAACTAATTAAATTTGGTTTTGGTGATAAAAACATTGGTTTACAATGTTCCCTCTTTATATCTTTCTCTCTCTCAATGGTGCTAATATCCTAACAGAGCATAACAGCAACCCTTTACCATTTAAAATTAAATGAACTAGAAACTTAACGTTTATTGTTTCCAACATTTGAAAAAATTGGAACGCTCGTCTGTTCAAGTTGATAATTATCTACTTCCAAAATTGAATTCTCACCCTTAAAGAGTTTGTCATTCATTGAAAATGCAGTAATGGGATTATGTCGTTGGGCTTAAAAGCAACACAAATTAGGCATATCCCATAATGTTTGGACTTCAGTTTATAATAAGCCACCTTTGAAGTCAGAACACCAAGGAATATCCAATGGTTATTGACATTGGCAGGCAAAATATAGGAACTAAACCGGAAACATTTAGCCATTCAAAATAAACATTGCAGCATTTCAAATAGAATCGCCTCCCTACTCAAATGTTGTATAGATTATTAAACTGACTCTATGTAGTTTGTATTTTGGGAAAAATATGGTTTCGATTTCCTCATTCATTATAATATAATTTATGAGGAGTATTATATTAGCTTATAATACTGAAAGCTTGGTAATAAATATGTATTTTTTAATTTACTTTAACACTAAGAAGAGTAAGTAAGAACTAAAATAATTTTTATATTACATTGTTGATTATGTGTCTAAGTGAAGGTCTAATGATTCTGAGACTCACTATAGGTATATTTTTATTCACGTATACGACACAGGCTCAATTGATCCTGCTATTGTTTTTGATTTATTGGTTCTGGCCTTTATAGTGATATGGTGGTAGTAGAACTACCCTTCCTGGCTACATGAATTAATTCAAAATAATATTAACCATGTGTTACTATAAAACTTTTAACACGTAAAAGACACAGATATTTTATTTACAATAATGGGAACCAATTGACCTTAATCATTATCAAAGTTTCTGGAATGTATGAAGTAGCAATATAACTTACTCTTTCAAGAAAAGTCCTTTAAATATCTTCAATTAAGTTTACAAAATAAAACAATTTAATTAAAAAACTATGAAAATATGGATATCTTCATGTCTCCATGTAAATGTTGATTTATTTCAAATTTAAGCAATACTTGTGAATGAAATTGAAGGATTCTTACCCTGTCTTTGCCATATGGCTTAACACGTTTAAAAAAAGTAAAATATATAATGATTTCATGAAATATAAAATTTTCATGACCTGATCATGAAAATTGTATAGAGATGTTCAAGACACTAATTTACCCTGCAACACAGTAAACATGAATATCTGCATGAGGTCAATCAACTCTGTGCCCCATTTTTGTAAACAGTCAGAAATCAAGTTCATAGGCAATGTGTTAATCCAAATATTGAGGTAAAAGGAGAAGAATTATTGGAGCTGACCTTAAGTTATTGCTAATCATTTTGAAAAATTAATGAATAGTCTAAAACAACAGAAGTTGTCTTATTTTTTAGGCGAGGAATGGAATTGTGGTGCAAAGTGTATTATAAATGCCACAGGTCCTCACACTGATTCGATTAGGAAGATGGATGATCCTGAAGTAAGGGAGATATGTGCTGCAAGTTCTGGAACACACATTGTTCTCCCTGGTTATTACAGGTTAATGATTTAGAGATTTAAAAATAAGAAAGAAAATGTTCATAAATTATTAGATTATTATTATTATTTATTAACATCCCCTTTTTGCTACTGTGACTAATTGGGGCGGATTATCTACAGGTTACCACCTTTTTCTAGCCAGGGTGATAAATGACTAGCTAAAATCTAAGAAATTGGTGAGTTCATATTGACACTTTTACCACCGTGGCTAGGAAAGGGTGGTATAATAATATATATTGGATGAATAGACTTTTCCTTGTTATACCATTATTGTTGGATGACCCGATGCAGAATGCAATGGGTAAGTTCATTCGACCCCCTTCAGACCCTTGCTAATTCAAAAATCCTGATTTCTTATTTATTAGAATAATAAGTACCATGTGTAGTCTGTAGATGCTTCAACTTTTTTTTTATGCCATTCTTTCTTAGTTTGTTACATTTCCACTTCACTTTTCTCTTAGCTCCATGTAAATCTTTTGTCTGTTTCATATCAACAATTTGTATATTTCCTTAACTCTAACTATAAGGTGTGCCACTTAGATGTTTTGTTTACCCAATCATTAAAAATTCTTCATTTTTGACTTTTATTATGCATTTTCTTTGTCTTTGCAAGACCCAAAATTGTTTATGGTTAGTCTGAAATATACAGAGTTTTTTTAAGTGCTATGTTTTCTCTGATTGTTCCAAATTATCCTTCTAGGAAGGAAGTCTTCTCTGAATCTATAAATGCAATGATGGTTTTTAATTCATTTTTCTCCTTCTCTCCAGTGTAACTCTTAATTCTGAAATATCTTTCCTTGTTCTTCTTTTGGATCGAAACCCAAATTGGTCTTCATCGATATAGTTTTCAATTTTATTTTTGAGCCAACCTATTATTATATATAATGGTATTAATAATATTTTATGGGTATTAGACAGAAGAGAAACTTTGATATAATCAGTATAATCCCCTTTGTCCCCTTTCAGCAGATTTCTCTTAAGGGAAATCAGATATTGAGGTTGTACTCAAAATTATACATATTGTAATTTGTGATATCATTTCTGTTTTTATATTTGTTCCTTTGATCTATCACATATCTCAACTGTCACTCAGGGTTTTTTCCTTGCCTACGATATTATCAGCAATAAGTTTCAAACCTTTTTCTATTGTCTCCCAGCTGTTTGAAATATCTTTATTTTTCGATGATCTTTTGTTGAAAATTTCTTTGATTTTCACTGATCCTTTATTTAATTTCTTTAACATCTTTATTTATTTGAAAATTTCTTTGATTTTCACTGATCCTTTATTTAATTTCTTTAACATCTTTATGTCCAGCAGGATTGTACATGTAGCCATAACAAATAGTTCCTGGATAAATATGGCTTGACTTTATTACTGCGATATCTTAGTTTGACATGAATCTAATCAATTGAAATCACATAATAATACCTAACATTTTTAACTTTAGTGAATGAAAGTTTAGTTTACTAAATTAGTTTTAATCTAATAAACTGACAAAAGATTTAGAATATGAAGCATTATTATTATTTTCAGCCCTGAAAAGATGGGATTATTAGACCCAGCAACTTCAGATGGCAGAGTTATTTTCTTTCTTCCGTGGCAGAAGCACACAATTGCTGGAACTACTGATATACCTTGTAAAGTGACACACCACCCCAAACCTGAAGAAGAAGAAATTGTGTTCATTTTGTCTGAAATTAAAAATTACCTAAGTCCAGATGTTGAAGGTAATTATTAATTTGTTAGGTGATTGTTCATTTATTATTTAAAAATAAAATTGCTTCAAATTTTACATTGTATTTTCTTAGCTGCATTTCGGTTGTGGTAAGTTTTTTATTTATTATTATTATTATTTATTTTTTAAATTAAAGCATGTTCTATCAAATTAGTTCCTTTTACAATTTATATTTAAAATAAGTTAACTCAGATTTTTCCTATTATAGTTGTAAATCTAGGTTTCCACACATCTAGTAAATATATTTAGCCTTTCTATTTATGTGTTTTTACTTTTCATTTAATTGTTTAATAGCAATTTTAAAAAATGCTCTTATCACTCTATCGTTCAGAATATTGAAATCATAAATGATAAGGATGATGTACATAAAACTACTTAAGCTAAAGAATATAAATTATTATGCAGAAACCACATTCTAGTGAATTAGTGATACTTAAAAGATTGAGCTATTTAAACTATTAAAGAAATTGAAGCTTGATCTGCTGAAGCTACTTCTACTGTATGGAACTTCTAGGTTCCATTCCCTAAAATCCTACTTCAATGAAGACAGTTATCAGTTCTTATCTAGCTATGAGAGAGTTATCATTTTGTTTTTAGCAGATTTCCAGATAGGGGAATCAGCTGTTAAGGTTGTACTCATTTAAAAAAAAATGCTTTAAATGTACATCGGTCTTACCTAGATGATAAAGAAAATAAGGTATTTTCAAATATGAATATATGTGTGTGTGTGTTTATGTGCATACTTGTCTGTTAATGATAGTTCATTCAGTTGTAATTTTTTTTCATCTTTACCAAACTCGATATTCCAAAATGTTATGTAATACTAAAGATTAAGTTTGTTAATGTCTGAAATTAGAACAAAGAATGGGGTAAAATTTGAAATTTTCTGTAATTATTAGTCAGATAAAAAATGTTATAAAACCCATCGTTTTACTAATTTAATTTTCTATAAATGTTGTTCTATCATATTTCTCAATGTTGAATATTAAAGATTCAGTTATTCTTCTTTTTAGTTTTCAGGTTTCAGTAAAAACTGACTCCCACTTCATCCCATCTCATATTAGCAATAAGCAGGTTTTATGTTCCTGACTCGAAAATGTTTATTGGATCAAAAACGTTCTCTATAATTAACCGTTTCTTCCAACACTGACGATCATAATCATTAAATGGCTGAAATCGGGTCAGGAATAGGGGAGATTTAGAGAAGGGGAGTTCAAAAATTCAAAATATCTCAGTTATTATGAGTCAGATCACAAAGTTTTATGTAATCAATGTTGTTAAACATTTAATACTTAACAATTCTTATTCCAAACAATTTTTTGTAACTCGTATATTAAGTGAGATATTTGTATTTTATAGTTTTCATTCTTCAGCGAACCACCTTTTTTAATTTGAGTATCCGAGTCACTTAACATTCCATTCCCAGCTTTTGTTTTTATTCCTGTTTACTTATGGCTCTTACTATGAGATAAATAGAGACTAGATGGTGAGATGAGATCACCTTTGAGTTATTCTGAGTTGCCGGAAATCTGCTTAGTTTATGAGGCCCCTTTATGACAGTCTAATCTTTTTTGTCATAGCATGGTTGTCTGGAAATAATCCTATCATCCAACCATCTTGCTTGGGTTGTCGCCGGTTCTTGTTTACTATATTACTTGTGTGTGTTGCGTGTTTGTGGTGCTTTCATGCGTGAGTGCATAATAATGGACAAAACCATTATTACAATATATGCATTAAAACAATACCAACCCTGGTATACTTCCTTTTATTGTTATAAAAGAAGAAATAATGCATGGATTTAGTATCACAATTCTTATACAAATAAAAATATAGTTTAGATATTATTTATATTTTGATGCTTTTAAAGTGCACTTCTTTAGCTACGGGCTATTTAATTTTTTATTTGCTGTATTAATTCTTAGTAATCTTTTAGAATATGTTTTAATCACTTAATTTCATATTTTCAGTGAGGCGTGGTGATGTTCTTTCAGCTTGGTCAGGAATTAGGCCATTAATTTCTGATCCTAACAAACCTGATACTCAATCTCTTGCACGCAATCACATTGTTCATGTAAGCAAATCCAAAATGGTTACTATTGCTGGCGGGAAGTGGACTACTTATAGATCTATGGCTGCAGATACTATAGATGCAGCAATTCAAGGTTTTTTTTTTATTTTATATCTTCTCTTTCAAACACTAATGCATTTATAAAAAGAAAGGGCCATTGTACAAGTGACAATTTAAAAAAAAAATATGAGAAAATATAAAATGAACTAATTGTAATATGAAATGTAGAAAATAATGATAACAAATATGAAATAAGTAATTATTCTTCATTCATAAGAGTTATTTCATTAATTAAATAAATATTTTATTTTTTACTTTCTTGAATGAAGTGAATAAGGTGTTGTAATCATGAAAAAGTGTAATTACCAAGTGGAGTTTTTCTTTTTGACCCTCCCTGAATCCATCTTGATTACTTTCAGTGTGATGTCTGTATATATCTCAAAAACAAGACTATTGAAGTTTCAGAATATTGGAATTTCATATTTAGCACTGTTATACATCTCTTCTTTTGATTGAAGTTGAGTAAAGGGGAAGCTTGGTTTAGAGGAAAGCAAAATAAAAATTACAAATTCTCCTTACCTATTGCAGAAGAAGTGAACAGGGACATTTTGTTTTTATTTTATTATCCAAAACTTATTAAGATGGTAATAGTATTTATATGTGATTTTTTTTTTTTTTAGCAATTCCTGAGCTTAAGCCTACAAATGGTTGCGTTACTGATAATCTTCTAATCGAAGGAGCTCATGGTTGGAGTCCAACTATGTATATAAGGCTTGTACAAGATTTTGGGTTGGAGACTGAAGTTGCTCAACATTTATCATATTACTATGGCGATAGAGCATTTAATGTGGCCAAACTTGCAGCTCTGACTGGAAAAAGGTGGCCAGTTATCGGAAACAAGATTCACCCAGAATTTCCTTACATTGATGCTGAGGTAGTATGCATTTTCTTATCTATATCTATTAAATAAGTTTTCTATCTCTCTATAGCAAAGAAAGGGCCTTAAACTGAAAACTAAAGGTAACATTCTTCTGCCGACAATATATTCTTTGTCAGTATATAAAATGCAGGTTGTGTTAGAATAATTTCTGAGGATATGTTCAATGAGATTTATAGAACAAACATAATTAAAATTTTGAAAGTACTCTTTTTCAAATATATCAAGTAGTAGGTTGGTTCCTCCAGTAAATTCAATTCTGTTGTTGAATCTATTGGTGGAAGCCATCATTATATTCTACTGTGCAACTTTAGATAGATTTGAAAAATTTGTCTTTGCACCAAAGGCCCTTTCCTGGTGTACTTGATGTTCAGACATTAATGACAGCATCTTGCAATAGATTTCATAACAGAACTCTTTTTCAGTTTATCTTTATTGTTTGCACAAACTCAACAAAAAATGTAATCAATTTCAGATTCGTTATGGTGTCCGTGAATATGCCATAACTGCTGTTGATATGATTGCAAGAAGGTTGAGGTTGGCCTTCCTCAATGTACAAGCTGCTAGAGAAGCCCTTCCTTTCATTGTAGATATTATGGCTGATGAACTGAAGTGGTCAGAAGAAGAAAAGAAGGTAAGTTTAATTCTGTCTCTATTAGGTCAAGTTAATTCAT
Source organism: Riptortus pedestris (assembly GCA_019009955.1). Lineage (NCBI taxonomy): Eukaryota > Metazoa > Arthropoda > Insecta > Hemiptera > Alydidae > Riptortus > Riptortus pedestris. The sequence continues at coordinate 158,334,988 of CM032229.1, forward strand.
TCCGGGGGGGGGGGGTATAGAGAAGGGGCAATATCAGAAATTAAAAATATCTTAGTTATCATGAGTTCGGTCAAAAAATCTTAAGAATCAATCTTGTTGGAAAATTAATTTTCTATAATAGTTGTCCTATACATTTTTTCTATAACTTGAGTGTTAATTGAGTTATTTCTATAGTTGAGTTTTCTGCCTTCAGCTTACCCTCGCTCCAACTCTTGCGATTTCCACTTTGAACAACTGTCATTAAACATATACTTCAATTTCAAATGCTTTTTACCTAGGCATTCATTACGGGATAAATAGATAATAGAATGTGGGAAAGTGTCATTGCAAGAGGTGGGAAATCTGTTTGGTTTGTGCAGCACCTGTGTGGTGGACTTTTTTTTTATTTATTATAACTTTTTTCTTTGAACTGACTAAAATTTAGAACCCTATGTTATTTAAAACTCTGTTATTAGATATTTTATTTGTATTATTCCTCTGACTGAATATGAAACTATAATTGCTTCGTTCGAATAGTTTATTTTTTCCAAAAAAGGATTTGGTGTTTGTTGCGGATAACTGAAATTAACTATTTCATATTTTTATTGATTTCAGAAACAAACTAATGAAGCATTGCAATTCCTCATGAATGAGATGGGTGAACAGGTAAATCGTGCTTGCAAAGAAAAGCTTCCTATAGATCTTACAAAGGGCGAGTTGAAACTACATATTGAACGATTCAGGCTTATTGATCAAGAAAACAAGGGATACATCTCAATCAATGATCTTCGAAGATCTTTTAAGGTCATTATTTTATAAAATCTTTTAAATGATGACTTGGACTTTTAACACGTAACTTTCACTCATACACATACTAACTGCGAAAAACCAAGGGCATTGAACATCCTCATGGTATAACTGAAATACTTTTAGATGTCAACACCTATATAAACTTCATACTCTACTAACTTTGACTCTCAGAAAATTTTAATCAAATCTAAATTAAAATAAATGTTCATTTATTCACTCCTTATACTAACATGTTTCTACTTTATTTGTAAATATTTTTTTTATTTCATTTATTTTGATTTTATTTGCCTTTCTTTTCCTTTGTTTAGCATCAATTATTATTTTTTTATTACCATAAATTAAGTTAGTATTGACATACCTAGTGTTGGAGCTTTTTTAATATTCATACATTATAGCCTGCATAGTCTGATGTGAATCCCTATCACCATAGTTGTGAGGGAGCTAATTATTAGCAAACCTATAAATAAATAATTAATACTGAGTTACTCCTATTGAATTTCATGTTTGAATTTTTTTGTACGCGTTTGGGTGACGCCTTGGATGGTTTAGCGTCACAAATCAGCCCGTCAGATGGAGCAGGAGTGGGGGGTCGTAAGGGAGGCATAAAATTAAAAATAGCGATATTTCGTTTCCTATTGGTTTTTCAGCAAATATGCACAGGTTAAAAGTTGATTATGTTGTTATTTAGAGTATTTTTTTTTATATTCACTTTTGTTGTATAACAAAGTATAAACGGGATATACACTAAAAAGGTAAAGTGTTTGCCAACAATTTTATATGGCTCCAACGATTGAACCGAACTTAACAAAACTCGGCATGTGAATTAGCATTAATTCTTCCATGATTAATAAGCTATATTAAATTTTTTAAGTTCGAACGGTGTGTTATAATTATAGGCATGCAGTAGTTATATTCATCCAATATAACCAGTATACCAAGACAGTTCAACAATGCACTACTTCATTTCCTTGATAAAAAACAAAACCAAAAAAAAAATGCCATAGCTGTATAGCACATGTACATGTTTCATGCCGTTTTGACACCTCAATAGGAGATTACAAGTAAAAACAGCAACTTTAGCCTAAAAATCAATGTATCAGTTTTGATAAAGCTATCAACTAGGCTGTGTTGCTGAATTTGTTGTTCTTAGCTATAAGATCTTGGAGAGGTATCAGAAGATAGTGAAACATGTTGAACTTCATTACATTAAAGATATTTTAACCTATTGTGATGATTTATCATTCAACCATTAATACTCAAACCAAATAATAATAAACAATGAAATATATAACATTCTTACCTGTAAAAGACTTTAATTGTAGGTTTGTGCTTTAGAAACAAACTCTTTTAAAATTAATTTTTTATCAACTTCATTTAGAAAAGTTACAACAGAGTACATTTGATTATCCACATTTCCACTATCAGAACATTTTATTTTTATGAGCATTAAAGTGCTACAGGGGGCATCAACAGAAGCTTCTATGCTTTCTTTGGCCACTGAAGCTAGTAAGTTTAAATGAGTAATGATCATGGTCCGAATACATACTGAAATTTTTTAAAAAAAAACAATATATATATATATATATATATATATATATATATATATATATATATATATAAGATAATTTTACTAGTTATATAAACTGTGACAAATGGTTAGCATTATGACAGCATTATATGTAATCTTGTAAAACAAATGGCCTTAATTATGGCTTACTAACTAATTCTTATATTATTAGCAGATTCTCCTTAAGGGAAATCAGCTATTGAGGTCGTACTCATGAAGCGATTTTCGAAAAATTTCTTCAAATGTCCATCGATCCTACCCAGGAGATGTCCGTTCAAAATTATATATATATATATATATATATATATATATATATATATATATTTGTCTGTTAACGCACAGACAGATCAAGTCCGTTAATGGCTGAAGTCAGATCAGTGGGCAGTGGGGTTTAGAGGGGGATTTTCGAAAATTCGAAATATCTCCGTTACCATACGTCGGATCAAAAAACTGTATAGAACCAACCTTATTGTAAATTAAATTTACTATAAATATTGTTCTATACATTTATTCTCTATCTTGAATATTAACCGAGATATTTGCATTTTTATTAAATGTGGGCGGTAACGCACAAGTGAGTTTCCCGCTAAAAGCTAGGCCGGCCGTTTCCGTAACTGCTTGGCTCTTGTAAGATTTCTCTATTGTATAACTTCACGTGGGAAATTGCTTAGTTTACGCAGCCCCTGCGTGACGGACTTTTCTTATGTGTGTTAAAAGTCACATAATATTTAGTTCATTAAAAATATCTATTTACATCTTAAATATGATTTTATTTTCAGAGTGCTGGTGATATACATATAAGTGGAGAAGAAATCCATGAGTTGTTGAAGGAAATTGACACAAATTTGAATGGGCAGGTTGAATTAGAAGAATATCTTCAGGTATATTAGCTGGATGTAATTTTGTAGAGATATTAAGTGTACTTAACAGTCTGAAACTCCTGGAATCTTAAGCATTTTCTTAGATTGTTGTTGCCTTGAGAATCAATGAATTTATATGATTTATTTGTCCCAAACGTCCTGTTATTTTTGAAGTACTTTAATAGCTGATCAGTCAGTGATGACAGTGTGACAACAGTATCATTTAAAAGCTCAGATAAGATTAGTAATATGAGTTGCGTTGGTCTTAAAATTTGTAAACCTAGTATCACATGGGTTCAATTGAAGTTTGGTAAAATAAGAATTTGATAGTTTGTTTTATATAGGATGTACATATATTACCTATGTTAAAAAAAGTAAGAGCTTATTGCGATAAAAAAAAATTGTATTTTTTGACGTAATTTAATTGTGCAAAATATGAATCGGGTTAGCCTTGTGAGTTAAGATGTGTTGGTCTTAGTACAGTTAGATAACTTTACCTTATGGGTTTGATTCCTACCTGGGCATTAGGAATTCATATAGTGCCAGACTCATTAAATAAAATAAAGCCCTGGCTGGAAATGGGTGATAACCTGTAAATGACTTGTCCCGATTAGCCATAGTTGGATGTAAATAAATTATATAATATGAATCAGGTTGTTGAGAGAGTTATAGATCTATTCCTCTAATCATATTTTTTTTTTATGTATAACCCGTTTGTGTTGATTTGTTCATGTAGAGTGTGTGTTGGCTTGTTTTTAGTGATTGTGTAGTAAGAATGATTAAGCATTATACAAACTCAAATATGTATTTTTCTCATGATAATTTCATTTAGTTCAATAAAAGTTTGTAGGAGGTTCTTCTGCTATTTACTATTACCTGTTTATTGGTTGAGTAACAACTTATTTTATCGCATTTTGCAATTTTATTTCAGATGATGTCGGCTATAAAGGCTGGTCATGTTACAGCAACTTCATCCAGGTTTGCACGGATGGCAGAACTTGAGCATGAAAAAGCAAAATTGACGAAGAAGATTCCTGTAGAAAGATCAGGAGGAGGGCTTTAACAGATTCTTATCAATAAGTTTAAAATAAATCTGGTGCTGCAAAAAACATGGTTCAAAAATTAATTTACTTAACTGTTCGTTTTAATTATATTTTAATCATACAAGAAATTGATCATAATGGCCTTACCATACATGTAATTTACACCTATAGATGAAGATTATGTCCCTTATACAACTAATGACTTTGTAAGTATTGTACAGATGTATATATTTTGAATAATTTTCTAGCTCCACCTCTAATAATTCAATTCAATTAAGCTTATTTTTAATTCTTCTATATTTTAAATATGATACTTAAAAGACATATTTATGATTAAAATTTAAGCAAATACAATTATAATTGGTATACTAGGCAGTCAGCCAAAGTGAAATTTTTAAACAATGGAAAAAGGGAAATGTAAATTATGCTGTCCTTATAATTAAGTTGCAAAGGCAGCAAACTGAATTGGTAATGGAAGATTATAATATGAAGTTGATCCTAGGAAGAATATAAAAAAAAACTAATTTCAACACTGACTCACATATTTTGACATAATAGGATGTGGCCACATAAAATTCCGTAGATAAACCTTTTCAGCGAAGGTCTGAAATAATAATTGTTATTAGTAAAAATCATAAAAGACAACTACTAATATAAATTACTTTAAACGGCACAAGGAGCGTTATAAGACTACCCATTTGTTATGAATGAACTATTGATTTACCCATACAATATAATATGCATTTTAAACATGCATGCTCAGGCTAGTCCTTTGTATTAATCTGGTTAACTTTGTGCCTTGTATAGGCATGGAAATGTTTGGGTGGCAGACCCTCCAACGTAGTACGAAATTCCACAAAAAATGAATATATTCTTATTTAGTTAGTTACTAAAGTATTATAATATGAACTGCCTACCAATAAAATATATAGATCGTCCACTAAAATTTCTATATAATTTAAAAATGAGCTTAGAAACAGAGAAATCTATGATTAATAAGGTTTATGTCTATGCTCTTGTGTGCATATTATCACGACTTCCTCAGTTTTTATTATTTGAAAAAGAACTTAGCCAGACAAGGAAAAATATCCTTTATTTCACTTTTATCTTGTCTCGGGCTCAGATTAGATGTGCAAGTTAAGAAATTGGTTTAATGCCCTTGTGAATCCTATGATCATATGATTGATTATAAACTCAATAAATAAAATTGTTAGCACATCCTGGCCAAAAAAGATTGGTAGCCTGTAGATGACCCATACCGATAGTAGCCTAAATAACATAACTTTTATCTGAATTCATAATGTACATTACACTCTTATTTAACTTGGTTGTGTATTGTGTGATACATAATATTGTCTAAACAGTATTTTTAGACATGCAACACAAAAGGAGTGTGTATAACATGTCAGGGGCCAATATTTTTAGCCCATTGTAAGAATTAGCATTTGAGGATTCTTACAAAAATAATTTAAAAAAATCAATTCTGGATTCCTGCTTCATATTATTTATTAAATTGTTATTTATTTATTTATTGTATATTTATTAATAATTATATTTATTGATTCATACTTAATTTATTTAATGCATAATTCACTGTGGTTAAATTATTGATTCTATTTTTGTTATTTATTGAATATTAAGTTTTATTGTTGGTTGTATTTGTTAGTTCTTATTATTGTCCTTGATTGAGGATATTTCTAATGAATTAAAAAACTAGTCAACAAAATTAAATTAAAAGGTATGTACTTTCCTACTTACACCACTAGTTGTTCTTGAATTATTAATTTTTAAAGGAAAAAAAAGAAGAAGAAAAAACTAAGAAGTTTTCCATTTTTATTATCTTTATATATATATGTATATATATATATATATATATATATATATATATATATATATATATATATATATATATTATATCACTATGGAGGAATAGGTTCAATAAAACATTAAATTATTCTAAAAACAATGTTTTTACCAAAGGTTCTAGAAGCAGCCAAATAATATTGAATAAATATTATAATAATACTTATCTAGCATTGTTTTGTATAGACTGTAATATTTTTATTCTGTTTTATTTTCATTGGGGGGGGGGTCTTTTGAGGATAGACATCAGGAGTCTGATCTCTTCTTTGCATAACAAAATAGGCAGTTATACGTAATTATAATGGTATCGTTTTGTGAACCACATGTTCAACCAAATTTCATTCGTCATCCTCTACCGCTCCATGGGATGGACAAACCAAGTGTTTTTGAGGTCTAATTGATTAGAACACATTATTCTTTTCATGGTAAATTTGTTTGTAGTTGAATGAATGCAACAATAAAGGAGTTAAGAATGTAATTGGTGCAAGTGGGCAAGATAATTTTGAAAAATGGAGAAATTGCTTCCATATGCAGAGACAAATTGTTAATTATATTGCATATTTCAACAATAGTTCAAATTTCTTCTTGAAAGTAATTAGAATTTTCAAAATCATAAATGGCAATATTTCTTTAATATTCTATATATATATATATATAATATAATAATATTCTATGTTAAAAACCTTCAATTATAACAAAAAAAAAAAAAAAAAGAGAATCTCTTTAAGTAAGTTGTTACATACTTCAGGAAGTAAAACTAAACAAAACAAAAAAGGCTTTGGAATACTGTCAAGGCAGTTAAAATAGTAACAATCTGCTTGTCATTCATTTCTCTACTTCCCTGAATCCCACAGTCTTATTCACACTTAGTAAATAAATTCTTTATAGTATGAGCGAGTAAACACATTTATCATGCGCTTGGATATAATTAATATAATTCTATTGGAGTTAGGGAGCAATGTATGTGACAAGTGAACAGGTATGTCTTCACCCATTGGGAAACAAAGTCTGTGAATGAGTGACAGTCAGAATAGAGGTTCTACTGAGTATAATATAGGTATGATTAAATTAGAAAGTGTCTCATGGTTTTTTTACCAATATTCTATTCATTCACTCTGTTTGATCTATATTGGGAGTATAAATTTCAATTGCAAATTATCTGATGAACTTATTTATATACAAATAGTTTTCTTTTTCACTGAAGGACAAATTAAATTATTCTTTTAAACCAGTCAGCAAAAGTCTTCTACATTGTTAAAACATAATTTTATATTACTTATTGATTAACAATTATTTATTTTCTGCATTGTTAATAATTTTATTTTGTATTTTGTTAGTTTTAAGGATAACAACTCTAATATAAACTTCAGTTTTTGTTAATAAAATGTTATTACAATTGTTTTGTTTATTCTATTCAGTTTACTTATATATGAAACAAAATCTTAAATTTATAAAAATTCTGACAGAAAAAAGAAATGAGTTGGAAAGAAAGCTCAGAAATTCAATTTGTTCTAATCAGAGCTTATATTAGAATTAATATAATAAATCCCTTCCCTCAATATCTCAAAAATTGTTTGCCAAGCTCTTCCTCATGCCACTATTGCCGCTATGTCTTTGCATCAGTCACAGTTTTGTATTATTACAATCATATATACATATACATATATATATATATATATATATATATATATATATATATATATATATGTGTGTGTGTATATATTAGTTATTACTCTCCATTGCAATTTTCTATTCTCAATATATCATCTAAGAAATATGTATTAAAGTATGAGATTCTAGTTTTTATAACTAGTCAAAATCATACAAGTTTCCAAAAAAACATTTTAGACGGGGCACAACAAAAATTGTTCACATCTCAGGCCCTAATAGTGACATATAACATTTTATTATTTTTTGCTAGGATTGGAAGTACAAACTGAGTATATTAGAAGCTAAGATTAAGCAGCACTTATTATTTTAATAAATAAATAATTATATTATGAGAATCTAAATATTTCAGAAACACCAAATTTGATATCAGTAAAATAAAATTAGATTAAAATATCTATCTAACAAAGGACAAGTGAAAACTGCTGGACACTAAATTTCCTTTAAGTTCTGGTAAATCTCACTCAAAATAAAGAATAATAAATAATCTATAGTCCATTCATATATCTTACAAACAATCATAATATGAAAATGATTGGTGGTTCAATATTTGAAATTAAATAAAAAACTAAAGAGAAGAACCATTTCATTAAATACAAATGAGCACTGAATAAATTTTTAAAATAATCAACACCTAAACACCTATTACCAATCAAAATCATTTCTTTCATTCAATGGCTTTTTTTTTCATTAAAAAAGATATTTTTAATATGAAGACACTTTTGAAGCATCCTATCTCCTTAATCCAATTTTCTACCAAATGAACATCGCATAACAAATGTACTTTTTCGCACATAATATTTCAGAAATGGTATGTTTTTAAAGAAATGTAATTATATCAATATCATTTTTTTAGAGCTCTAATTAGACATTTTATCATTTCAAATTCACTTGTCTTCTTGCCTACTGAAATTATTTATTTTTGTTTGGTTGATTGATTAGATTGGTTTATTATGGTTTACAAGGCATGACTGGATCATGAACTTTGCTATTATAGGTGATTAATATCAGGGACTAGACATAATTGATAGATTGAAATGTATGATTGAATTTCATACAGGTAGTTAAAAGAAATTACTGTAAGTGTGGTTGATTTAATGAAACAATTAATTAAATCCATGACTGGTAAATTTAATTAAGATCTGGTTGATTTACGTTTTTCTAGGTAGGGATTTGATATATGCTTTGACCTCAGGATTCCCTGGCTGGATATTTAATTATTAATACTCTCATATGGCGTAAAGAAATAGGAAATTATTTTTAAAATAATAGCATTCAAAAGTCTAAATAATGGTATGACAGAGCAATAATAAAGAAAATATTTACTTGAAACATGCTCTACCTCATTTTTTACAATTTACTTTAGAAGTTTGGCTTGTAAAAATATGTAGCTAGCTTTTTTTCCTCTTCATTGCCCTTTCAAATAGATTATTTCAATCATATTATAGAAAACTTAGTTCACTGCTAATTGACTAATGATTTATCAAGTTCACTGCTAATTGACTAATGATTTATCACTGGCATATATATATATATATATATATATATATATATATATATATATATATATATATATATATATATATCACACGCATATATGAGGCGATCAGAATAATAGTGTTCTAACCTCAAAAGTAAGATCTGTGTAAAACCAAGTTGGTTAGGCCACTATATATTTTTCAAAGACCGCCAAAACTGTTAGTTAAAAAACAAACTGCTGCTGCTATCTAGCGAAAAAACTTAGAAGGTGGCTTAGGCCACTAATATTTCATAGAATACATTATTGAGCAACAAATGCTATGGTAACTCAAATAAACAAAATTTGAGGGTTGGGCCACTATAATACTGAGCACCTCATATATAGTTTGTTGTAAAGTTTCAATTTCGCATAAATAAACCATAATATTAGGAAATAGAGGAAAAAAAGGATATTATTTCTTCAATAATTTTATTAAACAACTGTAAACAAATATAAATAAAAATTGAGTGATAAGAATGTAATGAATAATAATATTTACAGTTTTATAAATATTGAATTTCTTATGGTTGCCTTTTAAATTATATAAATGAGTGTTCTCATGTCTTATGTATAATAATGATACATGAGAAGTAAATGCTTATTGACAAAATTTATGTCAGTAGGAATGTATAAATTATGAGCGCGTATATTTTCCCCAGATGTGGAGCATGAAAACAGATGCAATGAAAAGGAGTGACATCACTAAGACTGGAACAGGGCCCCTGGAAAAATACAAGAGAATTTAGTGTAATAAACATTTTGGAACAATAGCTATAATATTAATGGAGTTATAAATAAATATTGTAAAGCTATTTGTTATTAATTTAGCATCAAAAATTCTGTCAGGGGAGTAATGACATTGGTGCTTAATGCATTTTAAAGCAAAAGAAGAATTAACATATTATAGTATAAGCACAAGCTACACACAAGGAATATTTCATTATGAAATAGAAAATGTGTCTTTCTTTAACTTATTTAAAAACTGACAATTTTTTTTTCTTAATATTGATGTAGTAGTTAGTAATAGTTTGAAAAAAGAATAGGTACTTGTGTATAATACCCAACACATGCTAGTTACATTGTAGAGTGTGCCGCTGTTTTATGCCTTAAGTACTACGATTGCTCGCCGGCAAAGGAGGTTATAATTATATTATAATCATATTACAATTCCTCGGTCCAGCAGTTAATGAACCCTAAAGCAGTATAAAATGGAATTTTGCTTCCTTCAAACCAATTCCCAATCCGAAGGCTCAATTGCTCACCACACTCTCTTCTATTACACTTCATAAAAAACATCCTTTTCCCACAATACAGTTTCATATCATGGGATTTAGAACACTTCAAAATATTTCTCTCCTGGAACTCACTGCTTCTTCACTTTTTGGCAAATCCCAAATAAGCATTTTTAAAGGAATAAACAAGAAACACTAACGCACAAGAAATAAACAGCAAACGCAACAAAAACAAAAGATAGCCTCTACGCCTAAAACAGTGGCACACTCTGCATTGTAATTAGTATGTATTGGGTATAATACACAAGTACCAAAAGAATTACTCATTCAAAACCATAGGTTTTGCCCACTTTTTCACTATAATAGCACATTTATTTAAGATTCGATATAGCGTCTATGTGCTAAACCCTCATAATTTTCGTAACATTTCATGCCATATAGCAAGTCAATTCTAGTACAGATGAGGATCTGCTACTTCAAGTATCCTCTACTGTACTTGGAAAGGCTATACTATACAACACTAGCACAAAGATATAGCAGTGTGATTTTCATTCAAAATTTATAATACAGCAAGCAAAGCATGTAACATGCTAGCAAGTCCTAAGGAAGTTATTAATGCTTAGACAACTAAATTCATCAGATATAAATAAATGCAATGTGTCAAGATTTTTTCCCCCCTTAAGATCTTTTCAGTAAAATGCATCTTATCGTACAAAAGGCTTCATAGAAATAATGTCAATCACTGAACACATAAACAGCAAGTCATGATTTGCACAAGAAATAACTAGGAAAGGGGGAATGGCCTGTGAGTCAAATTATGCGTGTATAAACCATTATACTCTAAAAACAATGGAAATTATAAAAAAGTATAATCATTTCAATTGATTTCTGTCGGTCTTTTCTAGTTTGTCATAGGCAAATTTTTTAAGGGACAATTAGTATTAGGAATTTTAAGTTGTATTTTATTTACTTTTCATTAATTAACTATTACTATTTAGTAAAGAAGATACATTTAAATCTTTACAAAACAATTTGTGTATTTTTACAAACATTATGGCGGCATTATGATTATAACATCCATTAGAATAAACACACACGCTGGAAATAATAATAATTTGCAGGACCAGGATCATACAAAAAGGCTTCTATCATTTACAATGAATCATTACGAAGGATTGAGGCCTTTTTCTGTTGTCCTAATTGGTTGTGAATAATTTGCATTTATTTTTCTCTGATTAAAGCAAAAACATAGTAGTGTCGTATACAAAATGTAACACTATTTGTTTGTACTATTTTATCCATGTCCATTGTGTTCATGGAAAAAATACAGTTTTCATGTTTCCAGAGATGTTTTCCTTTTTATTTTCAGCTTTAGATGCTTTGTTGAAATAAGTGTAGATATGTATATAATTCTAGCACAATAATCTTCCAATTCATCTAACTGAGACAAAACATCAATATAATGAGAAATCAAACACTTACACTTTGATGCCTGGAGAATCATCAGTATAAAACCTCCACATTCCAGTACTTCCAGCGCCAGTGTTTCGGTTTCTGGCAGCAGTTGTTGTAGTTGTTTTTCTGAAATGGTAAATGAAAGAAACAGTTATGAAGAGCAAAAATACGATCAGTCATAGGATAAAACTAAGAAATCAAATAATTAACATAAAATTTCTCCAGAAAGAATGATAACGAATGAAAATTAGTCATAATAGAATAAAATCAGTCAATTATTAAATTCAAAATAAACTCAATGTTAAGAATTCTATGACAGCAATAATACTAACTAGTGTGTAATTCAAAATTAAATGTTTTGACAATTTTGTAATAGAAAACAGAGAAGAATCATAATCCATTCTTTTAAACTCAATGCAGGATGAAAGCAATCAAAGCATTGTTAATGGCTCAATGAAAAATAGTTCTTAAGAAAAACTAAATTGTAGATTAATATTAATACTGAAGGGAGTTGTGGGAGGAGAAGGAGAGTTGTTACCTAGCTATTTGTCTAGATAACCTGGGTTCTAATTAACAGGCTGTAACAAGATAAGTGGGCTTCATACTCTAATTTTTATAAATCTCCAGTTCTGACATTCGTAGAGGGTTGGAGAAATGCTTGAATAAAGTAGTAACAAACTTAAGTTAAATAGATTATATAAGAAACAGCTGAGTTTTTAACGAAAGCCTGGATTTTGGTGTGATTTTAGATACAATAAACTACCATTTCTGTCACAATCATTTTTTGGCAGCCTTACTACCTGTTTAAGTTAGTTCAATATTGAAAGCAAATTATTAGTAAGGGATTATTATAGGATGTTAATTTTATAATAGGAAAAAAAAGGGCAATGATACGCTTAAACTTTACTAGAAGTGAAATCTCTTTTCGGGAGACATTTATTTTAATGGGAATTAAAAATTACTACCTGTTTAAGTTAGTTCAATATTGAAAGCAAATGATAGCTGATAAGTTTAGCTTAATAAAAAAAAAAGTGCTCAGACCAACTTTCTAAAGAAATGTATGAAGAATTAATTAACTATATATATATAGATATATATATATATATATATATATATATATATATATATATATATATATATATATATATTACACAAACATTATTAAGTTACTATGACAAATACAATTATTTGTGATTTACTGATGTCTACAATTAGGAATAGCAATATAATTTGACGATATATATTGAAACATATTAGGAAAGAAGAAAAGAGATAACTCTATCTATGTTAGGACCTAGTCGATTTTTGACTCACATTACAAGTATAATTCTGACATATTTCGCCATAAACTCCGGCTAATTGGCTTTAAAACTATATGGCTTTTATTTTTTTTCTATGTATTCTTATCCTAGAATGTTTTCAAAATTTTGTCTTAGTTTACATTTGTCCTGAGATCTATGGGAAGTGTCCAATTTATACAGAGTTTGGATCTTTTTAAATTATTAATGTATTGTTTATTTTACTCAAGATACAGACTTATTAGTACCCCTCTTCTCGTAATCTATCAAAACATAGAACAAGCAAAACTAAAAAACAAGTCCTAGAAATAAAAAAATCAATTATCTCTAAAAATATAGCTTTAAAAGATCATTAAAATCAAAGCATGTCAGAAAAGCAGAATGAAAAAAAAAATGTTAACATTAAAAAGTATTATAGCAGTTAATGCCAGCCTTTGGCTATTTATGGTGAACTATAAAAAAAGAGAATTTATTTGGAACTATAACAAAGGCTATTTATTATGAACTAAAACTAAAGCAATTATTCTGGTTTAAGTTAGGGGTGGGTGATAAGATCAGCCTCATCTTCTAGTTAATTATTTTATTTTTTTGTAAAATCATTTGAAAAATTAATAGATGCCATTATTCCAAATAACGCTCACCTTACATGCTTTGCATGACCTGTTCTAGACTTTATATTTATTTTAGCCATATGTTCAAAATAGCTTCAAACTCCTCATAAAAATCAGTCCTTATTTAAATTATGCCTGACAATATACACATGATTAAATGAATGCATAACAAACAGCAGTAAATAATAATAGATATATACCTCTGTCTAACAGTTGTGCTGCCAACTGCAGATCTTGGGGCAACAACTTTTGCAGGAGATCTACTCCCTGAGCCTACTGCTGTGGAACTTGGTGAAGCAGGCTGTAACAAGTTTAAAAATGTTAAATGTTTACCACAATTCACATTAAAGTAGATTATTGGAAAGAGCCATTAACATTTAAAATATGTCAATACAATTTTTCATCATTAATAATTCTTTTCAAAAGAAAACCTCAAACATTGGCTAAATAAAACTATAACTCAACTAAGAGAATTGTAAAACAAATACAAACACTCTGAAGGACGAAACATCAAACATAGTTAAATAAAATATATGAACCTACCATTCTGTGTTCAGAGCAAGACTAAATTTTAGTAAAGTGACAACACAGAGGAATAATCGGGGAGAGTTCCACGTCAAACTTTCTCAAACGTGAATTTGAAAGGTTAACGGACAGCAGGTTATAGTATAAGCTCCAACTCTACTGACAGCTTATGATAGCATCTCTTTGTGTATTACGTGACATCACTATTGGAGTTGAACTTACGTGATGTTAAATATTCTTTTATTTATTTAAGTTCTTAAACGATTTGTTTTTAATCTCATTAACTTCAGTACTAAAAAAATTTCAAATCTGTTAATGATAAATTAATATTTATTTATTTCTCCTACACTGCTTCTCGCAATCCCTGAAATTATGTGTATCTAACTCCAAGGAATTGCTCTGTGAGTGTGTAACTTCTCAATATTCATCAAGAGTTTAAAATTATTAATAAGTAATTAATTTTAGGATATTAATAAGGAATTAGTTTTATTATTAGTAAGGAATTATTATAGGATGTTAAATTTACAATAGGGAAAAAAGGCAAATGATAAAAAATTAAAATTATTTATTAACGTCCACTTTTTGCAACTAAGGCTAATTGGGACGGGTTATCTACAGGTTACCACCCTCTTCTAGCCAGGGTGGGACTAAGGATTTTATGTAATGAATTCCGTCCCTAAATAAATTCCTCTGCCCATGCGGGAATCGAACTCGCCACTCTAGGCTTACCCAAGGCCACTCTAGGCTTAGGCAAATGATACGCCTAAACTTTACTAGAAGTGAAATCTACTTTCGGGAGATATTTATTTTAATTGTAATATTATAAAAATACTAAAATAAGGAAGACAACGCGGAGTTCAGAAAATTGTTTTCTAGTTCTGCATATCTTGATTTTATTTTATTTGATGAGATCTGAAATGAGGCGATATTGCTCACACACACACACATTATAATAAGTTGCAAGGGTACTAATCGATTAACGAGAGTCTACTCATTTAAAGACGATTATTAAGTCATAAGAAGAAGAAAAACAACTGCTTAAAATAGCACTTCTAGAATTTATAATTAAAGGCAGTTTATAATTATACTCAAACACACCAGGAGAAACAAGATTGGAAGAATTGTTTCCTGGAAAACCGAAAGTTGTATCCAAGACCGCATACTCATATTGTTGTATTATATAATACTAGCTCAGACAGGGAATTCATTTGAGGCTGGATGGTGATGGTATTTTTTTGGCAAGGCTTTATTTTGCACAATATTTTGACATTTACCCGTCCCAGTGTTTTGGGTTAATACCCGTCGTTTCTGTGGATTTGTTAATAATAAAATTAATTTTTTATGTAAGACTTCACTGTCCTCCATATTGTCATATTTCCCGCTTCCTGTGCATTATACATAGATTTGAATTATTAAGGACTAAATATTAACATACATTTGAATTAATTTTTTCAGGTGAGGTACCTGGTAGTTCATATTGAAAAGAATTCTTGAGCAAATTTCTCTAAATAACAAAATAAACAACTTTTGTTATGTGAATATTTGCCGAAACTACAATAGGAAACGAAATATCAATATTTTTAATTTCAGGTCTCCCTTATAACCCCCACTCCTGACTGTCCCTAGAAATAGTATGGCTTTTTATTAGGAAGGCGTTAGTGCTAATACACATACTGAGTGTTTCATTTAGTTCGGTTGAGTCTTTTGTGCCAAATAAAATTTTTCACTTCCGCTATAATTTTTAGCGTATATCTCGTTTATAATTCGGTATACGAAAAAAGAGTATATAACAAAAGTTACTCTAAATAGCAAAATAAACAACTTTTGTTATGTTCATATTTGCCGATAAACCAATAGGAAACGAAATATCGCTATTTTTAATTTCTGGCTTCCCTTAAAACCCCCACTCCTGCCCGTCCCTAGAAATGTTGGTATGGCTTCTTATAATGAAAGCGTTAGTGCTAATACACATACCGAGTTTTATTTATTTCGGTTGGGTCTTTTGTCCCAAATAATATTGTTGACTCCCGCTATAGTCATAAGCGTATAACTCATTTAAACTTCGGAATACGTTGAAACTGTTTATGACAAAAGTTACTCTAAATAACAAAATAAACAACTTTTGTTATGTGCATATTTGCGAAAAAACTAATAGAAAACGAAATATCGCGACTTTTAATTTCAGGCCTCCCTTATAACCCCCACTCCTGTTCGTCTCAGAGAAAATTAATATAGCCTATCTCTCAAGTTGGACCAGACTGCTCACGGTGTGGCAATTTAATTTAAAATCGGTTAAGTAGTTTAGGAGTCCATCGCGGACAAACATCGTGACAGAAGATTTATATATATTAAGAGTTAAGTAGTTTAGGAGTCCATCGCGGACAAACATCGTAACAGAAGATTTATATATATTAAGATTGTATATCATAATATTGGAAACAATATTGGCAAAACAGTTTATTGTTAATATGACATGAGTAGGAGTGGGGATTTACTGAAAGTTGAATTTTATAAAATCCAAATATCTCGGTTAATATTTATGATACAGAAAATATGTATAGAATAAAATTTATAGAACATTAAATTTGTAATAACGTTGGTTGTATATAATGTTTCTATCTGTTGAATAAACACAGTTATATTTTTAATTTTCGAAATTCCCCTCTAACCCCTCCATTAATTCTCAATTTCAGTAATTAACGCACTTGATCTTTATTTTTACAGAAAACGTTTAAATATGGAGTTTGGTAAAGATTAAAAAAAATTGCGACACACATACATATATTTGTAGTTTTGAACGGACCTCATTTTCGTCATCTGGGTTGGACCGATGGACATAAGAGGAAATGTTTCGAAAATCACGTCATGAGTACAACTTCAATAGCTGATCCCCCCAATAGGGAACTCTGCTTAAGCCAGACACGCTCCTACATAATTATGAAATCGACCACAAGCTCATCGGGGAAAATAATCAAAATTTCAACTATTTTAATCAAATTTAAAATGGACGTACATAGTTATTTCTATGTCTGTCACTTGAGTTATGTATATCAAATAATAGGTAATTATAGAAAATTATTAGAACTCTATTTAATTTATATTGCATTTAGGTTAATACTATAATATGTTCATATGTTGCTACAACTGAAATAAGTATCAAGGACGGAGAAGCTTATGGTCTGTAATACATGCAATTACAAAATTTTGACTAATGGAAGCTCTATTATATGTCCGGTGACGATTGAATCCATTATGAAACGTTTTAAGTACAAATATTTAGACGATCTGTCCAATATCAGAATCATTTTAATTTAGTATATGAGTTTTTCAAATGGATTTGTAACAAAGAGTTTTAAGTTGAATTTAGAATGGTATTTAAAGTCGTTTTTGAAAAATAACTTCAGTACTTCATCAATAGTCCATAAGAGTAAGTACATTTAACCTGTATAAGTGATCATATTTATAAACAAAACCTAGTATCATTCACATGTTTTATTGTTCAATAATTGGCGAAATATTTTGTTTACTGAGTAAGACTCTTCTTCAAAAAAGGTTTTTCTTCAATGACCATAAAAGTTATATTAATGCTCAAAGTTTCGCTGGCCATTGGTATTCAAATTAAAGTTAGTCAGACGAGTACGTAAATTATTGACTATTTTCACTAGAAGTAATTACATGTTGATTTCATATAAATGTTGTATATTTTCTTGTTAATTGGGACTATTTTTCACTCCATTTTCACAGCAACTTAACTATATCTTGTGATTTTAATAGTGGTCACAATCTGCTTTTGGGAGGGGGTGGGGCTATTTTTCGATAGCTTTATGAATATTTATGAGTTGTGTCACTTAGAAATAGTTTGAAGATTTTTATAAATTGGGCCAGTGCCCCTACTATTGGTCTATGATTTTGCCACTTCCGAGTATTTTGAAACAGGTGTGTATAGCATGTTTATGGGTCTAAGAAATATCTTCTGTAGATTTTACTCTTTGAAGAGAACAGAGTGAGTAGCCTGTAGTTTACTCGCCCCGGTTAACTTTAGAAAAATAAATAAATAACATTTAACTAGGTGATGTATAATTAATTACTCTTTATGCAACTGGGGATATAAAGACGATTTATCAACAGGTCGTCAATAAATAAATTCTTGGTATCCACGGGAGACACTAGGTGGAACCAGGTATTAACCACCTCTTGTCAAAACTCTTTTCTGGTGTACCAGATCTCTTTTATAAATGGGTGCACAGGTTAGCGATTTGAGTTAAGGCATATTCGTCTAGTTCCAGATGCTTAATTGTCAAATGTTTTGACTGCTGATAGTTATAAAATACTAAAGATGTTTTGCAATTCTTAAAAAAAAATAGAACCAAGAGAATGATGTTTTCTTTCTTTTTTTCTTTTAATGTTCCTTTTTAACCATTTCTCCTTAACGTTTTTTGTTATTAACAAGTTGATAGAGTATGGCCTATAATTGTTTTTTCTTCAATATGCTCTTAAAGCTATCAGTAGATTTTTGTCGTCTAGTAAGAAATTCATATATATTTTAATATTTAGAGCTAGGTATGCTGGACTTCCCTGATGCAAATGATCCAAAACCAGTCTGTGACTCTATTCAAGGAGAATATAACAAGGCAGCCATTGTTTCCAATACAGAACATTCTTCTTCTGTTGGTAGGTGAGGTATTTTCAAACGTAAAATTAATCACATAAACAAAATTAAAATAAAAATGTAAAAAAAATCTTTTTTTCTTTTTTGAGGGGTATTCTTGAAAAAGGTGGCTCAGCAGTAGATGCCCTGATAGCAACAATGCTGTGTGAGGGGCTCTGCGCCATGCAAAACATGGGCTTAGGAGGAGGTTGCTTCATGACAATATATATCAAAGAAAAGGATAAAGTATTTTGCTTAGATGCGAGGGAAGCAGCACCAAGCTCAGCAACTAAAGATATGTTTCACGGTCAATATCAGAAATCAGCGACAGGTAATTTCTATTCCCATTCTTATAAAATGCCAATTTTTTCTTTATCTATATTAATTATTAATACACGAATTCAATAAAACAATTCAGCAATGTGGAAAAGCCATCTTAATTTTTAAATTGTTTTGAATTGTCTTAAGTAAAGATTTGCATGTTTTGGCTCATGTCACAGTTGCGGCAATGACACATACATCAAATTTCCCCACCGGAAAAGAGCTACCTCTTAAAATTCATGTTTCCTTAAGTTTTCCGGGAAAAAATAGAGCTGGAACTAACAATTGGTTCCGGCCATGATGAAGACTAGTCGCCAGAACTGATATGCAAAGAATGTGAAGTTTACCCGCTTGGACATTCCTTGTTCTATTATCCAACTCTCCTAGAAGTCAGGCCTACCGCCAACGGCAACGACAAACAGGTACATTATTCTACTATTATTTCCAGTGTAACTATGGAGCCAGTTAACAACAACGCGATACGTCCTTTGCTCATTTATCCCGCTTGCCAACGAGGATCGAGTGAACCAGATGGAAGTGACGTCACAGAATATAGAGATTCATCGTGCCACAGGCGGTTACTTTAGTTCACGCTCAACTATGGACAATTTATTTGTTTAACCATAATTTGTTGCACCAATTGTGGCGGTATTATAATTGATTTTCTTACGTCACGGGAAGTATATATATATATTTTTTGTTTAAAGTTTGTTATTAATAGTTGGGATCTTCTGAGTCATCTACAATCTAATCTACTTGGATACATATCTCAACATCACCATTCAACTTCAGTGGCATTTCTTACAATTTATTCACTTTGTTTTGCTGTCAAAAGTCAAACTTCTCTCACCCTTGTAAACCAAATGACAATGACCCTTATTTAGATTTGAGAAACATGGGTTTTAATTTTATTTTTGAACAAGTATATCCTGTGTTAGATCGTTTTCTTTTGTCCAAGTGTATCCTGTGTTAGATAATTTTTTTTTGTCCAACATCCCACTAAGAGCTGGACCTGCCTTACGGCATTGATTTACTATATGAGGCCAGCTTAACGAATTTATTGCCGTCATGTGGTTGCATTACTAAAGTTAGCTACTTTTCCAATGCCTCACGACGCTGAGTGGGCACCGATAGAATTCTTAAGACCGATAACAGCATAGCGGTGAAAGTGTATTTTAGTCCCCCCTTGGTGGCTCACGATGACGATGGTGGCCATTTTGTTTTTCTAACTTTATCTTTTTTAACACTTTAAAATTTCCAAAATACGCCATCGGTGGTTTACACCGAGGGTGGGGGTTTTGCTTTTTTAACTTTATATTCTTTAACACTAAAATTTCCAAAATACGCCATCGGTGGTTTTAAGCGGGGACGGGGATTATAACGAAACAAGATGGCGGCGTAGGGGGGGGGGGGGCTAAACTGCACTTTAGCCCAGCATAGCCTTATCAAATTAAATTAGCAACCCCCGACCTCGAACCTGCACTCCAGTATTACTTGAGGGTACAGTGATTTTGTCCACTATAACACAACTGCATGACATTTTCATTTCCATGTGCAATAGATTACTTCACTTCTGCTACTTATACTTGAGTGCAGAACTTCCAACAGGCAGTCCTAATACTTTTTTTTTCCATACTCGATATTTAAACATTCCTTGTAACAAGATCAAGCTCATAAACGGCTGAAATTGGACCAGTTGGAGAGAGTTTTATTGATAAATTGTTATGCAACCATATTTATAGCAAAATTGTTGCTTCCTCAAATTTCCATCAAGAAGATGATCCAAATTGCATGATCCACTTCTTAAAATACATGTAAACTAAAATTTGAAAGGTATTGGTGCTAAGAAAAATGATACATACTTATTGGGCTCTTTTAAGGCAAATCAGCTATTTAGGTTGTACTGAAGTAGCGATTTATAATGATTTTCTTTGGAAGTCCATTGGATTTGCTTAAAATATGCCAAAACAATGTTCGACATACACACTAAATTGTTTTGGATCCCTAATCATAACAATATATTATCTTTAACATTTTCAGGAAACTTGTCGATTGCAGTTCCAGGAGAGTTAATGGGTTATTGGGAAGCACATAAAAAGTTTGGCAAACTTCCTTGGTGTGAATTGTTCCAGCCTGCAATTTCCATTTGCCTAAAAGGTATCCCAGTTAATGTGAGGCTGGGAAAAGCGTTTTCTGAGACCGGCATGGGCCCAGAAATCATGAATAGTCCTTCAATGAGGTTTGTAATCTAGTTTTTATAAAATAATACTTTTACTAATTTATACTTAAGTGCGTGTGTGGGAATATTTGTGTGTGTGTATGTGGAAGCACGCGCGCGTGGTCGTATATGTGTTTAGTTCATTTAGAAAAATGTTGGTATTTTCCAACAACTTTCAATTCTGTAATGAATATAAATAAATATTTATTACTTTGAAACTCCAAGAAATTTTCAATATTTCACTTTTTTTAAACCTACCATAAAAGAGAATATCTACATTGAATGTGGGTTTTAAATATATTTTTAATGGTTAATTACAATCAATACATCTATTGTAATAAATGAGCAAGAATTAGGTTTTTGATTAAAAATATTATAATTTTAAACAGCAAGACTGCATGCACGCTTTTTGAGATGTTAGTATTCCACACTCAACAAACATTGGCCCAGGAGAAGTCGGGGTTTAGAAGAGGGGGTTGGAAGTAAAAAAGTCATAATATTTACCGACAGGTGTGACAGTAGTATATCTCCGTTATTTTGAGTCAAATCGAAAAATGTCATATAGAAAATTTTATTAACAAATTTTTAAAAGAATGTAGTACAATTTTTGTTCTACACATTGTACTCTCTTTGGATCCTAATAAAGATTGTAGATTATTGTTTTCATTTTCAATATGCTTTTTTTTAAATCATGGTAACCCAAAATTTGCGTATGAATAAAAGTGAATTTAAAATAAATCACTAAAATTGTTTGTTAAACATGCAACTAGAGGTTCACTGATAAAAAGTGTGGCCTTATAACCATTTGATTTTCATGGAGGCAACCACTTTTTATATATTTCTCAGGATGGTATCAATTTTGTATTTGTGAAAAACACATTATAATACCAATCACAAAAAGTTAGATCGTCATTGCAGTAATGTAGTTTGTTTTTAGGTTCAGAAATGATTCGATGCTTGTGTTTACATACGGAAATTAATACGACAATATCTGTAATATGGATAAGTTCTGTACAGCTATTTTGAGAAACCTTTATTTGGGAAATTATCACTTTATTTTTTTATCATATGTATCCAGAAATCCATAAGAGCATATTACATTGACTCAACTTTGAACGCGATCCCAGCAACTTCGACAATAGTTAGTGATGAGTGGGGAGAGTGGATAAATCAAATATTATTGACACACCCATAGTGTTTAACCTAGATAATCCATCCATAATTATGTGGGATACCACAAGGGAACCAGTATCTATATGATTAATAAAAATCAAATGTTATCATAATTCGTATTTTATTGATGTAACGATTTGATGATAGATATGGAATGCAGGAAAGTGCTGGCAGAAAATGGCAAACTCCCAGTTGTAGGAGACACGATAAGACTACCCGTACTTGCAAGAACGTTAGAATGCATCGCTAGGTCACCCAAAGGTGCAATGGAACTATATAATGGGAGTATAACAGCGGCAATAGTCAGCGACCTCAAACGCCTTGGCTCAATCATAACGACAGAGGATTTAAATAAATACAGGTACCATACAAAAATTAAAATGTAAACATTAAAATTAAGTATAATAAGTAATCACAGAAACATATTTTGATTGACTGGTATATGTTTCTTGTCCAAAGTAACTTCAGTTAACTTAAAGTCCATGCTATAACTCTATTTCCCTCCAGAATAGAAAATGAAACACATAGGAACTTAAATACAATGCTTTAAAACCATTTCACCCATTTTGGTTCACATTTAAATCGAATAGCGTATATTTTGACACGTTAGGAACTTACCGGGTAACTAGTATGAATTAGGGTGGTAAACAATGGTGATTTGCTTCAGTATATTGTTAGTAGTTAGCTCCAATAACAATAAATCGATTTTTGTCACATGTACTCGTGCTTGGGAGGTTACAGGGGTGTGTCCTGTGGCCCAAGCAGGCCACAAGAGAAGCAGTTGCTCCCTGGGTGTGTTAAATATGAACGGTGTCTTTAAAGACACCTTGGTCTGTTAAGGGTTAACCTACTATGCGCTACAGTATTTGCAGGATCTTGCCCTCCGCCATCTTAAAATAACTCTGAACCCTACTGTCTGCAACCTATCCTGCAGTTTTAGCATTTCTACTCTCCTAGGTCATCATGCTTGGCGACATCATACTCGTTTTCGTGAGTTCGTTTAATGAAGGAAAGTTTGTTATCTGTTGACTATCGTCCAGGAGGAAAAATCCACTCTGCCGTTCTCCCACTATCCCTCAACCCTCTCCATGAATTACACAAGGGAACAACATTTTTGTTTCATGAAATATTATGACTAATATTCTACTTCCTCGAGGTGCTGGTTTAAGATCTGAAGTCAGTTTGTGTTATCAGCTTTACTTTTGGGGTTATAATTATAAACTGTTTTTTAAGATGAAAATATTTTTTATTAAGAAAACTATTAAAAAAATTACCACTACATATAACAAAATTTTTCTTTTGTAAGATTTTCTTGCTTGTTTCGGTTCACGGGGGCTGTTTTTAATGCTCCAACAACAGTCCGCCATCATGTGAGCATTCCAGTGACCTTGGTAACGTTCCTCCATAGTTCGAATGTCCTGATGGAACCGTTCCCCTTGATCTTCACTCAGATCACCAAGATTTTCAGGGAAACGGTCCAAATGGCTGTGGAGGAAGTGTATCTTGATGCTCATATTACAACCAAGCTGCTGGAAGTTTAACAATATTAGTTCAATATGCTCCGCATAGCTTTCTTCCTTTTTGTTTCCCAGAAAATTTTGAGCAGTCCAAACGAATTCATTCCAGGCATTTTTTTCAATATCAGTCATGTAACTAATAAAGTTTTCATCCTTTATCAACCTTCTTATTTGGGGACCATCAAAAATTCCAGCTTTAATTTTTTCTTGGCTCAAATTAAAGAACTTCTTAGAGATGTATTTATAGCAATCACCACCCTTGTTCAAAGCTTTGATAAATTGTTTCATGAGCCCTAGTTTGATATGCAAAGGTGGCAGTATTATTCGATCCCTGGGCACAAGGGGCTCATTTATTACATTCAGTTGTCCCGGAACCATAGATTGCCTGGAAGGCCAATCTTTTCTAATCCAGTGCTCAGACCTAGCTCTGCTGTCCCATAAACAAATAAAACATGGATATTTTGTATATCCACCTTGTTGTCTAAGAAGAAAATTCACCATTTTTAGATCAACACTTATCAACCACTTTTGTTCGTGGTATTTGATTCTATCCATTACAGAAGCTACAGTAGCATATTCTTCTTTGACTGTAGTTGAATATGCAATCGGTATCGAACCCAGCTTATTACCGTTATGCATAAGTACACATTTCAGGCTACGTTTAGAGGAGTCAATAAATAAACGCCATTCATTTGGATCATACTTCTGTACTCCCATTGCTTTCAAAAACCAGGAACATCTGAACAAAAAGCAAAGTCGTCATCTTTAGAAAAGAATGACAGCAATTCTGCCTCTCGGTCACGATAGTATGAAATTCTTGTTTCTGGGGTTAAAATATTTCTTTGCTTTAATCGAGAAGCTAGAATCTCCGATGTCTTTTTAGAAAGACCAAGATCTCTGATTAATGCATTGAGGTCTTCCTGATTAAAGAGCTGGGGCTCAGAAGTAAAATCAGGGTAAAAATCACTTGTCCGACTTTCATCACTTGAAGAATAGTTTTGTTTTTTTTCTATATCATGATCATTTTGTACAGATGAAGAAGCTTGGGGTACTGCTGCATCGCCAGAGAACAAGACTGGTCGAGTAACAGATAACAAGTTAGGATAAGACCATTTCGACCGGTTATTTTTATTAATTCCATTTATATCAACCACACAAAAATAACAAGCATCTTGATGATTATAAGGTATCCGCCAAATCATTGGTGTTTGATACTTAAAATGGGGTCTTTTCTAATTTGCCCATAATCTCAAAGACTCAACACATGTTTTACGTACCATATGAGGGATCCAGTACTTGTCACGGATGTCCAAAGCGAATCCAAAGTAATTAAAATATACCTGTTTTATAAACTCTGACACACTTAGCCTACAATTTTTGAATGTATATTCACCACAAATGTTACAGAAATAGTTCGGATCGTTTCTACAGATATTTCTTAACTTGGACATTGTTATTTAACACAAGAGCACAAACTTTTTCACTAAACAACTCAGTTGAATTTAAGTTTGAATGTGACTAGTACAAATATAAGTCTATCAGCTGTTTGCCAAAAACAAAAGCTGCTGGAGAAAAACTGAGGCTAGATTTGTAATCACCAACCTCTAATTAATAAACAACAGGCCTAAAACTCCATGAAACAAAAAATTAATAAAAATTTGTTCCCTTGTGTTATTGACAGGATCTTATATGTTATGAGTGGAAGTTCAGGGATCTTATATGTTAGAACGAACTTCATTTTCATCATCTACTGGGTACATAAGAACAACCTTAAAAAATAATGTCTGTTAAATCTTATAATTTATTCATGAATTTCCTGATAATTTCAAGTTATCTTAAGAAGTTTTAGTTCCGATCTAATATTAATAAATAAATCATTAGAAATCTTCTTTCCTATTTAGAGCAATATGGAGAGAGCCTGTTGAAGCTACATTGCAAAATGGATTCAGGGTCTTCACCGCACCTCCACCGGCAAGTGGTATCATTCTAATTTCTATCCTGAAACTACTGGATGGTTTAATCGGGACAGATCCAATTAACAACATTATCATGGTTGCCGAAGCATTCAAGTATGCATATGCCATGAGAAGCGAACTTGGTGATCCCGACCATGTTGATTTGTCAGAGGTACTTATACAGATAAGGCGCAAGCTCTAATTCACCCAAACAAGATCAGTCTTTATAAAACATTTTTCTTTGAAATAATCTAGCTCTACTCTGATTTTAAAAATTTAAAGGTTGCAAGATCAGTAATTAATTGGCTGTCAAAAGAAACGTCACATTTGGTCACATAACTGAACCATTTCTTCCCATTTTAAGGTCAAAATAGGCATCAGAATCTTAAAACTAGGTCTGCTTGAAAACAGTTGTGATATAGAGTTCTACGGGGTGTGGCTATTAAATAACGAGACTGACGCTGTAAAACATTTTATTTTTATTTCTTACATTTTTACTTATTATCACCAATATACACCCCTCCTTTATCCCTAAAACGCTCCATGCGAACCTTCCATTGTTCGAAACAGTGCTGGAAGTCTTTTTCTGTCAGCTCCTTCAGGACGCGTACCGCTTTCTCTTTCACAGCTTCAACAGACTCAAATCTTGTTCCTTTTAATGCAGATCTCACCTTAGGAAACAGATAGAAGTCGCACGGCGCAAGATCCGGCGAATAAGGCGGATGGTCTAACACTGGGATGCTGAATTTGGCTAGATCTTAACAGACAATGCGGAATGAGCCGGCGCATTGTCTTGGTGGAGAACCCATGACTTATCCTTCCACAATTCAGGTGGTTTTTTCCATATTCTTTCGCGGAGTTCAGCAAGAACGTGAAGGTAGTAATGTTGATTAATCGTTTGACCTTCAGGAACCCAGTGAAGGTTCACAATCCCATGAATATCGAAAAAAACAATCAACATTGCTTTGAATTTTGATTTGCTCATTCGAGCTTTTTTGGCTCTCGGTGAAGATGGGCTCTTCCAGTGCATGGATTGGCGCTTTGTTTCAGGATCATACATAAAAAACCATGATTCGTCACATGTTATTATCCTTTCCAGTAAGTTTGGGTCATTTTCAATGGCATTCAAAGTGTCAGTACAACTATTTTTGCGAGCTTCTAGTTGTTCAAATGTGAGATTTTAGGCACCATTTTGGCACACACTTTTTTCATGTTAAAATTGTTATATAATATTTGCCGTACGGATTCTTTATCAATTCGTACAGTTTCAGCAATCGCACGAATACTTAACCGACGTCACATCGAATCAGATTACCGATTTTTTCGATATTGTCATCCGTTTTCGACGTGGAAGGGCGACCCGGGCGTGAATCATCTTGAACGTCTTCTCGGCCATCTTGAAAACGCTTAAACCACTCAAAAACACGTGCACGCGATAAACATTCATTGCCATACACTTCTTTCAATAAATTATAAGTTTCAGTAGCGGTTTTTCCAAGTTTCACATGAAATTTCACAACAATTCGTTGCTCTACTGTTACACTTAACATTTTCCCGGTGAAACAAAAAAACAACTCTAATGCGAACGAAGGCTACGGCTGTACTGATTGGTGTACAGAAGCGAGAGGGACTATATTCGAAAGAGGAAGCTTCACGATAACAGCTATTAGTTGCTGGCGTTTGACGCATGCGCACTTCTTCTGTAGCAGCGTCAGTCTCGTTATTTAATAGCCACACCCCGTATGTGTAAACCATCGTTCCTATTAGCTGGGAGTTGTGGTTGTAGGGCATACAAATTGATTTTCGGCTTTTGATTTTGAATTGGAAGACTTGCCGCATAATAGACATTACTAGTAATAATAAAAACCATTAGACCGAGACGACATTCCGTTATTTCAGTCTAAACGGAAAGATCGTTCTCGAGCTGTACTTTTTCAAAAAGTGGTTTTAAAAAATATATATATTTCTATCCATAATATCTTTCTACTTTATATATGCAATTTTCATTAAACTTGTTTATATATCTAACAGGATTGTAATGGTATTCAAGAAATGCATATGTCCCGAATACTTACTATATTCTTGGCATATTTCCGGGTTTGAACTATATCAAAATAGAGTTCACTATTTTTCTATTCAAGTTTTAAAAATGTACAGGGTATAACAAACAAATGAATTGAAGAAATGAAAGCAAAAGATTCACATTGACATTGACTATAATATTTAGCATATTGTTTCAGACACTCCTTAAAATGCAGTCGGAAACATATATAAATGAATTAAGAAACAGAATAAAGAATATGAAAAGAACTGATGGTAACCCAAAACATTATGGCGCTAAATTTGGTTCTTTTCGAGATAAAGGAACTGTAAACATTGTCGTCCTTGCTCCAAATGGGGATGCTGCAATTGCTACAAGCACTATAAATACCCTGTAAGTAGAAATGAGTCGATTAAAACTCTTTTAAAATCATATAGGGAAAACACTTTTTTTAAAAAAAAAAAAAATCATTCGATGAAGAATAATAAGAATGGTTCCAGGTAGAAATAATGGATTTACAGACTGGATTAATTTAAGCATTAAATAGTCCACACTGGTTTTTCTGTACAATGTTTCTGTTTCTCTTGTCATACCCGTGTAGTAAGAAGTGATCATGGAGGAGTATTGAAGCATTTGTTTAAAATAGCTGTTATTCGTTGTTGATGAGTTGAAATAAATATTTCTTCCCATTGAAATATAAAGATCACATTATCTCAGCATTGGTGGAAAAAAAAATGAACAAAGAACAAAGTGGTTGACATCAAAAGATTTTGAAATTCATAAATTAAAACAACGTTTTAAAAATTTATTCGTTACATTGTTTTTGATACAAAACAATATAAACTGTTTTATTGAAAAATATGTTTTCACTTCCTTGTGAACCTACATCCCTGTCGATGGTAGTCAAAATTGGAATATTCACACAAAATTGATGTCAAAACCCATCAGCTGCAATATGACCCTCATGACGTTACCTCATATTCTATTCTCTATTTCTCGCATTAAGAATAAGAATTTATTTACTGAAGAACTCCTAAATAAAATCATTTTGAATATCTATGGCTTCCAATGCCTTTTCCCTAATTTTTTTTTTGGGGGGGAGGGTCATCAAACTTAATCAGACAGTATGCTTAGCTGCAGAAAATGATTTAGTCCTATTGTTTTTCATATCCGATACTGACAGATTCTAGTAGCAATTTTTTTATCCGCCTGCATTATGTAGACTTCTCCACAATCACGTGAAACGATATAAACGCCATTGCCTGGTCAAATTTCTTTCGTCTTTTATCTCTTTTGCTTATTTTATTATTATTATCTATTTACGTCCACTTTCTACTGCTATGACTAATTGGGACACGTTATTTACAGGTTTACCACCCCTTTCTAGTCAGGGTGGGCCACGGATTTTATTTAGTGATATTGTCACTAAATGAATTACGATTTCCCAGGCGGGAATCGAACTCTCCGCTCTATGACTGTTTTGTGCGGTTTAAAAACTGTTCGTATTTTGTATTTCCCGAGTATTTAGACTGATTCTCTGATGAAAAGTGGAGGTGAATCAATAACACAACTCACTAAAAGAAGCATTAACAAATTTAGCCTCCCCAATAAAAAGTCCGTCAAGCAGGGGCTGCGTAAACTAAGCAGATTTCCCACGTGAAGATTTACATTAGCGAAATTACACGAGAGTCGAGCAGTTAAGGAAACGGCCGAACAAGCTTTTGGCGGGAAAGTCACTCACTCGTGCGTTAGCCGTCCAGATTTAATAAAATGCAAATATCTCGGTTAACATTCAAGATAGAGAATAAAATTACATAACAATATTTATAGTAAATTTAATTTGCAATAAGATTGATTCTGTACAAGTTTTCGATCCGACGTATAGTAACGGAGATATTTCGAATTTTCGAAAATCCTCCCCTCTAAACCCCCCTCCTACTGGTCCGATTTCAGCCGTTAACGAACTTGATCTTTCTTTTTACATCAAACGACTAAATATCGAGTTTGGTAACGATCAAACAAAAATTGCGACCGCTAGAGCGGTAACAGACAAATATATATATATATATATATATATATATATATATATATATATATATATATATATATATATATATAGAAAAATATATACAGTTTTGAACGGACCTCATTTTCGTCATCTACGAGTACTAGGTAGGATCAATGGACATTTGAAGAATCGAAAATTCCGTCATGAGTACAACCTCAATCGCTGATTTCCCTTAAGGGAAATCCGCTAAAAGTATTGGAACTATAGAGTGGATTTTAATTCTCTAGTAGGTGAAGGTCATCTTAGAGAAAAATCAGCCTAGAATATGGCTAAGGAAATATAAACAATCAAGAGATAACTACTAATGCCGTTCTTTTGATTGTTTTGTCTACTTAGAGCTACGAAAAAGCTGGCAAACGAAAGATTTACTAGCATATCAACAAAATAGCTATACAACTTTCTAGTCTAAATTGAAATATATAGTTGTCGTTTATTCTTCTTTTTCATAGCTTCGGTTCTCTCCTGGCATCAGAAACAACAGGAATAATATTGAACAATGAGATGGATGACTTCAGTTCGCCACATATAATCAACTCTTTTAACCTGCCACCATGTCCTGCTAACTTTATCTGTTCAAACAAAAGACCAATGAGCTCATCTTGCCCAACAGTTATAATTGATCCAGATGGAAATGTCAGGCTAGCCATTGGAGCAGCAGGAGGCTCTCACATAACAACGGCTACGTCTCAGGTAAATAATAAATTTGTAAATTTCATATCAAGATAGATTTCGTAGTAGCTAGTCTTAAAAAGAAAAATTAAAGTGGAGTAGTGGCCCCAAAGCCGTAGCGCTAGCATCCATTATGCAGCCGAGCACCTGATGATGGCACATTAGTGCCGAAAGACCTTGTGCTTTAATAAAGAAATTGGTGAGAAGACTCCCTGTTATTAAGACCTGTTTCCCAAATTTGTAAAGATGAATGTTGGTGATGATAATATAGGAGATCAAAAAATTATTCAAGATTCTAGTCACTTAAAACACACTTCTTATACACTAGAGGGAACCTTCCAACTCTTTAGTCGCAACAAAATTGTGGTCCACCAACTGTTCTGCCGATGACTAAGTAGTCAAGTGTCTTATAAACTGAGATCGATATCCAGAAAAAGTAGAGTCAAAGTTGTTAAAAATAATAATTTAGAACTATTGGTGATTTAGATATTTTATTCAAATATTTTTCTTTTCGCTTTGCTTTGTAAGTTTAAATTATAGCTAGCCGCCTTCTTTACCTCGTGCCTGTGCTCGGAAGCGATGGCTTTCCAGTACACTATCATTTCTTCAATTCTGTCAATCAAATTCATCTTTGGTCTCCTTCGTTGTCGGCTACCCGCCACGATCGCATTCATGTCTTATGTTTAGGTCAACATTTGCTTTGCCAATGGCTTCTTTGCTTCCATATCCTTTGAAATTGACTGTCTGGGTAAAGATATTATATTTTTAGTTTTCATTGCCGGCGTCCACAATTATTTAATCGTTTTATGTAAAAAGAAAGATCAAGTTCGTTAATGGCTGAAATCAGACCAGTGGGAGGAGGGGGGTATTTCGAAAATTCGAAGTGTCTCCATTACAATACGTCAGTTGGAAAAATTAGAACCAATTTTATTGCAAATTGAATGATGTTCTATTCATATTTTCTGTATCATGAATAATAACCGAGATATTTGGACTTTAATATTTTCGGCTCTCAGTAAGCCCCCAATCCTATTCGTGTCATATTAATAATAAGCTGTTATATCATGATCCACTTCATTCCAAGGTTAAATACCAAATATTGTTTTCATTGTCTAAACTTTGTGATATAAATGCAAAAACATTCTGTTGATTCCCCCCCTCCCCCTTTGTTTTGCATTACTAAAATTTGAGTGATTGAGTTAAAAATTATTCTGATTCATTATAAATTACAGCACTAGGTATAGTAAATAGTTTTCAATAAAATTAATTTGTTGTATTCAGATATATTTCATTAATAGTTTTTCTTTCCCGTCTAGAATATTTCTATAACGGGTGGCTGCCCTGTTTCTTTATTAATCAGAGCTTTCCTTGTAGAGATTATTAACTTGTAAACTGATTGAAAGATTTCTCATTACCCTTTGTATTTATTCACTTAATATTGAGTGTATTTATTCACTCAATATTGACAGTGGTGTTGCCAGTATTTGGATCTGTCTATTGTAAACCTTGGCCTGGGAAATTTAAGTTTAAGCAGCCCCTGCATGAAGAACTTTTTATGAAAATTGGAGTGTGCGTAAAGTAAGCCCTGATCCGCTCACATAAAGGAGATTTTTACAAAAAGATCCATTGAAGAGTTAATATTGAAATAAAGCAACTATTTTGACTTTTTAGACTATGTCACTTACTACCTCCTTAAAAGACTATTTAAAGTCTTCAGAACAAAATAAATTAACTTATTGATCCATTAAAAATAATAAGATATTAGATAAATTAAGCTTTCTCTCCTTTTGTCAGGTAATAATGAATAACCTATGGTTTGGCCTATCTATAAAAAAGGCCGTAGATATGCCTAGAATACACCATCAACTTTCTCCAATGGTGCTACGATATGAAGAAGGAATTGGAATGGTAAGAAATCTAATAACTAAAGAAAAAACACAATAGGATAAAAATTAATTTTCATATTTATTAAAGGATATTCTGAATAAAGCTAATGAAGTAGGACACAAACTTAAGAAGAGAGGACCAAGTTCATCAGTCACTGCTGTGGCTCAAAATAATGGATCTATAACAGCTATTTATGACTACAGAAGAGGAGGATCGACAGCAGGGTTTTAATTTAATTAAAAAATAAAGATTGAAATAATTGATATTGTTTTTTTTCATTTTCTGCTTCTTTATAATAAATATTCGTTAATTATAAATGAAGGGAAGAACAAAATTTTTGTTGGCATTGCCTATTTGATAAGGGCTAATGATACAAGTATGCATCCAAGGTTCATTATTTCAAAGTTGTTCTAATGTGATAAGGTGGCACAATAATTAATTAACTATTAAATACTAGAACATGAGTGTCCAATACCCAATTCAATAATAGTTAAACAGTAAAATGGGTGATAGCTAAAAGATGAGCACCAATAAACTCACTATTTGGTTGAATCTATATTTATGTCCAACACTTGAAGAGGCATCAAGGGATGTCTGGCATATAGAGAGAAATAAATAAGTGAAAGTGATTTCATTGGTCTTTCATTTTTTGACCTGGCCCTATTTTACCTTTCAATTAACTACTCAATCGTAAATAGAGGTTATATCTACTCAATGTGCACTTTAAAGTAAAGCCTTACAAGAAATACTTTTTTCACAATAGTCATTAATATAAGTAGTTTCATTAATTTTCCTTTTTGGTTTCATTTCATTAAGTTCAAGATTCATTTCCACCTTAAATATGAAAAGGTAAAAAGAAACCTTTGATCATACTTCAGTCATTTTACCTGTGAAAGAAAGAAGCCTACCTGCTTTGTTGTAATAAAGAAAGAACTTTATCACCTTTATTATTATTATTAAGGAGTGACCTGTTTACAAGTACTTCTTGAAGGTAACATTACTACTGAAAAAGTGCCAAGTCCATCTTTTTTACAGATATTTCAAAATCTGATCATGCACAAAGTGGAAAGCAGCCTAAGTTCATCGACACCTATAATGGAAAGTAAGTACTTACTACAAATCCTATGGGACAGAAGAATTGGCATCTTCCAAGGAGATCAGCCAAATGGTTACAATTTAAAGGTAAGGAAATGATAATCCAAAATAATATTCACATACAAGTACGCCAGAAAAAAAAATGTAGAGCATATAGTTTACTGATTATATAGGATCCTTTGAAGGAGGGGCCATACAACAAAATTGTCTATTTCTCCATTATCATTTGTTAGACTGGAAAGTGAGATAATTTGGAATAGTTAATAACAAAAAACAATATAAAGTCTGTCACACATGGGCTGCGTTAACTAAACAGATTTCCCATGTGCATCACGTTTGTCTACCTCAAAACGTAAAAGTTCAATGAGAACAATATTTGGTATTTAAGCTTCAAATACAGTGCTTCATAATATAACAGCTTATTGTTAATATGACATGAGTAGGAGTGGGGGTTTACTGAATGCCAAAAACTAAAAAATGCAAATATCTCGGTTAATAATCAAGATAATGAAAAAACATACATAACAACCATTATAAAACAATTCATTTGCAATAAGATTGGTTCTATAGAAATTATCGAAATTCCCCCCTCCGTCTGGTCCGATTTCAGCCGTTAACGACCCTTTTTTTTTTACATAAAACCTTCATTTTTACATAAAATGTTTAAATATCAAGTTTGGTAACGAGCAGCCTGCGACTGCTAGAGCGTTAACAGACATGTATGTGTGTGTGTGTGTGTGTGTGTGTGTGTATATATATATATATATACACACACACATATATATATATATATATATATATATATATATATATACACACACACACACACACACATATATATATATATATACATACCTACAGTTTTGAACCTACAGTTTTCGTCATCTCCTTGGTAGGATTGAGGGACATTTGAGGACATTCTTGAAAATCGTGTCATGAGTACGATCTCAATAGCTGATTTCCCTTAGGGGAAATCTGCTTAAAGTCCATCACATAGGGGTTCAGTAAACTGAGCAGATTTTCCACATTGTGGTAACCTTCAAACAAAGTGGTTCATGATATAACAACTTATTGTTAAATGTGATATGAGTAGGAGTGGGTTTACTGAAGACTGAAAACTAAAAAATATAAATATCCCCAATAATATTAAAGATAGGGAAATATATATTATAGTACATTTTATATGCAATAAGATTGGTCCTATACAAATTTTCTATCCGATATATAATAACAGAGATATTTTGAATGTTAAAAATTCGCCCCTCTAAAGCCCTCTTAGTGGTTCGATTTCAGCCATTAACGAACTTGGTTTAGTTTTTAATGAAACGTTTATATATCAAATATATCTGGTTAAGATCACACAAGAAATATATATATATTCACAATAAAAATAAATAAGGAATACCAATCTTATTTAATATGTTAAATGATGTAGAAAGTATCTAACAATAACTGGAAGAACTTCAAACTGAGTAAATAAAACAAATAAACCAAAGTTTATTGATGTTGAGATAAGGAAGAAACAGTAAATTTTCAAACAAATTTAACTAAGATATTTCTAATTTATTTACATTACATATATTTATTTTATTCAATCAATTTAGCTAAAACTATTTATAACATTATATAATTTAAATTATTTACAATAATATATTAACTCAGACTTATACTGGCTCGTCCAAGAATAATTTATATTCATATTCACTGATAATATATACAAAGAAAAAAAACAACAATAGGTATTGTAACATAAAATGACTCATAAAAGAGTCCTAATAATCAAAGTCATTCACATTTACTCTTAACAGTAACCATTATCATATTTGTTTGGTGGATGAGGTACAGAGCACTCACAAAGACAGCATTCCCTCTGAAAATTAGAATTTCAATAAGAAAGTTGATTATTTGAAAAATAAATAAAAATAATAATTTCTACTAATAATACAAATTCAAAGGGTACTTCAGTTTATGTAACATACATATTATATGTTATTTGGAGAGATACTGCCAGAATGACCAATCAACTTTTATTTTAATAATAACAAAAACTATTATCATTATGAGTACAAGTAATTTTTGTAGTAACTCCATTCCTTAAATAAGAGGGTACATTATTCTAACATAGGTACCCAAAAAAGTAATTTGGAAAATTAATGCACAGTATGGTATGAGAAATACGCCTCAGTGGCTTTGTCTAAATCATACTGTCAGCAAAGTAAAAAATAGAAATTTCACAAAAACAAAAAAAAATCATCAGAATTTATTGCTAGATGAGTGAGGCTAGAGAAAAGCTGCCGTGAAGTCATCTAGCCCAATCATCCCAAAACTCTCAGAGCTGTACATTACTTCATATACTAAAATGCTAATAAAGTACTATACATTCATTAACTCGTGGAATACTACTAGATTCACATATTAAATACATGGATTTAAAGGCAATATTTTATTTGATATTTAATTCACCAGGATAAAAATCCTATAACATCACAAATGTGTATATTTTCTATGTATTTTGACAATCTACTTTATTAATAAAACTTGATATGATATTAGCAAATCACTACTAGGGGAAACACAACTTTGCTTCTTTAATGGGCTATTTAAAAAATAAAAACCTAAATACTTCTTAATTAAATTTTTTCAAATTTACCTTCTCCTCATGACTGAAAACACCTCTGTAAAAAGGAAAAGGCTTAATAATACCAATCAACCATACAACAAATAGCTCTGGTTTGCTAAAATATTATGGATATGATGTTATATACTTTAATGTATGCCACAGTACAAAACTAACCAATTAGGACTTGGTAACGGATGTTTTAGAAAATATTTTACTTCACTCATGGCATACAAAACAAGAGCACAATTTCACACTATAACAGTCATCAATTTATAAATTATTAAATATGTTGACAATAAAACAATGTTTATGTGTGAAACATAAACACTAAACATGAATGATAAACCATTTATCCAAGCGCCTGAATTTCAAATGAGAAAAAGATTAGGGTACAATCTACAAATATTAAAACCTAATGTATAAAATTCTACCCCAGGATGTTTAAAAAATGTATGGTATAATTATGAAAAAATTATTTTAAAAATACATTACTCACACTCTGGATGATAGCAGTTGAAGAATAAAAATAATAAGTAGATAAATGAAAACCATATTACCTCTATATTTTATTTATTTATTAATGTCCACTTTGTGCTACTAAGGTTAATTGGGAGGGCTCTATATGAGAACAAGTGAATGACTTTCAGGAGGGGACATGACCCCCAAAGGGATAACTCGAGGCATAAATTTGATTACTCATCCTGGCACAATCAATACCAGAAATCTTGATAATAACAGAATGAGAGCAACAAGAATATTTTTTGGATTAACATGACAAAGCATTAGAATTTATTTGGTGGTAGACACTCAAAAAATCCTTTACACACTTTGGTTAGCTGTAGAAAACCAGTTCCATAAAGTGGAGGTAAATTTTGTTTGCACTTAAAAAAAGCTTAACTTTTACAAACTAGAATGGAAAAAAAAAGAATAAAATACTTACTGTCCTTCTTTAAAATAATCTTTCAATGTGTTACTAAATCTTTTAGAGAACTTAACGAATTCTCTCTTCCTTTGCTCTAAAGCTTGTTTTCCAGTAGGCCCAGGAATAAAGCCTGCTACTTCATTGACAGCATCAAGTAACTTCTTAATAGCACTAGCTATTTCCCTATGTTAAAAGAAGAACATTGGTCAAAAACAAATATATTACAAATTAGTCCAAACAAGCAAATGATCTGTATAAGGGATGGAGCTTTACAGAAATTGTAAAAAAAGTCTGTCACGCAGGGGCTGCGTTAACTAAGCAGATTTTCCACGTGCGCTATGTGTTTGCATTTATCTCAAAACTTAAAAGTTCAATGAGAACAATATTTGG
Source organism: Riptortus pedestris (assembly GCA_019009955.1). Classification (NCBI taxonomy): domain Eukaryota; kingdom Metazoa; phylum Arthropoda; class Insecta; order Hemiptera; family Alydidae; genus Riptortus; species Riptortus pedestris. Next base: position 158,372,942 of record CM032229.1, read on the forward strand.
TATTTAAGCTTCAAATAAAGTGCTTCATAACAAAATAGAATATTTTTAATATGAGATGAGTAGGAGTGGGGCTTTACTGACGACCGAAAACTAACAAATGCAAATATCTCAGTTAATAATCAAGATGTGAAAAAATGTACATAACAACATATATAGAACATTAAATTTGCAATAAGATTGGCTCTATACAATTTTTCGAACCGACGCATAATAAAGTGCTTATATAAAAAAAAATATATATATATATACGTTCAAAACTGTATTTATATATATATATACTAGCTCAGATACCCGGCTTCGCCTGGGAATTCATTTGAGGCTGAATGGTGAAGGTATTTTATTAGCAAGGCTTTACTTTGCACAACATTTTGACATTTATCCGCCCCAGTGTTTAGGGTCTATAACCGTCATTGCTGTGGATTTGTTAATAATAAAATTCAAGGAATAGACTTCACTGTCCTCCATATTGTCATATTTCCCGTCTCCTGTACATTAAGCATAGATTTGACTTATTAAGGACAAAATATTTACATAGATTCGAATTAATTTTTCCAGGTGAGGTACCTGGTAGTTCATATTTGAAAGAATTGTTGAGTATATCAATATTTCTATGTTAATTACTTGCTTCATACATTGTTCCCGAAAAAATGTATAAAACAAAAGTTACTCTAAATAACAAAGTAAACCACTTTTGTTATGTGCACGTTTGTCGAAAAACAAAGAGACAAAGAAATATCGTGAATTTTTATTTCAGGCCTCCCTTATAACCCCCACTCCCATTCGAACCTAAAAATTTTAATATAGCTTATAATCATGGAAATATTAATGCTAATTGACAATCCGAGTTTTGTTAAGTTCGGTTCAATCGTTAGTGCCCAATAAAATTGTTGGCTTGCGCTAAACTTTTAGCGTATATCTCGTTTATACTTTGTTATAAGACAAAAGTGAATATCACAAAAGTTACTTCAAATAAAAAAATAAACTACTTTTGTCATGGGCATATTTGCAGAAAAACGAAGAGAAAACAAAATACCGCTACTTTTAAATTCAGGCCTCCCTTACAACCCTCACTCCTGCCCGTCCCTAAAATGTTGGTATGTCTTATAATAATGAAGGCGTTAGTGCTAATACACACACCGAGTTTTATTTAGTTCGGTTAAGTCTTTTGTGCCAAATAAACTTCTTCATTTCCGCTATAGGTTTTAGCGTATCTCGTTTATAATTCGGTATTCAAAAAAAAATGTATATAACAAAAGTTACTCTAAATAACAAATTGAACAACTTTTGTGATGTTCATATTTGCCGAAAAACCAATAGGAAACGAAATATCGCTATTTTTAATTTAAGGCTTCCCTTATAACCCCCACTCCTGTTCGTCTCAGGGAATATTAATATAGCCTAAAGTCTAAGTTGGGTTAGTAGTAATATACATACCAAATTTCATAAAATTCGGTTTGGCCGTTTATGCGTGAAAAGGCAACAAACAAACACACACAAAAGAAACAAAATGCAGTTATGGTGTCTATGACATGTGAAACAAAAAGTTATCGTGAAAATTCGCAAAAAAAATCAATGTACAGACAGAGGTTACAATTTAATATATATATATATATATATATATATATATATATATATATATATATATATATATATATATATATATATAGATAGATAGATAGATACAGTTTTGAACGGACCTCATTTTCGTCATCTCATGGGTAGGATCGATGGACATTTGAAGAAAAATTTCGAAAAACGCGTCATGAGTACGACCTCAATAGCTGATTTATCTTAAGGGAAATCTGCTAAAACACTATCATAAATATCTCCAATATTATTACTCTTATTTGAAAATTGATATGTAATCAGTCTTGTTGATAATGTAATGTACTTCCTTTGTTTTTCTAAATATATATATATATATATATATATATATATATATATAATAATATATATGTCTTCGCTGTTGAATTACTTTGAAGGAAATATATAAATATTTTACAAAGAAATAATTTAAACTGATAAAGCCAATTCTATAAGCACCAAGTGAACTCACTTAATTGTTTCGAGAAAAGTAGAACGATCTGTAATTTCATCAGGAATTCGACTAAGAATTTTTTTTAGAGCTGCAGATTTTTTGTTTAGTTCTTGAAAGGCATCTTCAGATCTGGTCAATCTATATTCAACTGGAAAATAAAAACAAATCTATTAGAATTTAAAAAATATATCTTAATGATACATATTGTGTGTGTCTATATACACACACACACACACACACGCACGCACACACACACACACACAAACATATATATATATATATATATATATATATATATATATATATATATATGTCAATAAGAAACCAAACAAATGTCTTATTAACAGTTTTACTAGAATAAAAAAAATTAATGAAATAGAGCTATAAAAATACTTAAAATAAATTTACTCTTCTTAGGACCTGCAACATTATATTACTATTCAATTGATTATATGGACAAAATTTAATGATTCACAGTATATTAAGACAATAATATCAATAAAATGAATTTTAAACAAATACTTAAAAAATAATGTTGAATGCTACACATGAATTATGAATTTCCAATAACCATTCATCTAAAGCATATATGGGCAACAACCGACCGGCTGTAAGATTTGATCCAGCATGCTAGACATTTTGAAACCCCAATTAAATAAAAGTATTACTCTACTTCCTTTAAATGAGGAAAATGGGAGAGATTTGTGCATTTGGCAATATTTATAAATGCTAACAGCTCTTTTCAGTGATGAAAGTTAATATATCAATACATCGTACATCACTGATGGATGATAATTTGGAAAATTCTTTACGTCTTTGTATCAGTGGAATTAATACAAACATCGATGGATTACTTTCCCAAATTCAAGCTCGTGTCTCATTCATTTCAGTGTCTCTATTTAACTTTCGTTGTTTGTAATAGTTCCAAATTTTACGATTTAATTATAATGTTTTACCTATTTTTTATTTCATTTTGTTATTTTAATAAATTGTATTATAATTACATTACATTGTCAAATTATTTAATGTTTGATATCTATCGTTAAAAATTATGAGCACTACTTTTAAAAGCAGTCCATGAACATATTTGCACACTAAAGTTTGGCCCACAACATGTCAAAGGTTACCCAAACCTGATCTAAAAAATTCTATTCCCTTCAAGATATACAACAGAGATCTAGTCTTAGTGCTCTATTATAACGGAAAGGCTATATTTCTTTAGGTGCCAAATGCTAAGGCCGATCTGTTCTATCCTTTTTGCTTGTGCATACAACATTGCTATATAAGGGATCATAATGAACCAATGATGCAATTTACCCATCATAAAGTTAATTGGTTGCTATGGTGCCCCCAGTTATAGTTATTCTAATACTGATAATTGATAGTAAAAATAAGAGGATATTCACATAAACAATACATGAGGATTGGGTACGAACAATGATAGAGTGGTTCCATGACTGCAGTGTGTGGTTCTAAGAAAGAAGTGATTAACAGTACTTATGCTGAATGTCCGGGAAAAGATGGATGACCCAAGTAAAGGAACTGACATACAGAGAATTGGAACAAATACAATGTGATCTCTCAAGGTTAAGATACTTGATGATGTTAAGTTTTAAGAAATTTCCACATTTTTAAAAAATGTGAAATTGATAATTGTCATATTAAATTTGCCACTGTATACTGACACTCAGTACAAATCATTAAATCCAAATTCACAACAGAAAAATACCATTTGAAGGGAACCAATAGTAATAAAATAAGTCAAAACTAGAAACATCATTAAGCATAAAGGAGCTCTTACAATTCAGAAAGACTAACTGGGGGGTTATGACCTCACCCCACAAAATACAAGAGGCCACAGCTGCTAGAAAGGTATATTAAGGTAAAGCAAAGAGGAGGGAAAAGAGTCCAAGAGAATAATTATGAAAATTTGAGACATTACTCATTCAAAAGAAGAGTGATGGATTGGAAAAGACAAGACCTGACTCGATAATTCAGACCTTTTGATAATGACTAAAATCAGACTCCCCCCACTCCATAGCAGCATAAGGGCAGAAGATCAATAAAAAAGAAAGAAGAGTATTATAATACAGACACATCAGACAAGTATTATACAAATTATAGCATTATACTGTAAGAATCTAAAATATTAACGGAGATCAAAGAATAGATAACTAATGTATGTTTATTAATTAAATTATATTTTATTGAGAAAAACTTTCCACACCTGCCAGAACTTAAACCCAAGGAAAAAAGTTGAATTACCAGTAGGTTAGAGGTAACACATATTTGTTGTGTTCAATAAGCCCGGCTTAACTTAAAATAAACTCAATTTAAAATTTATTTAATAATTCCAATAAATCTCACCATCGGTTTCAGTAACTGCTCCCTGAAGTCGAAGCATACTTTCATTCATATTAACATTGAGATCACCTTGCCTTAAAATTCCCACAACAAAGTCATAAGTAAAACCTGGATGAACCGCCTCGACTTTTGAAAGAGCAGCTCGTAGTGTTTGTGAAGCCACTACATCCCTTCTCTCCAGCTAAATAGTAAATAATATTAAGTATTAATAAATTTTCAAGATAAGAACTTAATCATCAGTTGAAGAATTGTTGCAATCATTGTACAACTTAATTGCACATGTATGTTTTAGACTAAATTTTAGTCCATCAGTTAGAATTAATAAAAATAAGTAATATAATCTGATGGCAACATATGGGGAAGCGTTTTTGTAACCAGTAAGCAGTTTATAAGTCTATGTATTAATCATATGACAAATTCGTATTAAATTTTATATAGTTTATTATTATTAATGTACTAAGGATATAAATTAAAAGATGGAGTATACACACACTTTACAGTCCCATACCACAACAGCCTTATACAGCTTACCTTATACATATTATTCATATTATTATGCCTTACTAAAAAATGAGTTATAGGGGAGTTATAGGAAAGTTATGAAGAACGGAACTCATTTCCAATTTTGACATGCTGAATGGTGAAGGAAGCTGATCTCAGGTCTAAAACAAAGGCCTCGTTTGTTCACAGTTATTTATTCTAAGCGAGAGCACTTTCAGAGCATACACTTCATCATCAGTGCCCACTTCATAAGGATACTACTGGAAGAAACCAAGATTCCCCCGAGGAGTCACAGAGAATCCTTGTGAAGAGGGCACTCATGATGAAGCGTATGCTCTGAAAGTGCTCTGTCGCATAGATAAATAACTGAACGAACGAGGCCTTTGTTTTCTTAACTGGGAGCTCATTTCATTAAGAAAACATTATTGTTTACAAAATGAGACATGCTTTCTTAGTCGATTAATTTACCATCAATACAGCTTGAACTTTTTTCACAGAAAAATAGGCATAATTTATAGATTTTCAAGAAGAAAGAAATTATGGATCAAACCTTAAATGTAGAAAAATATGTGGGTATACAACCAAGCATCTTTCCAATTTCAGATAGAAACACTGGTTTCAAATGACACCATTTATCTACTTGGAGTTTTTATACTTCAATTAGATAAATGACAATAAACAAAATTAGATATATAGTGGATGGCGTATTATGTGGTTCACAAAACCTTAAGATAGGTATAGAAAAATAAAATACGTCGACAAATATTTATAAAAATCAGTAACGTGTTAGAAATAGCAGAAGTTGTTAAGAGATTTTACATTTTCTTTTGTTCTTTAAACAAAAACAAGAAGATATGCTAACTTTTTATACAGTTCTAATTGCAAATTTCCAATAAAACATCGAAGTATTGGGGAAGAATAATCCTCAATATCCAATTAAAACAATCTCTTATCAAGATAGAAGAGATGTAAATAAAATCAAATACATGAATATAATGTAAACTGAACTGATAATGAGCTTATGGAAAAATGATTTCAATGCATTAATTCACATTAATTACATGTACCGAATAGATTCTTGTAACCAAGACAGCACTGTTTTTGTGTAACAATATATTTGAAAAAAAAAAATACTTCCATAAAAACAATCCAAGGAAATAGTAATGTAATAAATATAGCAGCACAAAATACAATTCTTCTGCTCTTTATGACAAATTTGAATAAATATTTTTTACATGTTATTAAAAATTAACTCAAACAACAAGAAATATTATCCTATAAACATGAGAGTAAAAAAACATGATTACAGTATTAACCTTATCAATGACTATGACACCTCAGAATGATGCTAATATAAAGAAATAAGGGATGCAAAAGAATCATTACGAATATCTGTATATTCTAGGTACTGTGTAAAATACATTTGAAATGTATTTAAAACCATCTAAAGCAAGAAAATGAGAAACTACTTACATTTGATAGAATAGGCCTAATTAAAACAGGCATAACAAGAGAAGTAACTGGTGATTCATCTCCCATTGTCATCCTTCTTAATATTTTAGTTTTAACTCACGGTAGACAGAAATACGTGAAAATAAGAATTCAGGAAAACATGAAAAGGTATCTGCAAGGTAGGTTCAAAACAGCTGATAGTACACACAATCACTAAGCATTAGAAAAAAGTTAAAACGTTTTACAGGAACTTCTTGATTTTCGGAATTCGAAAAGATTGATCAAGTTCATTTACACACTAAAGATAGCAAATAAGATTTAAGATAAAAACTTGTCTATTGAAAAAAAAAATCCTCGGACACTCTTGTCAGATTCCCAATGTTACCAACTCACCCTTAATTTTTAAATAAATAATTTACATTTTTTATTTGTTTCCAATACAAATTGCATATTAAGAGCTAACTAAATATTTATTATTTCTATTCACAACTAAAAAGGCCGATGAAAATAATAGTGAAAATAAAATTGTTCATTCTAAAACATCAATAAAAATCGTCATTAATCATATTCATTTTCTTCTTTTATAGTTTATTTAGAATACTGGTTGCTGTGAGTCTTTAGTTATCTACATAAATTGAAGCGCCTCTCAATTTGTTAGACTTTTTTATTAATTTCATAACTTTCATTCTTTTTTTCTGACGGTGTACGTTGAATATCGGCAACGCTTGTAGAGTCTTTCTAGAATTCTTAGATTTAGATTAATTATATGACGAATGATGCTCTGATCCCAGTTCTCTCTGAAGAGCTATATTTAAGTAGATTCTACTCGTTATAAACCCATATGGTTGGCATTGCATGAAGGCCTTTTGCCTTGCTCTGGCTAGTGTTTTGTGTTGAAGATGTTTCGTTTATATGATTTTATGACCGGGAGGAATAGATGTTTTTGTCTTTTTTATTCATTGTAGTTTTTACTATATTTTAGAAGATTTGTGATGTATTTTACAAGCCATTGTAAGGGAAGATTTTTTAAAACAACCGAGAATGGCTTCAAACACTGTGGTGAAAATGGATGTTGATAACCCTTTAGTCCTGAAAAGGTCCAGCAGTGCACCAATGATTAATGAACTAAACACTTCAGCACCCTCTCAACAAACCAATGCCACTGAAAGGTACATTTAATTATTATAGTATTTTGAATTGGTTCAAGTTAGTTTAATATTTATTATGCATGCAAATTGCATATTTTTCTCAGGGAGCCTGCATCTCTTCAGTTATCCACAAGAGTGACTCGACCCAGGAGATTCAGCACCAGTTTTTCACCCCTTTCAGGGCCGTCATCTCCAAAACTTACCCCACGAGTGAACCAACTTCGCAGGGAGGAAAGTGTTGATGTCATTAATAGAGAAGCTGCTCATGAAAGAGAACTTAACTCTGCAATGGTTATGTCCCAATCTTGGGAAGATCTTACTCTAGTGGCGGATAATACCAAAGTAAATATATCCTGTAATAATGTCAGCTACCAGCAATAGTGCCACTTTGTTCATTTCCGATTTTAACAACACATATCACATTACCTGCTACTTGCAAATAATTCTTTATTTTCATTTTTACTCCTTGAATATTTTATAATCCCTATTACATTTTTTCTTTGCCTTTGGTTAAAATAGGTTTCTTTCATTATTTTTTATTGTAGTGAGATCCTCAAATTCAAATCCATCTCGTGGTACATGATAATTATCAATTATCCTAATTTTACCCATTGTTTTAGTAAGTCTGACCTTTAAAATAGTACACTTATTCTTGTTATATTATTTGATAATGTTATATACTGTTTTCTTACATTAAATATTTGGAATATTTTTAAAAAAAATATTCATAATATGCGAATTTGTTTAATACTACTAATACTATACTATTTAGAATACTATTTAATTCTATAATTGGTGACTGTAAAATATTCAAGGAAATATTTTCTATTTTCAAAATAAATTGATTCAATCATTACATTTTTTTTTAACTACAAATTATAATTTTTGTTTTTAACTTATAGGATAACATTGAGATGGAAAAGCTTAGCCCCTTGTCTGTCAGTGTTCCTCCTCTTTGTTCCACACCTTCTCCAACAAGGCCTGCATCAGTTCCTCTTCGCCATTCTGTTGTATTCAAGCCCAACCTTTCACCAAGTCCAACAAGGAAATTTACTACAAGGTATTCAATCATGTACTTTTCATAATTAACAATTAATTAATGAGAAGTAACATGTCCGAGTGACTCGGGATTTATTTATTATTATTATTACTTATTTTTAAAGCCCACATGCTATGTGTAGGACCATTAAAGGTTCACTAATTTATACAAGTACATATCTTTGATTAGAGTGAATGAATTTAATCCTTTAATTTAAATTTGTAGACATGGAAAGTCTAATCGGGATTTAGAATAAAACATACTACTTTCCTAAAGTAACATATGTCTTGTGAAATAATCACAGATAAATATTTCACTTAATATTATCTTTTACAGTGCACTTCAAAATTTCCCAAAATTAATGAAGTTATAGATAATAAAAAAATCAGCCGATTTTTAGAAAATAGAAAGCAAAATGGTACACGAAAGTTAGACTGGTGGTTTGAGCTCTGTAATTGTGTTGTATCTCTTATTTATTTTTACCTGTAACCCTCTATGATTATTTAATGTGAAACCTCCAGAACTCTTGTGATTGCGAACTATACTTGTAATTAGACAGATGTCCAAGGCTTCTTTAGCTGTGCTATTCATGGGTTTCATTGTTGTACTTTATTCACTTCCCCACACTTTAAGGCAATTTGAAAAAGAATACAGAAGTAAACTTAGGTTGAAAATTCTTCAAACTAAGACATCTGAGGAGGTTAGTATGTTTTTCTAACAATAACTAATTGGCAAAACCTGGCCTTTCAAACCAGAAGCATTATTATTAAAAATGTTTTAGCTGCTCACTGTACGACGAAAGTTTTTAGAATGACTTATGACCATTAGAGTTCTTTTGATTTATGACCATATATTTTAATGTGAGCTCACACTATCTTGTTTCACATTGAGAATATTATTTATTAATTTTTATAATAGTAAATTTTAATCTCCCTATAAACTATTTATTTGTGTTCATACAATATAATTTATTTTCTTATGAAATTATTTCTTTCTTTTTTTAAAAAACTACTTATAGGAGGAGTCAGAGTCCTATTGCAATGAGACCTTCAGCTCTAGGAAATTCTGTGAAGCGTAAATTTCCACTAGAAGAAAATGAGCCTCCTGCTAAAAGGTTTTCTGGGCTTTTAATCCAACAAGCAAGGTAAGTTTTGGTATTTAAATTAAATGCATTGTCACCCCACCCAGTTTTACCCCAATTATTCTGTACGTGTGAAATTATTTGTTGATAATTATTCAAATGCTTCTTAATTATTATGAACTCATTACTATTTTTTTATTTGATAGAAAAATTGTTTGCACATTCCGAGAGTTAAACCCGGCATATATAATGGTTATTTAGCTCAGATCTCTATCACTGAGCTTCAGGCATGACAAGAACCTGTGCAAATTCTCAAAATGTCTGTAAGCCACTCTCCTAATTCGATGCCTACTTTGCTTAGAGAGATTAAAGAGCCATTGGAATTGTCAATTAACATCTAGTTACTATCTACTGGAAACTTTTTGCAAAAGACTCCATATCGTAATACATATATTTAATTACAAGTTTTTGAACTTGAACATTTCAAAATCACTCAGATGTGGACGACTGAAGTTGCCTGCTCTATTTGAAAAAAAATCCTGTGTTACACAATATCAAAGGGTGAAAATGCAGTTTAACCCCACCGTTGGTGACACACTTTTGAAAATGGCGACTGCGGCCATTTTTTTTAGCTTTATCTTTTTTAACACACTTAATTTGGTGGCTCCTTAGGATAAGCTTTAGTTCAAAAATTTCCAAAATACGTCATCGGTCATTTCCACCAAGGGTGGGGTTAAACTGCATTCCACCCCATCAAAGGTATATGACAGCAAAAAATGTTTGATTTCTTTATTTTCTTTGGTTGTGAGTAATTTGTTATCAAACTATTTGGATTTGATTTTGAATTCACTCATGTTTTCAGTAATTATATAGTTTTCTGTAGTTTTTTGATGGGGTATATGATCTTGAGATGCTAAGTTTTTTTATTTTGATTTTTTTTTTTAAATAAGCATTGCGATAATAGTACAACAATGTTGCTGTGAAAATGGAATTAAACATAAATAATAGTTAAATTCAACATGAAAATATATATTATTTCATTTGGAAAGAGTCAATAATTTACTTACTCATCTGATTAATTTTTTTTTAAATACTAATGGCAAGCAAAACTTTGAGAATTAATATTACATTTATAGTAAAAGTAAAACTTTTTTTAAAAAAGTTTCCTTCCAACTTACTGTGGAACTTACTTTCAAACCGATTTCACCAAATATTGAGTGTGAATAATATTAAATATGCAAGTGATAATTTCCTTGAAGGTTTTTGTATATAAATATGATTAATTACGCATGTTAAATTATGCAGTCATTTATATTATGTTATATGCAGCTATTTAGAACTCTCTATGAAAAATCCATTTGATAGACTTATACACTAAATAGAAACAGTCTTCTCATACTGAAGAGGTTATATACATATTTGTACCTAAAGCATTTCAATCATTACCATAAATAAAAGAGACTTTCCATTAGTCAAAATTTTGCGATTGTATTGAAGCCATATGCTTCTCCATCCTTGTTACTTATTTCAGTTATTCAACATGTGAATATATTATAGCATTATCCTAATTGAAAAATAAATAAAATAAGACGCAAATCATTTTCTATAATCAGCTTCTATTAGGTATTCGTACAACCAGGAGGCAGGCAGTTAAATAGCCATGTACATCTTCAAAATATTAAATTTAGTAAAGGAAGTTGAAGTTTTGATTACATGATTTGGTTGTTAATTTTCCTATTCTAATAGCAGTTTCATAGTTAAGCATGATGAAGTGCTTACTAGTATATTAAAAGTCCTTCATTCAGTTGCTGCTGAAAATAAGTAGATTTCCTATGAGCTGGAATGACACGCTGGTTATCTCATGTCATTATCATCAGTTCTCTATTTACCCTGGCAAAGTGGCCTATGCAAACAGGGATTGAAATAAAATCTGGGCATGAAATGTTTAGTAAGTCAGTTTTTATACAAAGTGAAAAAATATGAGTACAAGTGGGGGTCGGTGGGTTAACTGAGATTGAAAACAAAAAATACATATAACTTGATTAGTATTCAACTTAAAAAAAAAATGTGTGAGAACCTCGGCTGTCTGCTCCAGCGGTTGGAATTTTCATTGTTCTGCAAATTTTCAATGGAAATGCGTCCATCTTCGTCAGGCAATTAATTTAAATTAATTTGAATAGCTACTTCAATCATATGGTTGGGGTTTTATTTAATATGGTTTTCCATGTCTCAGAGAGAGTGACACCGTCCACACCGTTTATCGTATTACGACTAGGACTAATCTTTTACCGAGATGATCCTCTCTGTGTAAAACTTTGGCCTCATCGAATTTGATTTGGTGAGAACAAATACTGTCGTGTCTGGTAATGTAAATTTAAAATAAAATAAATCTACCAAATCTCTCTGTAAGCCACTCTCCTAATTCGATGCCTACTTTGCTTAGAGAGATTAAAGAGCCATTGGAATTGTCAATTAACATCTAGTTACTATCTACTGGAAACTTTTTGCAAAAGACTTGTAATTTTGGACAGGTCCATATTTTTGTCATTTACTAGGTAGGATCATTAGACATTTGAAGAAAGTTTTGAAATTCATGTCATGTGAAAAATCTTAAAAGATGACTACCATTAAGCCATCTGCTGTAAATGTTATGTATGCAATTGTTGCAATTAATCCATTTTTTAAATATTCATATTAAATTGAAATTTGCAACATTTAATATAATATTCTAAACATTTTCTAGGTTTGAACCAGTTAAGAAGAGTCCAACATTAGATAGCAGCTTGAGTGGCTTTGATAGACTACCACAGGAAAGTGCTGTACCTGCTGCCAAAGCAGACTGATGACCAGTTTCGTTATTCATTTCTTCTAGTCTTTTTTAAGCCAGTCTCCAGCCTTTTGACAGGTTAGTTTGTTTTTTAAGTTCTTTCAACTTACCTATTTTAAATCTCATGAAAACACATTTCCTATGCATCATACCTCCATTCTTCAATGAAATTCCTCAGGTCTAAGTCAGTTTCTCAGAATCAGTTTTATTTAAATACTTCAATTTGTCTTATGACCACTGTCCAGGATAGCAATCATTCAAATTGTGATTTTCTGCATGTTTGTGATCCTTATTAATGTGATAACTTTTGAATGGAATGCCCATTATCGCTACAATTTGGGATATAAGATATTTTTTCTAAATTTATAGATCTAAGTTCAAATCAAGAGCAAATCAATTAAGGGAGTGGGTGGTGTAAAAGAATGAAATAGGAAATTGCCATGCAAAATTTTCTACCACTTATGTTATGCATGGGAGGTGTGTAGTCTTTTTTATGCTTTAATATAAAAAGACCTACTAATTTTATAACATAATTTTCAAACCAGTGCATTGAAAGACAGAATCAACATATTACAGACAGATTAGTCTTGTTTGTTTTGACCTGCCTTACACTTCCCATCCCCTCCTAAGGAAATCATATGATAGGCAAACTTCATGTATTTTTCTAGTCCTTAAAAAAGTTTAAATTTAATACACTTCTATAACTTGTTGTGGGTTCGATTCCTGAGAATGAAGAATAGAAATTTATTTTTTGATGACAAATTAAATCAAATCCTGTAGATAGCTCAACCCTATTAGTAATCTAAAACATATGTTAATTAAAAATAAATAAGTATTGAATTTCACAATAAATTTATAATAATCATTACACAATTGCTGGAAGTCTTTCCTATTGCAATAGCAATGTTAAATCTGTGGCCTGAGGAAGGAGCTTTAAGTATCATACCAATTCTTTCCAAAAATGTTTATGCTTTGAAAGTTACTATACTTGTCGGAAATTTTGTGTTGTACACAGGTTAGTTGCAATGAGAGCATTAATATTTTCTTTTTAAATTATCCATATTATACTTATTGGAAGGAAATTTATATAAATGTTGCCATATTTAATGCTTCATGTTCATGATATTTTAAATAATGCCACTTTTTTTCCAGGAAGGAAAGTATGTTTTTGGGTGGATTGGAGACTTCAAGGAATGCCATATTTTTGGCTGTCTAGTCAGCATGGTCATGGCTGAGCCATGCCCTCAGTTTTTCATTTTTACCAATCATTATGTTTTTTTTCTTGACTTGTTTACTGACTTAGGAATCAATAAACAATTTGTCTAAGGTATTATTTTTAGTGCGGATTTCTTTTATTTATTGAAAGTACATCATGTAAAACAAAAATTGTATAATAATTTTGTCTTAGTCAATCAACGATATACCTCTTTAATAGATATATATTTTTTCTACATTTCATTTCATAATCATTATTGATAATAATTTATTTTGATCTTGTTTTATGAGGTATATTATAAAATAAAACTTTAGAAATGAAGAATTATGGGTTGAAAATTGTAGATGATTATGTAATCATATACTTTGTCAGATCTTATACCAGTAATTAATTGTGGTATGTGAGAAATACACTAAACTTATCTGATAATTTAAGTTTTATACCAGATATCCATTGGCACTCACAAAAAAATAAGAATTGAGCCTCCGAGTATTTTTTTTTTTAAATTTAACTAAAATCTAAAAATAATTAGTTTTACCTCATTATAAAGGTAATATATTCAATATTTTGAGGACATAAATTATTTTGGAAAATTATCATTTATTTTCTTCATTTTTGAAGAGGATCGAAGAGTTTTTCTAGTAAACTAGTAATAAATAAGTCACTTGGAATTAAAACTTGGTACCTATTATTACAGAGAAAATATAATGTTCGTTTCATTATTTACTATGGACTATTCGTGTGTTATGAAGAACTCTTTATGCATTGTAGCTTTCTTTATAAGAAGTATTTATTTTATTTAATTTTCCTGTTAAAATACAAATTTTCTTATTTAGGAAAAGAAAGTCATCTAAACATCGCATTATACCATTATTACCAAGTTTATATCATTTTTCTGTGTGATTTTATTTGCCATTCCTTACTTTTGAATGTCTCAAATTAATTCACTATATTTTTAAGATTGTCATAAATATTGTTATATATTTCATGCTTCTTTATCAGAACTATATATATATATATATATATATATATATATATATATATATATATATATATATATATATATGATATGGGTATGAGATTCCCTTGTAGTTCTATTATATTAAATAAACAAAAATAATTTAAAATTATTAAAATGAAAGAGATATATTATATATCCGTTCGAATGCATCGGATCGAAAACTGTCAAAGAACATCATTTATAAATCTTTTCATGATAAATAAAAGAAACTCCTGTAGCAATTTTTTGCATTTAGTACTTATGGAGAAATTTGATTTTTTTTATTATCCCCCTCTGTTAAAAGTTGATATGAAACCTCATGAATTTTCTTATTGAATTGATTATAATATTGGTATGATGTATACAGCCAAACATATGGATCTTAAAAATAGAGGATTCTAGAAACTCGAGGAATTTATATAAGTGTATATATATATATATATATATATATATATATATATATATATATATATATATTACAGTATATTATAGTGTCTTTAAGGAAGTTGAAATTTTTCTACTGCTTAGTTATTAATACACTTTAATACATATGTGTGGTACCCTTCTTTACTAATTCCGATGTACTAGAAACCCTGTGCTCCATTAACAAAAACAAACTGGGGATGAGGTCACAAGGATAGGCAATGGTTTCTCGTTACCCTCTGCTTTATAATAAAGCAATATTGAAGACATCAGGATAGGCATTAGAGTATTCAGACCACAAGTTTGGTGAATCCAGTCTTGCTCCACTGGCATGCCATGGGTGTTATTCAAGCTTTCCTAAACAATGAGTTTCTTTTCTAAAGTGGGAATGAATGGAAATGCGTTTTGGAAATAATTATTTAGTTCCATTTTACTAATATAAGGTCAATGAGAGGATAGAGGAATGCTTCTTTTTAATAGTATAAAAAAGTTTTTTTACTCAACAGCTATTTTATCTGGCTGTTATTTCAATATGGGTAGCATTATCCCAGACTGGTCAAACTGACAATCCCACCCCTCATGTTTGTTTTCACGAACTTTGTATTTCGTCTTTTTTATTTTTTATTGAGGTATAATCAAATTCTTCTACTACATTGGCCAATGTCATGATGATTCTATAGTAATCAATGCATTATCAGTATACCCCATGTGTTGTGTACTCCTGTTGTATACAGTATTGCCAGATTAGTTTTTATTTCTTTAATTGCCACTTCATGGGTGTGGTTAAGGCTCATCTGTTATAGTGGGGTCTTTCTATCTTGTATCATCAAAATTATCTGAGTCTGTCACAAGGAAATCCTTTCCAGTGTCATCCTAATCAATCTCTGTAAGCATGCTGGTGTTGTCATGAACTTCAATGTCTCTAGAAATGTTTCTTGTCTGCACTGGCAATAATCCATCAATGAGAAGAGATGTGATCCATTGTCAAGCATCACATCAGAGAGAACCACCTCTAACACTATCCCGTGTAACCTTTTATCTGTCTCAATCAACCTTTAACAAATTTCCTCAAACCCATTGTCTTATAAGAAATGTGGAGTTTTAGTTGATCTTTTGTATGAAAAAATAATCATCTCCTTCCTCCATGTTGCAGTCTTTTTTTTCATTAATACATTATTTCCCATATCTCCTGGAACCTCGTCTAAAATTGATCCACTGCATTTTTCATCAATTCTAAAGGAAAATCATCAGGTCTGGGAAACTTATTATTTATTAGAGCTGTGATTATTTCATTAATTGCATGTTATCATCATTAATGGATTTGAAAAATTAAAGTTAATGGCATCAGGCAAGTCTCTATATTTAATATTCCATTGAAGGTTAAGGAAAAAATTGCTCATGAAATAATCATTGATAATCTTGCCCTGGTTAAAAAAAAAAAATAAAGAAAGAAAGAAAATAAAAATAAAAGAAGAGTCAACAATGAAAATAAAAGTATTTCTCTCAACTGCACAAGGAGAGGGCTCGCTGAATGAGTTTGGTAGGAGGTCTAGTAGCCAATTTGACATGTTCACTCCCATATTCTGGTAATATCACTCACTAAAGATCCCAACTTCTTTATTCAAAGAGCTAGCTGCTCAATTGCTACACAATATTGAGATGAGTGGGAACCAGCTCAAGGAGTAGATAAAACACCATATTCCTGTTCTGGAGATGTCAGGCTTTGAGGTTGGACTTCTATCATTTTCATTTTACCCACTCACTGTCATGAGACAATTGAGGCTCTATTTTATAAGCCATATGCCTGGCCTGGCCCTTTATAGGCTGTTGATCCAAAGGTTTTCAACTGGTATAAAACCAATCTTGATTAGCCTTACTTGCATATAGTGAGTGTAAATTATAATACAGATATAATTTACTATTGTATTGAGGTTGTTCTCATGACGCGATTTTCGAAAAGTTTACTCAAATGTCCATATATCCTACCTAGTAGATGATTTAAAATTATATATATATATATATATATATATATATATATATATATAGAGAGAGAGAGAGAGAGAGAGAGAGTTAGATATAGATATGTCTATATATTAGTCTGTTACTGCTCTAGCAGTCATAATTTTTGTTTAATCTTTACCAAACTCGATATATAAGCATTTTATGTAAAACTAAAGATCAAGTTTGTTAACGCCTGAAATCGGAATGGGGGAGTGGGGTTTAAAGGAGAGGAATTTCGATAATTCAAAATATCTTCAAAAAATGTTCTTGAACCGATCTTATTATAAATGTAATGTCCTCTAAAGTATATACATAATTTCTCTATTATGAATATTAACAGAGATATTTGGATTTTTTAGTTTTCAGCCTTCAGTAAACCCTCACTCCTACTCGTGTCATATTAACAAGAAGCAGTTATGTCGTGAAACATATTATTCTAAGAGTAAGTTCTAAATATTGTTTTCATTGAACTTATACTGTGTGCAATATATGCAAATAAGTTGTATGATAACATCATTTAAGATTTTACTTTCTTAACTCGTAAATGTTTATTTTATCTATACCATACTCAATATTTAGTCGTATCAGTCAACACTAAATACCATAGTTGTTATTGGCTGAAATAGGAAGGGTTTAGAGGGGGATGGATATTAAAAAATTCAAAATATCTCCATTATAATGAGTCACTTTGTGAAATTTTATAGAACCATTTTTGTGAAACTATTAACGTTTTATGCATTTTTTTTGTAACTCATTTATTAAGCAAGCTATTCGTATTTTCTTGATTTCAGTCAAAATGGACAGTTAAATGAAATCACTTGTGTGTTATACCAGTATGTGGGAACTCTGTTTAGTTTACGCAGTCCCTGCATTTATATTATTTTTTCTGTTAACTTGAAATCAAGTTTGACTAGAGATGAACCATACTGGATGCCCTGACTTTAAATCCCAACACTGCCACCCTGAAATTTCATTGAATTTAAACTTTGTTGTGAGACTTCTACCTCCTTTATTTGCTCCTATTCAGAATTGTAAGATAATTGATTAGTTACCTGAATAAAAAAAAAAAAAGAATGAATCTTGCAACACGGCAGGAGGCCGACCAAGATATGTGTGGAGTGGGTTTAGACACTCACTAGCTGTTGTACCTGGGAGAGAGATGAGTTAGCATAAGTAGAGATTATGCAGAAATCAAAATTTTCTTTTTTAATAAAAAGAAATAGATAATTGCAATTTTTGTAATGTTTTGCAACGTATAAAACATAGTTTTACAGTATAAATTACAGTATATTTACCTTTCTTTGTTTGTGAATAACCATACACTATGTCTATTTAAAAAAAAAAAAAAAAAAAAACAACTGAAATTTAATTGTTGATGCTATCATTCAAAGAAATGACCTTAAACATGGAACATGAGGTATTGGAAACATATGTCCATTGCTAAATCAAAATTCAGGCAGAACTGGGTGTGTGTGTGTGCAGTTACGGAAAGAATTTATTATGTAAACAATAGCAATTAAATGGATCTCCAAATTCCTAGATGAGCTAACAGGAGATCCCATAAATGTTTTCATTTTTCTTTTCACCACAAATTTTATTCTTGGGCTCATTAGTGAACTGGAAAGTTAACTAATTTGTGCTCAATTCATCATCTAAATTCTTTTCTTCATTTTATGTTTTTTAGCAATCATTTGAACTTCCTATGGACTGTATTAGTGAATAATATATAAGCGTATAATTTATGGACTTAACGAGGAGTTTTATTTGTTCATAATAATGTTCTAAGCCTTTTTAGTAAGTTCTGCTAACAATGCAAGTTGTCTATTGTTTCTTCTGGATAAACTCAAATTAATCATTTTAATTAATAATCATCAATATATGTTTTTATATCTTGGTGTCCAATCATTGCAACCTAAATGTGTCCTTAAATTTATCATGAGCCTTATTGAAGCCTAAGATTTGGATGGATTCAGCGATATAATTTCTGTGCCCAGCCCCTTCCCAGAGTTTTATTTTATACTATTTTAAAATAATTTTTAAAGCATTAACAGATTGAACTAATTTTGTAATAATTTTTTTTTTTTTTTACTTCTACTAATCATTCAGGTAAAATAGAAATTGGTTTCTTTTGTCCATTCCATGTAAAGCAGTGTTATTTTTTTTATATATACCACCTTTAATATTTCTAAAGCTATTGTGAATGCCTCTGGATCAAATGTATTCACTCTGTTATTAACACATAGGTATGCATTTTTTTTGTTGTTTTTTAGTTTGTGTTGAAATGTAGAGAAAATATATTTTTACATGTATATTTTCTATGTTACAGCATCACATTACCTATATTTTTACCTAGATGTGTATAATTATGTTTTTGTTAAAATGTACATAGTTGCAAACTTTGTATAAGTTTAGGTTTAAGGCATAACTTAGGAATTATCATATAATTCACATTGACCTCATTAATTTCATAGTGTGGTTTTTATTTAATACTGAATAGTCTGTCTTCCAGTTTTTATGTAGGACTTCTAGTACCTTTTTAATTTTATGATTATCCGGGGTTTCTTCTCAAGTTCACTCCTCATTTAGTTGACTATAAATTTCTATTTTTTTATTTTGGCATGGAGCTAAAAAACAACTTACTATTTTGTTCTATTAAAATTGGTGTATTTTGGTATTACTATGTCATAAATAATCTACACTTGTGGTTGTTTAGTTGTTGGTTTTTTTATATATATATATTTTTTCTAGAAGTGTATTAGTAAAAGGCTAAAGCTTATTGCAAACACAGGTATAGTTTTTTTATTTATATAAATGGAATGGATGGAATACATGAGTAAATATAACTATTGATTAAAGTATTGTTATCCATATTTTCTCAATTTCTCAGTAATATTACTTTTTAGGCATTCTCATTATTTGATAGGTGATTTATTTTGTTTATTGATAATGAGAATATTTGGCTTCTTTTGTAGTGCCTAGTATGGACTTTAAGCCTATCATTACCCAAATAAACTTCAACATATTATTTCTTTTCAATGAATTCAAATAAATAATACGAGGCTTTCTTGTCTACCATGTTGAGGTTTATTAAAACTGTTTAATGGTAGAGCTTAGGTACATTATTGTGTTTATAGTATAACACTCAGCATCATTGTGGAGTTGGGAAGCAATTCCCGGATTTATTATGCTTGACTTTTTGTTATTTAAATTGTTTTGGAATAACATAAATTCTTGATATTAATGAAACCTCTTCCCTGATTTCTCGAGATAATGTAGCCTAGCCATTGAAAAGTCGAATGGTGCATTCATAATTTTTGTCCTTGTTATTCCAAAAATATACAATAATGATTGGATGGCATGAGACTTAATAGCTTAGGCTTCAACCCAAGCCTTTTTAATGCCATACTGCTTCAGGCAGAGGATTATGTTTTTGTATCAATATTGTCTACCTGGTCATATTGTATCAATGTTGTCAGATTTTATAGTCTTGGTGAACATGGCCATTGGGGACTCTCCCTACTAAAGGAATAGAGTTAATAACAGCCTTGTACACCTAGGTTCTTAGTTTCTGAAATCTGACAAGGGGTAGTGGTTTAGAGAATGGATTCAATTATAAATTTTTGATGTTATTGTGTTTTATTAAAAAATCTTAAAAGAGAATACCTTCTTATGATGCATGCAATACAAATTCTTTATAGTGGATGGATATTGTGTATACTAAATAAAAAATGGAGGGGTTTACTACAAATGTTCCCTTATTAAATTTTGCTTATAATCGAATGTGAACAGTTAGTTTTATTTTTTATTTCCAGCCCTCAGTAAACCCCCTCCCCTATTTCTACAGCTTCATGAGATTTTCACATTGAGTAGCTAATTGAATAAAGGAATAGAATACTTTGAATTGTAGTGTTGCCACAATAAGGCAGAGAATACATCAGGTTGACCTTCCATTAAAGCTCTGGCAGGCCTTGGTAACGTGGGCTGCTCAACCTAAAATTTTCATCCAAGTATCATGATTTGAAAGTATGGTCATATTTAATATTGAAATATATTGTATAATTGATTGTTATTATTATGTATTAAAATAATGATAGTTTAATATATAGTAACTAATACTGAATATATGTATATTGTATTAGTATTGATAATAATTAGTATTATTACTAAATATTAAAGTATTGCTATTGAAATATATAGTAATATTTACTGCTGGTGTATTCCTTCTATTCCATTCATAAAAATATATTTATGGTGTTTACACTTGGAGTACCCTACTACGATTAATTGTCTCCTTTCAAGTTACAGCTACAGTGTGTCATTTGAGAAGGTTGGCTTATAGAGAAAAATGTTTGAATTAATTGTCACACAAACCTGTGGCAGAGTACATTTTGTATTGATCCATAATGTCAGGAGATCCAGGTTTTAGTCCTAGCAGATTCAAATATTTTTTCTCTAATACTAAAACAGTTGATAATTTGATATACTCTTGCCGACCTGAGCATTACACAATGGATCATTTATTTTGGCAACAGAAGTGTCCTTTAGTGTAGTTAAATATCTACTTTTGTATTAAGTTATCGAAATTCAAACAACCCATGATTGCACACTAAATTTTCTTTAGCTGTGTGATCACCAGGCTTTCAGATTGGGCTTCTAACCATTACCCCAGGACCACCCACTTAACATCATGAGGCAATTGAGTAGCAACCTGTTTAAAGGTAGCTCTCATTGATCTGTGATGCCAACAAAATATCTCAGGGAGTATGCCAAGCGAACCAGTTGATCTCCCATCAAAGTCCTGTGACAGGTCCAGACTAAAGATTTTTTTTTGCTAGCTAAATTTACTTCTAAGAGCTATTTTTGGCCAAAATATCTGATATTTTCTTAAATTGTTAGATTGAAGCCCATTAGATAAAACTGTTATTTACCTTTAAAATTTAAAATAATATATTTAAAATTGTTTTGCCCTACATGTTTTCTGGTCCAATATACCACCTCTTCAGGGGCTTTAGTCTTGACTAAAAATATAAATTTAATTAATCGTCAAAAAAGAGAACTAGTTTTACAAATGTTTATAACATTTATATCATGGATGGCATAACTGCTGATATTACACTAAAGCCCTTAACTACATTGAAAAATGTGAAATTATTTGCCTAATTTAATGATTACTCTAGAGAAGTGCTGGTTAACTTTAAAATTATTCTTTGCTTAATTCTGTTTATTTTTTCCCCCCTGTTCCTCATAATTATATACACATATCTGTTTAGATTCCCCTTCGATTAAGGTATAAATGACCGTTTCATAAATTTGATATTTGAAGATAGCTTGTTCCTTCCGCTTGGCCTGTAGTGTAACCCTGCCCATAATGATCTCCCTATTATATTATGGCAAATAAATATTTATTAATTTTCCAAAATGCATTGTTCCATTAATAGTCCACCATAGCTCTCTCTTTGACTTATAGTGAGAGCATAACGTTGATAATATTATTACTTAATGCTCTTATTAACTCAATTAAATATTGGCAAAAATTAGTGCTGCCATCATGTAATGCCCAGGTCAAAATAATACAAGTAAACCAACAGCAACAAAGTGACTGATTTAATAGTGAGTTGAACGTTTGTAACAGAGATTTTTTAAGCCTAGCTTGTTTGCTTTTGCACCCACTACTAACTACCAAGTTCCTCAACTTTATGTAAGGTGTGACTGAAAATTTAATAAACCTTAAGTTTCCATTACTTGTGTTTTTTTTTACCTTTGAGAATATATTTTAATGTATAGAAATCATTTTGTGAAACTTAAGCTGCTTGTGTTAGATGTTAATTATTACAGGTGGGGCTCGAGTTGAGACATGAATGTTCAATAAAAGAAAGCGGCAATTTGATTCCAAAAGACTAGAAAGAAAATTAATGATAATAGTCCAGGTCTTTCTTGGAATATTAATTCTCTCATAGGTGAGAAGTGAAATTTGTTTGTGTGCTCAAAGCCATTATTTCGTTGTGAAGGCTTACATTTAGAATCCTTTGAATGAGAGTGAAAGATTTTACACATTTCATTTAAGCATAAGGAAACATCCTTCCAAGTATTTTGGTTACAATCAAAAGTGTATTACATCTTTTGATGCAGTTCTATCTACAAGTTTTGTAGTAAGACATATCATTCAAAAACTCAAAATTCAGGAACTCCTTCACTATAGAAGAAAGGTTGACAATAACAATAATTTAAGCTATTATATATATATTATATATATATATATATATATATATATATATATATATATATATATATATACTAGCTCAGATACCCGGCTTCGCTCGGGAATTCATTTGAGGCTGAATGGTGATGGTATATTTTTGGCAAGGCTTTACTTTGCACAATATTTTGACATTTACCCGTTCCAGTGTTTAGGGTTAACGCCCGTTGTTGGCATTTGTTAATAAAATTATTTTTTTATGTAAGACTTCACTGTCCTGCATATTGTCATATTTCCCGCCTCCTGTGCATTATGCAAAGATTTGAATTATTAAGGAGAAAATATTGGCATACATTTGAATTATTTTTTTCAGGTGAGGTACCTGGTAGTTCATATTGAAAAGAAGTGTTGAGCAAATTTCTCTAAATAACAAAATAAACAACTTTTGTTATGTGCATATTTGCCGAAAATGCAATAGGAAACGAAATATCACTATTATTAAATTCAGGCCTTCCTTATAACCCCCACTCCTGCCCGTCCCTAGAAATGTTAGTATAGCTTATTATAATGAAGGCGTTAGTACTAATTCACATACCGAGTTTGGTTTAATTCGGTTGAGTCTTTAGTGCCAAATAAAATTGTGGACTCCCGCTATAGTTTATAGCGTATAACTTATTTATGCTACCGTATACGGCAAAAGTGCATATAACAAAAGTTACTCTAAATAACAAAATAAACAACTTTTGTTATGTGCATATTTGCTGAAAAAGCCATAGGAAACGAAATATCGCTATTTTTAATTTCAGGCCTCCCTTATAACCCCCACTCCTGCCCGTCCCTAGAAATGTTAATATGGCTTATTATAAGGAAATCGTTAGTACTAATTCACATAGCGAGTTTGGTTTAGTTCGGTTGAGTCTTTTGTGCCAAATAAAATTGTGGACTCCCGCTATAGTTTTTAGCGTATAACTCATTTATACTTCCGTATACGGCAAAAGTGCATATAACAAACGTTACTCTAAATTACAAAATAAACAACTTTTGTTATGTACATATTTGCTGAAAAAGCAATAGGAAACGAAATATCGCTATTTTTAATTTCAGGCCTCCCTTATAACCCCCACTCCTGTTCGTCTTAGAGAATATTAATATAGCCTAAAGTCTAAGTTGGGCTAGTAGTAATATACATACAAAGTTTCATAAAATTCGGTTCAGCCGTTTATGCGTGAAAAGGTAGCAAACAAACAAACATACACGAAAGAAACAAAATGCAGATATGGTGTCTATGACATGTGAAACGAAAAGTTATCGTGAAATTTCGCGAACAAAATCAATGTACAGACAGAGGTTACAATTTTATATATATATATATATATATATATATATATATATATATATATATATATATAAAGACTAAATTATTGTCACCTTACCAATTGTTGGGAGGGTTTTACAATTTTTATTCGGTAGACGTTTTTAGGAAGTATTTATGAATCACATATTACAAACAATTACTATCCTATTTGCATTGAAATATTTTCCTTTCTATTGTTATGCCTCTTTTATATAGACTTGTTTTACCAGTGAAAATTGCTGGTCAATTATTCAACTATGCCCATAATCCATATTTATACCAGTGTGTATGAGTACACATTTAAAAAAATGTATTATGGAAAAAGGAAGGGAGTTTTTAAGGAAAAATAATAGGTTTTTCATGTCTCTTTGATATCTGCTCGATTGTATCCTGTCAGATATTGATAGTTTGCCATTTTAATGAGTGCACACACTCACACAAATGGTTATTGCACGTTAATTCACGTGGGCATAAATCAAATGAGTGAAAATTCATAAGAGATGATTAGAAATTAGAAGAAAGAACTGATGTGGGTCCTAAACTAGTGTTTCCAAATAAAAGTTATAATTCTACCCAAGTGATATTAAGGAGTTTTATTTGTTGGATTACGTGGTCCGATGGGGAAAATCTCTACTTACATACCTAACAACCCTACCTGATATATATATTTCAAACCAACTTGAGGTACAAGTACCTCATGAATCAAGGAATTGTTAGAGGATTTAGAATTGATCATTCAATTTTTTGGTTAGTTAACGATAAACAGAGATACTCTTAAAATAACATTCAAACCATTAACATTATCACAGTTAATAAAGCATTGCTTTGAAGTAAAAAAAAATAGCCATCTCTACAGGCAGAACTTAAACACTGAAATTACTATTGGACTAGATTGTTGGATTCTCTGGAACCATTGAAATGTCTTAAAAGATCATAGAATGGTCTAGGCTTAATAAATCATTTTATTGCTTAAAACCTAATTCTAAGATTGCTAGTAGAGGGGATAATACAGAAGAACTGGACATCATTACTCTATTAGAAGAATCAAAAAATTCCGGTGCTTGAAGGATTTTTGTAAAAAAAATCTTGGGTGGCAAAATATTAGGCTGGACAATTGTGAAGTGACATGTGCTACCCTTAAATTACATTGTTGAATAATTGTCAATATAAAATATTAACAGGTTCTGAATAACTTATAAAGAGATATGACAAAGATTATTTTAAAAAATAAAAATTAGATTCGCTTTAAAGACTGTTGATAAAAATGTTGAAAATATACTGAATAATGATAAATACTTCCTGATGTGCATCAGGATTAATGGATATTCACATTACTGACAAAGTTAAGACAAAATAATGGAGTAATCATTTTCCTCTAATTTTAAATTAGAGTACCAATTCTACTAATTAGATAATACTGCTTCAAATCAATGGTTAATTTGATTGGTTAAATGAAGCTAATCATCACTAACTTATTTATAAAAAAAATAAGGATGAAATAGCATAAGTAAATCAGTTAAATTTTAGTTGCTTAGCACTTTGGCTGAGATCCCCACTTTAATAATAAAATTAGATATTGATGTGTATACAATTTTTTTTTTTACAAAATTGAAGATATAATAGCATATGTAGCAGCTACATATGACGAGAAATTTGATGAACAAACCAGTTTCTTTGTGATGCAGCATTACTCAATTTTTTTGTTATTAATTGTTAATAATTACAAAATACTATTTTCTTAGATAAGTTTTCAATAATAAATAATGATCCAAAAAAACTTATTTAATGTATGTGTATTTTTTTTAACTGTTATGTAAATGTATTAATACTTTTACCCTTTTTTTAAAGTCTTTTTGGAAAGGCGTAGGATTAAATCAAAAAAATGCTGGCTCCCAAAAGTATTTATTTATGAATTATGTACTTATAAATAATAACATGAAATACCAAAGACATATATTGATATGTAATATAATGGTTGCATATTAATTTAAATTTGAAAAAAAAAAAATAATTAGAAATTACTTTCAGTATTTTACGATCTAATATGAAGTTTTATGAATCAATAAACTGAAACTAAATTTTAATATTAATTTACATTAATTCCTTCGAATGAAATAAATTAAAAAAAAAAAAAAAAATTAAAAATAGATACTCCATATTTTTAGCAGATTTCCCTTAAGCGAAAACAGCTATTGAGGTCATACTCATCGCGATTTTTGAAACATTTTCTCAAATGTTCATTGTAACAGAAATATTAAGACAAAATTCTCCCACTCTAAACCTCCCCCCCCCTTCCCACTGATCCAATTTTAGCCATTAACGAACTTGATCTTTATTTATACATGAAATGTTTAAATATCAAGTTTGGTAATGATCAAACAAAAAGCATTAACTGACAAATTACTTGTATGTTAGTGCTAATTTTTATTTGATCATTACCTAACTCGATATTTAAACATTTTATGTAAAAATGAAGATCAAGTTAATTAACCGCTTCAGACCAGTGGGAGGAGGTTATAGAGGGGGGAAATATCTCTGTTATTATGAGATGGGTCAACAATTTTTATAGAACCAATCTTATAGCAAATGCACTGTTCTGTAAATGTTGTCATGTACATTTTCTTACTATATTGATTATTAACAGAGATATTTGCATTTTTTATTTATTGGCCTTCAGCAAACCCCCTACTCATGTCATTTTAACAATAAGCTGTTATATTTTGAAGCCTAAATACCAAATATTGTTCTCATTGAACTTTTACTTTTGCGATAAATACAAATATGTGACACACATGGGAAATCTCCTTACTTACCTCTGAGTGACAGACTTTTTTTTTAATTGAATACATTTTAACTTAGGAAAGTAATTACAAAACAATCATTCAGTATTCATCATCATTCACCTTAAAATAAAATAAGAAATTGACAAATTTACTATATTTATTAATATCAAATTTGATTATTGTATTATAGACGACAAAAACTATTATATCATGCATATCACATTGATAATAGAGTACTTAATTAAAAAAAGTAAAAGTTAATAAAGTTCTTGAAGAAAATCAGTTATTTCCAAAAATTGTTCAAAAAATAAATAAAAGTTTCATTGTGAGGAGTGGTTTATTAAGGCTACCTGCAACCGAATAAGAGAATATAGAGGCTCCAGATTGGTACAGGGTTTTCCTAGAACAGATAATCAAGGTGTCAGATTGGTCATGATAAAGGCCCAAGCCATCATAAAGGTCATGACGGCCTGCTGTTTTTATAGCCTTAGAAAATAAAGTTTAATAAAGCTAACCCTTGCTATTAAAAGCATGAGACCTCTGAAATTTGGTATCCTTATGGTCATGCAGAGTTTAAAACCAAAGCCTTTGGTATTTATACTGACTGTAGTTTACCTCAGCATGCTCCTTTTTTTCTTCTAAAGAAAATTTCTACCAATTGAATGCTACTAAAGTTTGTCTTATGTCGGATGTTTGCAGTAGTCAGGAAAAACTATCTAGATAACTGCCCTTCTTGGAGATCTAAAATAACTTCTTCATCAGAAACCCCCCTAAGTTTAATTGAAATTGCACAAACAAAGATATACTACAGTAGATCCTTAATACATGAGGGAAAAAAATAAAACGAGTGCTACAATATGAATTGTTCCATCTGAATAAGTCTCATGATTACTAACAGCTCTTTAAAGTAGAATGTACCATGTAACAATGAAAAAAAGAACAAAATATGAAACCTTGCAGAATAGGAGTATGGTTATTAAAAAATTACGCAACATTATGGTTTGTGAATAACTTAGAAAGATTAAAAATAATCTAACTTAATTAATAATAGACTGTGGGTGTATTACCTTCCCAGTGTTATGGAAGGATAATTGTGATTTTTTTATTATAAAAGTCAAATATAAAACAAAAACTATAAAATAGAAGTACTGAGTAATAAACCTATTGTTACTAAAAATAATTGAAATTTCTCATCGGAGAAACTTTAGATCAACTTGAATAACATATCTGTGTTAGTGTCAGGCATAAGCCATTAAAATCATGTTATCACTGGACATTTTTTGACAATTAATAAATTCATTGCACAAAAAGCAGGTACAGAATATTCCCCTATATTTCAAAAAAGTGATTTACTTAGTTATTTTTGCTTATTAACATTCAGTAATAGTATTAGGTGCAATAATATAATGAAATTGAGAGTAAATCAAACACATATGTACACAATATGAAGTTTCCTTATTATTTACATTAATGAAGTCAGGCACTTGTGATGATAAGATTAGAAATGGGCAGGACTGGAGACATGATATATAGGGTATGTTATAAACAATATGTTTTATGATTATTACTTGAATATAACTGATTAATTCTTCTCATGGTGTCTATTTCTTTATAAGGAAGATTTCTCTAAATCATTGTTTAACAAAAATTACCTGAGTTAAAAAACACTATTGTTTGTAATATAAAATATTTGGTCTGAAAGCAATTCACTCAGTTCATATAAGTATGGATTGTACATTACAAATTAAATACTAATTTTATCAATGAACTAGTAATCATTGAATTTTAACAATTGAAAAAGGCATTGAGAGATTAAAAATAGTATGTTAATATGGTAAAGTATCATTTTTGTGCACAAAATAAATAATAAACGAAAAGTGTTCTACATGTCAAATGTTAGTCTTATCACATTTGATTTGACTCAGATTAATAGGTTTCAAAACATTTACAGAGTTTAACTGTTTAAAACAAAAATTGCCTGACCACTTTCTTTTACTCACCTACAATGTGATAAAAAAAGTAAATAAACAGCAAAGATAAATTCTCTTTAATAAGTTATTATTAGTATTACTAATGAGTAAGCATTTCTAAAACATATTCACGGGAAGAAAAGATTAATAACTTTGTTAATTATTAGTAAGCAAATTAATGAAGTTTGTTTTGTACAAGTTTGTAAACAAATTATTAAGCCCATTTACTTTTTTCTTGTATTTTTATTTTTCATTTTGTCTAAAATTGTTTTTAAATAACTCATTGCTTTCTAATTATTAATTATGTTTAGATGGAATTTTCAATCGAAATCTGTAACCCACAATTATTGTTCATTATTGTTTTACACACACACACACAGATATATATATATATATATATATATATATATATATATATATATATATATATATATAAATTGCTAAGACTTTTTTTTTAGGGAAAACAAGATGCAGTAATCCACCGCTTTTTAAAATAACAAAGAGGGCTTTTACTATATTTTAATTTTTTGCCAAGTGGTTAGTTTGATTCATTCAGAATTGAACAAGGGAAATAGATAGAAGACCAAACTCATAACCTGGTAACCACACAGCAAACTAAAATTTAATGTGTGTGCAATCCAATTTCAAACCTGGACCCTCTTGGTCTTAAATCTATGTGTTATCCACAAGCTCCTAAAATATACCTCTGTAATTAAAGGAAAATTATAGATACAAATATATATGTACACACAAACACGTATGTAATGTAATACGTTAACGATGCATTTCAATCATTCTGGAGGGTCTACTTCTTATACAATTAGAAAACTAATAGCCGCTATTGGTGCATATAATTGATTCAAATGTTCATAAAGATTTTATCATGGTTCTATAATGAAAAATCAGCTAGTGAAGATGTACTCATGAGGTCATTTTTGAATTATAATATTTTTTGTTTGGTCGTCTCCTAACTCAAAATTTCCTTCTGAAGTAAATATATAAAACTAAAGATCAAGAACATTAATGGCTGAAATCAGACCAGGAGGTTCCAAAATTGATAAGATCTCTATTATCATGAGTCAGATAAAAAAAATGATATAAAAGCAATTGAAAAATGCTGAAAAATATATAGACTACACTACTATCACAGGGGGTCCCTGCATTTTTACAGGGTATGGTGGTGTAGCATAACAAGTTCTGGGTTGATTCATCCAGCAATGTATTTCTCTCTCTCTCTCTCTCTCACCCACTCACTCGTATAATCGGCTTCAGGAACCTAAAAACATATTGTCGGAAATTTTTGTCCATACATCATTGTAAAGTTAGGAAATATTGAAATTCAATTATTAATAGGCACAGGTGCTGAAATCTCGGTTATACAAGAAGACTTTTGTACTAAGAATAAGGATAATTTTGATAATGATGGTATTCTACCCATAAATAAAACTAATGTCATATCAGTTGCAAAGCTGTTCAAACAATGAAAGAGAACAAGCTGTTCAAACAGTTACTGGTTACCTTGAAAATTGAACAAAGTAAGTTTAATGCAAATACTCTTATAGTGCCTAAAATTACTTCAAATTTAACTTTAGGAATTGATTTTCTGTGTAAATATAAAGCCATAATTAACCCTTTCCTTGCGCAAAGCTACTATAGTGGCTAAGGTTGGTGGTTAAGGTTGAATCAAAAATAATTTATTTTCTTGATAATAACAACAGAAACATCCAAGTAAATCATTATAAAGAGAGTTGTGAAAATACAAAAGATGATTTGAACTTACTAAGTTGCCAATGGGTTGATGATTTAGAAGAAAATTTAAATTGTAAAATTAAACTTCATAAAAGTTTACAAAATAAACCAAACAAAATCCAAATTGATAAAATAATAAGAATAGTAGTAGATGCATCTTGAATCCTAAATTCTAATCAAACATTTAATTATAAAGGGATCCTCAGTAAAAAGAAACATATTTTTAGACCAGAACCTGGTTTTATTTTTGGTTATGAATGCAGCTTGGAAATGGTTGATGACATGCCCTACAAGCAATTTCAGTAAAAATTAAACTCCAAATTAATAGAAAAAGCTCGAACCGAATTAAATAATATGTTATCCTAAGGTATCATAGAAATATCAAATTCTTGTTATATTCTTGTTATCCTGGTAGAAAAGAAAGATTTGTGAGTTAGAATCTGTTTAGATGGTCAATTTTTAAACAAAAGACTCAAGCCTTTATATGATTCACCACCAAACATAAATGAAATTTTGGCCCAATGTTCAAATAATAAATTTATGGCAACAGTTGAGCTAAAGACAGTTTCTGGCAAGTCGCACATACAAAAGAAACCAGAAAGTTCACAGGTTACCAATTTGAACATCAGATATTTCATTTTAAAAAAGTTCCTATTGGTTAGTTTAGCTGTTCTTATTAAAGCATTAAAAAAAGTAATTCCAAGTCATTAAAAAAAAAATGTAAAAGTTTATGTAGACGATAGGCTTGTTCATTCAGAAACCATAGAAGAATTTTTAGAAACATTAAAACATCTTTTTAAATTTTATAGCCAATATAATTTAACAATAAACTTAGAGAAGTCAAAAATTTTAATACCCAGTTTACCTTTTTAGACTATATTTTTACATCTTCTGGTATTAAAAAAGATCCAAATAAATTAAGTTATTCAAAATTTCCAACCTCCAAAAAATATTAAACAACTATAAAGCTTTTTAAAATTTGTTAATTTTTACAATAAGTTTTGTGCTCCATGTGCTTATACAGCCTAAACTGTATGTCAACTAACAGCCAATAAAAATAAATTTGAATGGATTAATAAACAACAAATGACTTTTGACCAAATTAAATCAATTATGAGTAGAGATATAATGCTTCATTGTCCAAATATGTATAATCCTTTTGATATAGATACAGATAGCTCAAATTTGTCTTTTGGCACAGTTTTATATCAATTTAATAATAATAATAAAAGAAAAATAATCTCTCATACCAGCAGAACATTCAAAGGTGCAGAATTAATCATTATTCTACAGAACTAGAATTTTTGATATCAAAATGTTACCATATTTTATTAAAATTACATTATTTATTAACGTCCAGTTTTTGCAACTAAGGCTAATTAAGATGGGTTATCCACAGGTTACCGCCCTTTTCTAGCCAGGGTGAGGCTAAGGATTTAATTTAATGAATTCCATCACTAAATAAATTCCTTGCCCAGGCGGGAATCAAACTCGCCACTCTAGGTTTACCATGTGAGATTAAGTACAACAGTTTAACTCACATAGCTATAACCTGAGCACCCTACCATATTATACCTGGGTGTAAAATAATAATAAGAACAGATAATAGTACCATAACATTTTTACAAGCTTGAAAACCCCCCAAGTAGACTAATTTGTTGGATAAATTTTTAGAACCATTTGCGATAACATATGAGCAACTAAAAGGCACAAGTAACATTAGACAATTACTTAAGACTATGAAAAATACCTATAAAACAATATTGCGTTTATTAAGTCCATGAAATTAGAGAAAACATTCTTTAATAACAAAGTTAAACACCAGCCAACTAGCAGACAAGGATTTAATAATTAAACTAAAGAATAATCAGAATTTTAATGTCCAAAATTATTAAACTTAACATATATTTAAGAAAAGTAGTCATAATTGCTAAATTAATAAATTTTTTAATGTTTCAAATGCACCTTACTTGCAACTTATAATACCAAAAGAAAAACTAGAAATAATATCTTTAGATTATCTTGGTCCTTTTGTAAAATTATAAATATTTGCTTGTAATAATCAACAACTTCTCAAAATTAGTAAACCGTTTCCAGCTGGAAGTGCTAATGCAGTCCAATCAGTAATCATGTTCATGATGAAATTGGGAACCTACAAAATGTTTAATAGATAATGCCAGGTGTTTTACATCTGAAAGATGGTTAAATTTTCTTGAAAGCAATAATATAAAAACGGCCCTCACTTCATTAGGCATCCCTAGGGAAATATATCTGAATGTGCAAATAG
Source organism: Riptortus pedestris (assembly GCA_019009955.1). NCBI lineage: Eukaryota > Metazoa > Arthropoda > Insecta > Hemiptera > Alydidae > Riptortus > Riptortus pedestris. The sequence goes on from CM032229.1 coordinate 158,406,371, forward strand.
ATATTCTTGCGTTCCTTCGTTTAATGATCAACAATCAACACAATTCATGGGTATCAATAGTAGCACTTATAGAAGATACTATATACTATAACTAGCTTGTGTCATAGAAGATACTATAACTATATTGTGTCATAGAAGATATATAAATAGCTTGTTTCATAGAAGATAATATAAACAGCTTGTATCATAGAACATACTATTAATAGCTTGTATCACACCACAATAAATATGATATCTATTCAAGCAGTACTCTGAGTTAAACCTTTTAGATTTTGGGAACTCTACTTAAGTGAAACACCAAATCAAGAATAATATAGGTCTAATGATACAGTAATAAAAAATAAAATTAAACACAATAAAATAAAAAAAATTAAACTTTTCAAAATAGGTGATCACATGCTTGTTAAGTCTCTTAGGGTACCAAAACTTGAGAATGAAAATGCTAAATTATAACACCTATTTATGAAGGCCCGTATACCATTAAAGAAAATTTTGTTAAATATTCATATATATATATTAGCTAATAATGATGGAAGAAAACGAAGAGTGTTTTACGCAAACCCAATTATGCCTTAACACAACAATCTTTTATTTTAGTCCATTAAGTACCTCCCCCTTTGTCTTTTATATTATATTTATTTTAAATTTGCTATATGAATAATTATGTTTATTATTATTTTGTTATGTTATATTGTGTTATTATTACTTTGTAATGATGTATGATATGTTATCATATTATTATTATTATTTTCGATTACCATATTTAGAATGATTGTATAATAAGGAATTGAAAACTTTAATAAGAAGATAGTGTAATAGTTATATATATACATATAAACACAATTACTAACTGACTCAATTAATAAATGGCATATGATTACAAAAGGACATCTAAAATTATTAAAGATTATTAAGGACAAAAATTAACATCAACAGACGACACAATTATTAACAATAACAAGTTAACCCGTATCGTTTTGACCTACAATTATTAACCTTTTGTAGGGACGTGGGGTGCTCAGCACCCCATGCGTTCTTAGAATTGTCACTACTCCCATGAAAACAAACCTAGAACCTCTCGCCTTCCTGACTTTTCCTGTCCCGCGGGTACCTTCCAATTCATTAGCTCAGTTCTCTTTTGCCTCTTCTCCGGATCACATATCTAGTGTGTTTGGGGTGCCCAGCACCCCACGTCCCAATAGTGACAAAAGTTTTGCTCTATCGACATGCAGCGTGATCGCGATATTTTTGATACTCGAGATCCTAATTTCGCGAGTTTAATTCTTCAAGAACTTGACCGTTTGGATAGTGAAGAAGCTTTATCTTTTGTGGACTCGTCTGAAGCAGAAAGTCATGAGCAAACTTCCACCTCACGATATATTCAGGAAGAAACCCCAAATTTTCAACGGGACGCAATCTTGTCAGATTTAGAGGACAGTGAGAACGAAAGAAATGTAGATGGCATTATCGTTAGCGACCACGATTCACAATCTGAGCAAGAACCTTTGTCATCATCCGAAGATGAATCTGGTGACAGTTCTACGAATTCGAATTTTTACTATGGCAAAAATCGATTCAAGTGGTCCCAAGCTCCTCCCACGCGAAGAAGAGCACCAGCACATAACATTATTGTTCATTTGTCTGGAATACGTCGGCAGGCCAAGGAGATGGGGCAAACCGCAACACCTGAAGAGGTATGGAATTTGCTATTTACCAATTCAATGCTCATAACTATTATGACCCACACTAACGAAAAAATTGAGTCATATAAGGAACAGTAGAGTTCTCCCCACATCCCTGAACTGAAACCCTTAGACTTGACTGAGCTAAGAGCATACCTCGGTTTGCTTATTCTTTCCAGCATTATGAAAAGTGGTCGTGAACGGGTAATATCTCTGTTCGCAAATGATGGGCATGGGAGAGATATTTTCCGAGCGACGATGAGTGCTAAAAGATTTTTTATTATTACCTTATGTTTGAGGTTTGATGATAGTAAGACTCGAGCTGAAAGGAAACTAGCCGATCCCACTGCTGCCATCAGTTTTATATTTTCAGAATTTTTCCGAAACTCTCAGGCAGTTTTCACTCTTGGGGAAAACTGTTGCATAGATGAGTCCCTCATACCATTTCGTGGCCGGGTAAAGTTTGAAGTTTACATGCAAACAAACCCGCTAAATACGGCCTGAAAGTAGTTTGTATGACTGATGCCCGTAACAGTTACTTGTTTAATGCTTACTTATACTGTGGTAAGGATAGCGATGGCTTGACTTTACCACCAGAAGAACGTAAACTCCAGAAACCAACTCAATCGGTTATTCGTTTATGTGAACCAATATACAAAACAAACCGCAACGTGACATGTGACAACTGGTTCACGTCCATGGAGTTGGTGGATAATTTGCGGAAAAAGGGTTTGATTGTAGTTGGAACGTTGCGTGCTAATAAAAGGGAAATTCCTAAAGAATTCTTACCTGACAAAAAACGTCCTGTTGGTTCGTCATTATTTGGATTTACAAAGGATGTTACAATTGTATGGTATGTCCCAAAGAAATCCAAAGCGGTAATTTTGTTGTCATTAACCCATCATGATAAAAAATGTGACCCTATATCCGGCCTTCCTGATATCATTTCATTTTATAATTCCACCAAAGGAGGGGTGGACAATTTGGATCGGAAGTGCTCCGTGTATAGTTCGAAAAGAAGATCTAACCGCTGGACTTTGACCATGTTTTATGGAATATTGGACTTCGGTACTAATAATGCATTCATAATTTACAGTCATTTCCCTAAACATGATGAAATTAACCGCTTTATGTTCAATAAACTCTTAGGAGATAGTATGGTTGCCATTCATATGAAAAGGAGAATTTAAACACACGACTCCCCCGTGAACCTCGAGACTGTATTTCTCATTTAATCCAAAAATATGAAGAAAAAAACTCGAAAAAAAGAAAAAGACAGGAATTACCCTTGACAGGTACTCAGGAAGGACCAGTCTCAAGAGAACGATCAGTCGAATCAGCCCCCTCTACTGCAAGAAGTACTCAAAAAATTAAAAAATCACAGTCAAGATGTTCTACATGCCCAAGAAATAAGGATCAAATAACAACCCAGACCTGTGACAAATGCAAAGCACCATCTTGCAAGTTATGCTCAGCCGTGCTTTACAAAAATTGCTACAAGAATTGACCCCTGCACAATTTTTTATTATAATTATTATTTTCTTTCTTTTTATGTATTTTTATTCTTTAATATGAACTTTAAAATTTTCATAAGATTTAAAAAAATTTTCCTCTAAAAAATGAACCATTTCTTTGTCTTAAAAAAATGTTAGCTGAAAGTTACTTATATAATTAAAGTTTGAATTTTCTGTCAATTTTTTTTAAATTTTATTTTCTACCATGTTTCCCAAACTCTTTTTGATATTTAGAGAAAGGCTAAAATGAAATAGTGAAAAGAAAAATTTTTTATTATTGTAATAGGTGAAATTTAAAATTGGGGTGCTGAGCACCCCACGTCCCAGTGAAGTCAAATTTTTTTCACATCCCTACATAAAGGTTAACAAACTCGTATCGTTTTGACCTAACAGATCAACTAATTGTTACTGTAACTTTACTACTGAACAAACTTACAGGCACTTGCTTTATGACTGCAAACTACTATAGGGCCAAAGAAAAGAATATAAAACGGAAGTAAAACGCTGATAAGATAATGGGCCCCACATTCTTTGTCTCGCTATGCTCCCTGAAGAGTCAACATCGTGCAGGTAACTGCCCCACTATGTAAAAAGTCCGCCACGCAGGGGCTGCGTAAACTAAGCAGATTTCCTAAGTGAAGTATAGCAATAGAGAAATCTGCATACTGGTAACACATCACCACCATAAGTAAATACAAAAGGTAATGAGAAATCTTTCAGTTAATTTTAATAAACTCCCAACTGAAACGGCTTCTGAATTGTAAGAATAATTTATATTTTAATAACTCAAATTTTAGTAGTCCAAGAACTAAAGAAGGGGGGGGGGCGGATGAACAGAACGTATTTGCATAAATCTCACAAAGTAAAGAAGGTTAGGTAAGGCTAGAAACGACAGGTTAGGTTAGAAGCTTCCGTTAGAGCCGAGACTTACGAAAATGGCCAAACTAACCCGAACAACACCCGACCACAGACCATAAAAATGCAAATATCTCGGTTAATATTCAAGATAGAGAATAAGTGTATATAACAATATTTATAGAAAATTTAATTTGCAATAAGATTGGTTCTATAGAATTTTTCGATCCGATGCATAATAACGCAGATATTTCGAATTTTCGAAAATCCCCCTCTAACCCCCCCCTCCCACTGGTCCGATTTCAGCCGTTAACGAACTTGATCTTTCTTTTTACATAAAACGACTAAATATCGAGTTTGGTAACGATTAAATAATAATTGCGACCGCTAGAGCGGTAACAGACAAATATATATATATATATATATATATATATATATATATATATATATATATACAGTTTTGAACGGACCCTTTGGTTTCGGAAGGATGTCGGCAATTTTCCTATCCGTGCCATAGGTTGTTCGAATTTTGTGTCTCTTCAAAATTCTTGCTATCTTCTCCGTAGTGCCTTTGACATACGGTAACGTCGCTTGTCCTTTTGTTTCTTATTGTTGTGGAGCGCTGTTTGTTTCTTTTCTTCAGAACCTTCTCAAATGTTTGGGATTCGTACCCATTCTTTATGAATGCCATACTAAGGTGTCTTCTTTCCTTGGGCAGTTTGGAGGATTCAGAAAGTAGCTCGGCTCTGTTGAGAAGAGTATTAAGGATGCCTTCTTTTTGTGCTGGGTGGTGATGGGAGCTCGCATGCAGATATCTGTCAGTGTGCGTTGGTTTCCTTAATACTCTTCTCAACAGCGAGCAACCACGAAGCCCAAGCACCACCGGAGACCCGGCGCCGGGAGACAGAATCAACCAATGGGAAGGCAGGCTCCAACCGAGACCCGGACCACGGCAGGTATAAAACCAACTGGATTACATGATGCTCTCAACATCCAACACACCAGCACCCACCACGACATCTAACTCTTTCACCCTCTCACACAGAACAACACTACTACGACCGACAAACAGACTAAGAAGGAACCAGCCCCACCTCCCATCATACTCCCTCGGTCAATATACGAAGCTTCCGATGTATCGGCACATCTCAGGCGGAACAATATCACCACCTTTAGCATCCAGCCTATACGACTTCGCATACTGTCCGAAAACACCCCCACCTACAACGCCATCCTTACCCTCTACTGACAGCCCACAAACTCCGTACTCCACCGTACCTTTGCGGGGACACCAAGAGGAATAAGAAATTCCTCATTTTAGGCCTGGAAAAGGAGCACCCTATATTGGAAGTACAAGAGGTACTCGATCACCCCAAACTAGTAAGCGTTATACGCATGCGCCGTACGGCTGCCGACGGGACCAAGACGGACATTGAGCCCATCTTGGCCACGTTCCAGCCGGACTACGACAGCAAACACTTGAGGGGCATTAAAGCCATCAGTAACATTCTAATTCGGGTCAGGGAATATAAACCTACCCAAGACATCCCCCAGTGCCATGGCTGTCAAAGGTTTGGGCACACAAAGGCATATTGTCGAATGCCCCTCAAGTCTGTGCGATGCTCCGGCGAGCATGCAGTGGCAAACTGCAATAGGCAGGAAAATGCATTAAAATGCGCCAACTGCGGCGAAAAACACCCCGCCTCCTTCAGAAAGTGCACTGCCGGGCTCGAATTACTCGAGGCTCCAGGCCAAGAGGAGTGCCCCTGAGCCCACCTACATCCCCGCTCCCGCTCCTACCCACAACGCCTGTACTGCTCGTCCTTCTAAGTCTAGCTCAGACAGATAGAAATCATTTTGTCATTGGGGATTTGAACGCCAGACACACTTCCTGGAATAATAGTTCAACCAACCTCCCTGGTGAAGTGATAGCTCATTCTAGCTTCACCGTTATACATCCAAATTCACATACTTTCAAAACGCCATATAGGATGTCCACTTTGAACCTCATGCTCACCCGTATCCCCCACATAGTGACTATATGTCTCGCCTTGGACTTTATCACTAGTGATCACCGACCAGTACTATATGTGCTGCGAGGTCGCCCTCCCAAACCCACTTCTACCACCTACGCGTTTCATAAAGTTGACTGGAAACTATACAAGTCGCCGGCGTTCACTACGATCAGTGACGCCCAAACCCTCGAAGAGAAGCTGGACGAGTTTACAAACATCATCCTGGAAGCTGCGGATCAGGCGATCCCCAAGGTCTCGAGAAAACCACCAGGACTCAAACCGCCCCCCCCCCCGTCAACCCGACAAAGTTGATTCCGTCCTCAACACAGCTCCCTCCATCCCTTGGCCCGCATATTCGCCAACACTGCCAACAACCTCCGCAGGAACGTCGTTACGGCGATGATCTCCATCGACTGCACTCAGGCTTTTGATTCTGTCGACCGTGCCGAACTCCTTAATACCCTCATTGGGCATGGCTGCCCCAGCCAACTCCTAGCCATGCTCCACTCCTTCCTCGACGGCCGAACTTTTCAAGTAAGAGTCGGCGAATCCCTCTCCTCATCCCGTCCTCTCCGAGTAGGGGTACCTCAGGGTTCCCCGCTCTCTCCTACCCTCTTCACGCCATACACCGCAAAGGTAGTGAGTCGACAGTTTCCGAATACTGAGGTGGCCGCATACGCGGACGATGTAGCCATTGTTAGCACCTCCCTCAACCCATCCCGCGCACTATCCCTGGCAGAATCTGCATGCCAAGCGATATCTGACGACCTGCGCTCCATAAACATCCATGTGAACCCTAGGAAGACAGATGCCCTAGTGTTCTCATATCACAAACGCACCCCTGTCCCCGACACTTTCAGACTGGACAACAACGACCTCCCCGTGTCCTGCTCCATAACGTACATTACGTAGCATTAAACTCGACAGACACTTGACCTTCTCCACTCACATACGAAAACGGATACAACACCTAAGAACCAAATTAACTTTCCTTAATCACCTTCTCCTCTCCCCGGTCCTCAGCCTCCACCTCAAACTACTCATCCTAAAAGGCGTCATCCAGCCCGCTCTCCTCTATGGCTCCCCCGTCCTAAGATACCTCACCAAATCCTCCCTAGAAACCCTCCAACATTTTCAAAACAGAATAGTTCGGAAAATAGTTCAGCATACATCACTCCAACGCTCCACCAACCACACAATACATGAAACCCTCTCCCTTTAACCCATCTCCCACACCATATCCCGCAGACAAATCAAATTCTTTGACTCCCTACACTATATAGACAACCCCCTATACCGCTCCATACCCCCTCCTCAGCAGCCGGTGAGATGGCGACAGGTTGGTCTCGATGAGCCCCTAGTCGATCTCACCCGCTGCTGACACCCATCCATATAGTGCCCGAGGTCTGGCCAATAATTCACAAACAGGGCTAACCCCCCATGTCCCACATTCCAATATAGCCCTGTAGTTTAGTTAGGTTAATCCTAGTTTAGTTTCCTTAGTATAGTTTAGTTTAGCTTAGTTTAGGCTAGTAGATAGTTTGGGCGCCCCTTACCCCCTTACGGCTTCTTAGGATTATTTACTGGCCGCAGCGGCCTTCTTTTCTCTTTTTCTTCTTATCTCCTCTCCATCTATCCCTATCCCTTCTTTTTTCGTTTTCTTCCTATCCTATTACAACCCACCCGGTATCACCAGCTACCGGGTCACCTACCCTTATCGAGTTCCATTTCACCCGTTCAACATTACCACCTCCTTTTAATGGAACGTACTTCAGCAGAAGGGGAACTATCACTTCTCACCCCCGGTAGGTCACACTACCTTATTACAAAACATCATGAAAAGCTGGGTCTCAAATAAAAAAAAAAAAAAAAAAAAGATGCTCTCATTCTCTACTCAGCCCTGAAGAAGCCATCACACGGTGTGCGAAAGGTCGGCAACGATGAAAATTAAGACACGGTCCAACCCGGAAGAAGTTTTTGTATATATATATATATATATATATATATATATATATATATATATATATATATATATATGTATGTAAAATTGAACGGACCTCATTTTCGCCATCTCCTGAGTAGGATCGATGGACATTTGAAGAAATTTTTCGAAACTCGCGTCATGAGTACGACCTCAATAGCTGATTTCCCTTAAGGGAAATCTGCTAAAATTGCTAGTAAACTGAATCACTTGAATAAGTGTTTCACGGTTACGGGAAATCTTCCTAAAATAGACAATATAAGTTTTGCTGCATTCATATTTTTTCTGTTAGTGAGGGGGGGGGGGGTGGTTAACTGGTGGAGTATTTTAATAATGTTCTGTATTGAGAATCTTTTATTACGTTCCCAATAATTAACATTATTATCGAAAAACTTTGGATTTTTTTTTAAACTGTTTTAATTGATGTGGTCTGGTTTTGAATCCACGATTTGTATGCTTTTACCATTATTTAAAAGTTGTTGGTGTTATACCAGTGCGTCCAGTTAAGGATGCTGAATATTCAAAGTTAAAAATCTGCCTATCAACTATAACTTCAGATGAATATTCCTTTATTTGGTTATCTTTTATCAATTCCAGGAATCCCCTCCCTTGGTGTCCTTTCCTTGTTTCAACTTCTTTCTGTGGTGAACGTTGTTCTAATGCTAGCTAAGACATAGTTATACACTTTAAACTATTTGATTGTTTTTACGTTTATTTATTTCTGTAATCATATCATTCCTCGGTAACCATGGTGAGTTTTTAATTTATCTGTTAATTTAAAAATTTATAAGGGGAGTCCTGCTTTGAATTACAGCTGAGTGAAATCCTGTGAACCACATTGAAGTTAATTTAAAAAAAAAAAAAATTACAATAAAAAAATCAAAACTATTCCATTTTTTATTTTCTTAAATTAATTGTATAATTTGTTGTTCTTTGATTATTCAAAAATCAGTAAAATTATTTAAAATGAAATAAAATTTCCTAAGAATTATTATCAATGGTTTTGTGTTTTAGTTGTTTTATTTTCAAATTTATATATTTGTCACACATTCATTTCATTCATTGCCATCTATGTTAATTACAATAATTGAATCTTGTCTTATACTATTCTATGAAGTAATTAATCCCTCTTTCAAGAGATTGTCTTGTATTTGTTGATATCTTTCACAACAAAAGTTTTATTTTTGCATTTTAAATGTCTGGATACAGTGCCAACAAACTAATAAAGGCGTGGTGACAGTTTAAAGTCATAGCTATCATATTTTAGTACAAAAGAATATTTTTAATTTGATAAATGAATTATTTTTTGCAATAAAATTAATTGCCAGCGTCTTAAATTTGAATTAGTTTATATATCTTCTCAAGCTTAATGTTTTTGTGATTCTTTTGAACTCTTTGTCTCCTAGTTTCAATAATATACTAATTGTAAATACAGGATCATGCTAAGGAAATCTTGCTTAACAAATGACTACTGCAATAATTCTTCTTTTAGTTGTTTGGTATATCTTCGCTTAAGTGGAAGCTACTCACTCCAATATATGTATGGTTAAGTGTTTCACAAGATTGTTGTTGTCTCCCTTTTTTAATATCAATGAACCTTTTCCTTTATTAAGGGCATTGGCAATGGCAATTATTACAATAAGCAACCATTTCGTTAGCTGTGATGGGCTTTGTGTGTACATTAACATGGTTCATACATATAGTGGCAACATCCTTGGCAATCCTTTACTAGCTTTGTCATGTCCCTTGTCCCCTACCCTTTATTCTGATGTTGATGACTGGAGAATAACCAATGCATTAGCAACCAATGTTCCCTTGAATTATTTGTTCTCATCCGTTCCAAGAGATTTGCTTAATGCACCATCAATGAGATAGCTTCCTGTTAGGCATATGAACTGTTTTATTTATTTATTTATTATTATTATTTATGTCCCCTTTATTCTACTATGATTAATCGGGACGGGTTATCTACAGGTTACCACCCTTGTCTAGGCAGGGAGGGCCTAAGGAGTTTATTTAATGAGTCCGTCACTAAAAAAATGTCTACTGCCCAGGGCGGAAATCGAACCTGCCACTCTAGGTCTACCACACGAGACCAACACCTTAACTAGCACGGCCAAGCTGAGCCCCAACAAATGAACTAAAACCCCACTTTTTTGCAAACATGTATTGCTACATCAGTGTAACATAAGTTGGTGAAAAACGTTATGTTTTTCAAGGGAACCAGATGAATGATTCTTTTACTCAGTTTCTTGAAGTTAGTATTTTTATTGGCACTCTTTTTTAATGTCATATAACACACTTTATACATATCTATCATACTTTAGGTATTGGGAATCTTTAATAACTGCTTAATCATTGCCTTTTACTCTGTGACAACTGTATAGAACATTATTATGAAAACATTGTGTCGTGATACAAAATTAAAATTCAGTTTGATTAAATAGACTTAGTTGTTTTCCCATAGTTTTTAGCAGATTCCTCCTAACAAACATCAGCTGTTGGGTTTGTACTCCTGATGGGATTTTTCTGTTTGTGTTCTGTTGTGTGTGTGTGTGTGTGTGTGTGTGTGTGTGTGTGTGTATGTTGTGCGTTCGCGCGTGTGTGACAAAAGTTACCCTAAATAACAAAAAAAAAACAACTTTTGTTATGTGAATAATTGCCAAAAAACCAGTAGGAACCAAAAAATCGCTGTTTTTAATTTCAGGTCTCCCTTATAATCCCCTCTCTTGTTCATCTCAGAGAATATTAGTATGGCCTATAGACTAAGTTGGGTTAATTGTAATATACATACCAAGTTTCATGCGTGCAGAGGTAACAAACAGGCATCAAAGCCTCAAATTGCAGATATCGTGTCAATGGCATCTGAAACGAAAAAGGATCATGAAATTTCAAGAAAAATTCAATGTATAGACAGAAGTTCTAACATTATATATTTGTCTGATAATGCTCCAGTGGTCACAATTTCTATTTGAATATCAAGCTCGATATTTAAACGTTTTATGTAAAACTAAAGATCAAGGTCGTTAATGGCTTAAACCAGACTTGCTGGAGGGGGAAGGGTTTATAGGGGGAATTTTTAATTTTCAAAATATCGTTATTATGAGTCTGGTCGATAAATTTTATAGAAACAATCTTATTGCAAATTTAATGTTGTTAAACATATTTTTTACCCTCTATCTTCAATATTAACCAAGATATTTGCATTATATAATTTTCAGCCATGAGCAAACCCCCACTTTTAGTCACCGCATGTTAACAATAAGCAAATATATCATGAAACGAATATTCCAAGCTTAAATACCAAATATTGTTTACAACGGACCTTTATACCAGGTGTGTAAATATGAAACCGGAATCCTCAAACAAAAGGGTGTAGCAGTCAGTGTAATCCTCCTCTTAATCCCTCAGTGGTGCCATTTGCTTTTGTTTACATCTGATAAAGAGTTCCAACTCAGACCTACGTTAGTTTCATTCTAAAACCGTGTGTTTACTGATGTCGCAAATGTCCAGTTTTGCGCCAACAAATTACGATTTGCGGACAGCATTAATTTTCTGTTTTCATCTCAAAAAAACTGCTGCAGAATCACATCGTATGCTTGTTGAAGCTTACGGTGAGTGTGCCTTAGGAAGTCACAATGTTTTGAATGGTTCAAAAAATTTAAAAATGGTGATTTCGATGTCAGAAACGAAGAACGTGGAGGACCACCCAAAAAGTTTGAAGATGCCGATTTGGAAGCTTTGTTGGATGAGGACAACACTCAAACGCAATAACAACTTGCAGATCAATTAAATGTAACAAGAGAAGCTATCTCTATTCGTTTGAAAGCTATGGGAAAGATCCAGAAGGCCGGAAGATGGGTACCTCACCAACTGAATGATAGACAGCAGGAAGCTCGAAAAACCACTTGCCAAATTTTGCTTGCCAGGTACAAAAGAAATTCATTTCTTCATCGAATAGTAACTGGTGATGAAAAGTGGATTTACTTTGAGAATCCTAAGCGTATGAAATCATGGTTAACTCCAGGTGAACCATCGACATCGACTGCAAAGCCAAACCGCTTCGGACAGAAGACAATGCTTTGTGTCTGGTGGGATCAGAAGGGTGTGATCTATTATGAGCTCTTAAAACCTAGAGAAACGGTTAATACAGAACGCTACCAACAACAGATGATCAATTTGAATCAAGCGTTGCTCCAAAAACGACCAATATATCAAGAAAGAAGGCACAAAGTGATCTTGCTCCATGACAACGCCCCATCTCACTCGGCAAAACGGACGAAAGAAACCATCCAGGCATTTGGTTGGGAAATTCTTCCACATGCGGCTTACTCACCAGACCTGGCTGATTATTACCTGTTCGCATCTATGGGACATGCACTAGCTGAACAGCGCTTCACTTCTTACGAAGATGTAAGGAAATGGCTTAGTGCTTGGTTTGATTCCAAAGAGGAAGAATTCTTTTGGCGGGGAATTCACAAATTGCCAGAGAGATGAGGAAAAGTGTGTACATACACCATTACTTTGAATAAAATCGTATGTATTAGTTTTACACAATAAATGCATATTTTTATTAAAAAATCCGGTTTCATATTTACATACCTGGTAAATTGAGGTAAATGCAAATATGTAGTGTATGCCATCATGAATTAAGATTTTTCTCTTAAGACTTGTCTCTATACCATACCCGATATTTAATTTTCTATTCAACAGTAAAGATAATATTAGTTAAAGGCTGAAATCGGACGAGTAGTAGAGGGAGGGGGGTTAAAGGGGAATTCGAAAATTCAAAATATCTTGTTACTATGTGTCAGATCGAAAAGTGGTATAGAATCAAACTTGTTAAATTATGATACTCTATCATTTTTCTTCTACATTTTTTCTCATAACTCAAATATTAAGAGAGTTATTCATACTTTCTTGCTTTCCGCCTCCAATAAACTTCCACTACTACTCTTCAAATTTCGACTTAAAAATAGGAATATATGGTGAGATGACATTACTAGTGTGTCATTCCAGCATGTTGTAAGTCTGTTCAGTTTGTACAGTCCTGTGTGACGAACGTTTAAAAGGTTTAGGGAAAAAAGTTAAAAAGTATACCATTATGATATCAAGTTTTAATAAAATTCGGGACTGAATTGGTTTATACATTTTTTTTTGTTTATATAAACAAAAGTATTTATTATGGTAAAATAAGATTACTTTAAGAATTCCAAACTCATAATTGTAATTAATTGTAGGATGATAATGAGAATACTACCTTACCTCGTACCAAAGAAGCATTGGAGCATTTAGAAGTTGCTGTAGGTGCCAATGAAGTAAGTCATGTGTGATTTATTGAATCAGTATACTATTCAAATTGAAATTTGAGTTAATTTTGACCTCTACAATTTATAAAAGATGACTTCATTAAATATATGTGTAAATTAGATACATTTTTGCAGATATTGTCACTATATTTGGTCATACTTTAATATAATTTCCAAAAGATTGAACATTAGAATTCCTCTGAGCCTCTGATAATTGAGAACAATAATTAATATATTTCTTTGTAGATTTACTACATTCTGGTTGAGTATTAAAAATCTTTAATCCTAAATATGATGCACTTTTCTCAAAATATTTATTTTCAAATTTTCTGTCTTCCTGGTATCTGCTCTAGCAGTTCTTTTTGTTCAATTTGCCTGATAAAGATGGTTGAATAGCCATTAACATTTCGTATGGTGAGTGAAGTTGCCTTGACCGCTGAGCAGATAGCCAGATAAGATTTGAACCTTTCCCAGTGATGTGACTTGAAGAACAAAATATTAATTTTGTTACCTTTCATTTAATTAATTAGCATTTATCTAGCCATGTATCCATTATTTATCCCAACAAATCAATCCTGTTGGTTTATTGCTGTGTAACATTCTTTAATTCTAATCATGTTTATTAATTGAAGTAAAAGACAAACGGAACTGTCAGAACTGGCTTGGGATGTCGAGAGTTCAGTTTGCTCCTGTCTGTTTTGTTTATATAAAATAAACAAAATTATGTACTGTTAAAAAAAATAAATGTTCTTTTTGTTGACTTAGGCATTCAAACCAAAAATGAGATCCTTCAATTTATAATACGTTAAAATCATTGCCCAAACTCCAGTAGACCTTTGAGACCCCCTCCCCCCATACTCGTTCAAGTAACTTTCAAGCCGCATTCACTCTCTTATATGCAGACCACTTTGAGTCGTTAAAGATTGAAGGGGAGGTTCAGGTCCTACTAGTTGGGAGCTAATTATTAGAAAGAGTCAATTGGAAAGGGCTTCTCAGGGATCTGCAGGGATCGTTAATTCTAAGATTAATCTTTTTTAGCAGATTTCCCTTAAGGGAAATCAGCTATTGAGGTTGTACTCAAAACGTGATTTTCGAAAAATTTCTTCAAATGTCCATCGATCCTTCCCAGGAGATGACGAAAATAAGGTCCTTTCAAAATTCTCTCTCTCTCTCTCTCTCTCTCTCTATATATATATATATATATATATATATATATATATATATATATATATATATATATATGTTTATATTTGTCTGTTAACGCTCTAGCTGTCCCAATTTTTGTTTGACCGTTACCAAACTCGATATTTAAACGTTTTATGCAAAAAGACAGATCAAGTTCATTAATGGCTGAAATTGGACCAATGAGAGGGGGGTTTAGAGGGGGTAAATTCAAAATATCTCCGTTACCATAGTCGGATCAAAAAATTGTATAGAACCAATCTTATTGCAAATTAAATTTACTATAAATATTGTTCTATACATTTATTCTGTATCTTGAATATTAACCGAGATATTTGCATTTGTATTGTGTGTGTGGTCGGCTATGTTCGGGACTTTCCGCCGAGAGCTAGGGCATCCGTTTCCATAACTGTTCGTCCCTCCTAAATAGGTTTAGAGATTCCTTACTACTACTGTTATTAGTAGGCAGATTTCTCTATTGTAAAACTTCACGTGGGAAATCTGCTTAGTTTACGCAGCCCCTGCGTGACGGACTTTTAGTATATTTAATATAAAATATCAAATGATGGATGGACATGCCAGGTGTGTAATTTGAAATCAATATTTGCAACTATTTCTGACTCACATCAATAAAAGTTTCATAGCAGCATAGCATTTCATTGTGTTAAACACGCTGGATTTTGAAGCTTACAAACTATGATTTGCTGACAATATTGACTTGCTATTGCTATATAAAGATAATTGCTTCAGAATCTAATTAATTCTAATATAAAATGGTAGGCATACCAGATGTGTAAATTAGAAATGAGAATTTCCTCATAGGTGGCCACAGCTATCAATGGTAGTTCCTGTCAAAGTGCATCCTTGATGATGTTATATTTGACAGAAGACAAAGATATCCCACTCAAATTAATACAAGTTTTATAGCAGTACAGCTTTTCATTCCATTAAACATGTTGAGTTTTGTGCCTGAAAAATATGATTTGCTGTGAACATTGATTTGAAGTTGCCATATAAAGATAACTTCTTCAGAATCTAATTAAAAGCTTGCCGATGAATATGCCCTTGGTAAGCCTAAGTCTTTGAGTGGTTTAAAAATTCAATAGTGGTGATGCTACTGACAACATACAATCAATTTGAATCTAGTATTGGGCGAAAAGTAACAAGAATATTATTATTGTTCTTTATTAATGTCCACTTTTTGCAACTATGGCTAATTGGGATGGGTTATCTACAGGTTACCATCCTTTTCTAGCCTGGCTGGGACTAGGGATTTTAATTAATGAGTTCATCACTAAATAAATTCCTACTGGCCTGGCAATACAAGAATATCAAAAGAGGTGACAAAGTGATATTGGTTCTTGATAATACACCATTGCACACAAGAAAATCTATAAAGGAAATAATTGTTATGTTCAGTTGGAAAAAATGTTTAAATATTTAGAAGCAGTTTTTTAATTCACCAGACTGGCTCCTCCCAACTAGTATTTATTTGCATCAATGGAACAGAAAAATAAAGAAAAATGCCTGTTTTTTTTCCTCTTTTTTTTTTTCCACTGTTATAATTAAATATTTATAACTGCTTTTCAGGATATATATGTGACTGATGATAGCTCTGATTCATCTCAAAGTGAAGAAGAGGATTCTGGTATTATGAATGAAGTAGTGCAAGTGGATAAAGTAATAATACAATTTATATTAAGTTTTTTTTTTCACTGTGTTACGTACGTCTTAAAACACATGGCATTAAAAGGTTATTTTAGGTCACATAAAATCCCTTTTTTTTTAACCAGTGGTCTTCTTGTCCTTGTAAAAGGTAATTTTCAGCGACTCTTCAGTTGCCTACTTCAGGCTGGTCATCACCACTTTTGGTAGATCACAGTCCTGGTACTAAATCCCCTCGGCATATCTACCAGTATTTAGAGGGTGGGGTTTCCAACTCCTCTGCTTCAGTGCCACCTGTCGTGCTTCCTCCACTTATTTGTTTATCAAAGGCTGGTGCCCAGGCTCTACACACTCACCTTGTCATTTATGTTTTGAGGCTCTGCTAAGATTTATAGGGCTGCTCTTATCAGCCTTTTCCTTGGCTGGACATCCCAACACACCAGTATCTTTGTCTCATCGAACTTGATCTGTTTCTTGCAGACTTAAGCTTGCCTGGCCACTGCTGAGGTCCTTGTTCTGTCATGCTTCAGGTTGGCCAAATATTAAGAGAGATGAGCAATCACCTTCTTGCCCATCTATCGCTCTAACTCTTCCCACAATCTTAGGAGATGGTGTATACTCCACAATCATACCAATCCTTTAGGGGCTCGTATGGGCCAAGCAATCTTTCTATTGCCATGCCATGCCATGCCTTTTTCATGTACACTGTGGCACTATCTTTTTGCAATCTCATGATGAGGATGTCCTCAATTCTTTTTTAGGTTTGAAAGGGCCTCTATAAGTAATGATAGATATGCTGAGTTCCCGTACTGTGACGTAACAAGAGAATTGGCTATGAATAGCCTGAAGAAGATAACTAAAAAGTTGCTGAAAATCAGCTTTTCTATGGATGAGGAGATTGCTGGAGCAGAAAGCCAGTGCAAATCAGAACCGTTTCCCAGTGAGGATGTCTAAGAAATTAAATAACAAAATTTATTTTTAAAAAGTCATGTATTTCAATACTTGTCCTATAGATTTTTCTCTAACTTAAATATTGACCTTGTCTTTTATATATATTTTTTAATCCTTCATAACCTCTGCTCTTACTCATGTGATTTTTATTTAGGCAATTGAGTCACTAAACATCTAATGTACAGCTTAAATACCATTCCTGTTTACATAGGCTTCTTATTTTTAGAGATTAGAGAATAGATAATGAAGTGAGGTCATTAGTGTGTCATTCCACAGTTTGGGATATCTGTTTAGCTTATGTAGATTGATTGTGATTTGTAATGAAAACAATGGTCACTGAAGGGGTTGTATAGTGGAAGACAAATAACATGTAATTTTTGTTTTTTTTATGAAAACAAATACAATTTATGCTGATAAATGTGTTTGTTTTAACCAACTCCTTAATCTTTAATGAACTTTACATTTTTGTCTAAAGAATAACATAAAAATTTTAAATATATATCAAATATGCCCGGGATGATTCTTATTATTTGTCTTTAGTAAATACATATAACTGATTGCAGGATGAAAATGTTAATCATAGAAGTAGCTCAGATCCAAGTGAAGAAAATGATTCTGGGGTTTTAGATGAAGCTGCAGGTGCACAAAAAGTAATTATATTTTATATATAAACTCTTTCTGTCTGTTGCACTTATTGCATGATTTTGTGGTTTTGTTTGGCCTTTCTTGCATTATCTATACTGTCTTGTGCATGAGCATGTTTAAGAAACTTAAATTATGTACATGAATTAGTCTTATTTAAATATTAGTTCAGGTTGTTGTAAGTATTTATGGTTAGTGACATAATCTCATCATATATTTTACTTATTAAAAATATTAAAATTTATTATTTTGAGGAGGTTTATCAAGAAAATCAGAAAATTGGATTGATATCCACATCGGGGGAAGATCTAACTGATGTGGAGTTTGTAATGGTGAAATATATGTCAATGAATGTTTAAAAACTTGTGCACAATTCTCGGAGCATCAAGAAGAACACTTTGCTGAACTTCTTTTATATCTACTGGCAGATTTAAATTTTTGGTACATATTAGTGCTGTATTAGGGACGAGTCCATTTGTCCTCATGATAGTAGCCTTAACTGGCAGACTTAAGCTTGTATACATCTTTAAGCTCAATAGCTAATTCTTGATATTTTCTTAATTTTTCGGCATAGGATTTTCGAATATTTTCATCATTAGGTACTATGATCTCAATAATATCAGCAGTCTTATTGATCTTGTCAATAATGAGAATATTTTATGACGCACAATATGGTAAGTTATCATTGCTTCATCCCAATCCATCTTCATTATCTTTTTCCAATAATTTTTGGGGATTATAGTGACAATAACCGACCTTCCGGTCTACCATGCTGAATTTCTCTGCTAGAGCTTGATAGCATAATTGTGCCTTCATAAGTATTTGGACCCATCGAGTATTTTACATCTAGCCAAAATGTGCTGAATGGACTCTTAAGCTTTGTTGTATACCTACATTTGTCTGAGACACTACTGGCCTTGAGAATATGATGTCTGTATGATCGTCAGACAATTACTTGGTCTTGGATATCAGTAATGAAACCATCTGTTTCTGAAACAGCTTTTCAGACATCAGCCACCGAAGAGTAAGTCATATCTACCTCCGAGTCATAAAGGCGACTGTAGTAACGACCATGAAGTTCCTTTCATTGCCATTCCAATAGCAAATTGGATTCATCTTTAACTTCAGAATTGTTACTATATTCCAAGTTTCAAGGCTGTTAATTCCTCAGAGAGTTTAACCAGTTTTTTAAAGCTGAGGCTATCACTTGACCTTATGTAATGTCTCAGGTTAACTTCCTACGACCGTTATAGATTTTGAATGTTGAGGATACCTCGTCCTCATTGTTTCCTTGGTAAATACAGCCTTTCCATGGATGAAATCGGATGGTGCATTTTGGCTTTTGTCATCTCTTTTCTTATTAGTCTATCTCACTCATCAAGAGTAGTGCCAGAACATTTTATTATGCCAAAAGCTATAGGTAAGAGATGGTATCTCCCATGTATTTACTGTTTTTATTTTATATCGGCTTAAAAGATTGCTGTTAAAAATAAGACTCAATCGCTTAATAAATTCACTTTTTAATTGGTCCTTTATATCCTTTTTTACTATTTTCAGATGCTGTTGAAAACCAAGATATTTGTATGACTCAGTCCATTCTAGTTTGTGAATATAGGTTTCATTATTAAATATTAGATTATCTGAAGTTATATTCTGACCTTGTGAAATATGCAAGAAAGCACATTTTTCTAACCCAAAAGACATGCCGACAGAATCACTATAATTCTTTGCTTAGTTTATCATGCTTTGCAACTGGGAATGTGTCTTTGCATATATCTTCAGGTCATTCATATGACTTGCTTGGGTTTCATTTTTACCTGTAGAAATTTTGTAACTGTATCCACTATCTCGAATTATTTGGCTCATGGGAGTTATAGCTAAGCAAAACTATAAGGGGCTGAGACTCACCTTGGTAGATTCCTCTTTGAATTTGAATTTTCTTGCTTTGGAATTTTACCTTCCCCTTTCCAATGCTAAACAAAGTTTTCTAGTGGCCAAAAGGTGCAACAATAAATTGTTTACATTTGGAGCAACTTTATAGATCTTTAAAATTTCAATTAACCAGCTATGAGGTACTGATTCAAAAGCTTTCTTTTAATCAATTCATGCCATAGAATGAATCCACTGTTTTTTAGAAACCTGAGACCCAATAAATGAATATATAATTAATAACTCAATGAATATATAATAATAATAACTCTTTACATTCTTTTGGACCACTTTTACAACCTAACTTGAACCACTTGAAACAAGATGACAGAACAAGAAAAAGTTAATAGATTCGATTTAAGCTAGTAATGAGTCTGAATCTTTAGGATTTAGTTGACCCTCATTTTTTGCAATAATATAGGTTACACCCACATCAAAATCTTCAGGCATTGGCATATGATCAGTCAACAGATCTGAATAACATCGAGCAAACCAATAATTCTGAATGCCATTACGACCAGGGAATTTCCAGTTATTTTTCTAAAGGCTAGCATCACTTCTTCAGATCACTTGGTATCTGACATTTGAGGAACCTTGTTCAATCTGTATGCAAGGTCTTTTGTCCATTGAACATTTTTATGAGTTATAGGTACTTCCCAATAGTTAATCAAATCATTCACATTACAATCTATTTGGTTTTTAACCATGCTTGTGCCTATGCTGTGGTAAAAATATTTTTCTTGCGTGCTATACAGTGCATTTTGTTTCTTCCTCATATGTGCTTCTGTATCTACGTATCCAATTTACGTATGCAGTAAGTCTTTGCTTTTCCTTTTCTTAATAGGTACGTAATATCTCAATAAGACGTTCTCATTAACTGAGCCTTGGTGAAATTATTATTATTTCTTCTCGGATGATTAACTTCAAATACTCATTTATTTAGGAATTTTTTTTTTATTTATTCCTAAGTTGTGCTTTGTTCACCACTTCCTGTGTAGCAGAAGAAATAGTAACGTTATATATATCATAGCTGTTGCCTCCAAGATTTATAGAAACCATATTTTTATGCAAGAACATTAGACGTAATAGACGCATTTTTAACAAATTACACTTATATAGTCTACAGCAACACTTAATATATGGATCCACCTGGCTGAATATCCTCAAATTGATGTGATATCACCCAAAGACCATATCAGGCAACCAATGCTTATGATGTAGTGTACTATACAGATGGGAGTAAACAAGATCAGAACATTGGCTGTGCAGATATTAAATATGAAAGAAGTATTCTCTGCAATACTATGAAATACAGTCTCTATAAAACTGGAATAGCTACCAGGCTGAGATTTTTGTTATCATTACTAATAGCTATGTTAAAAGTCAAAGAAAATTTAATTAACAAAAGATTATCATTGTCATCAATAGCCAATCACGTATTGCACAGAGCAAATCAGATAAACTGCCAAATTTATTTTCCCAGCAAGATGGTCAAAGTTCTTTTAAAAATTTAGAGAACAAAGTGTGTTCTACTATAGGCCAATGTTGTATATTCATCCTAAGAATTTTTCTAAAGGGAAGCCATAAAGGAAGACTTAAGTAATTAGTTTGTCACGTGGACAAGAGTCATTTAGTTTCAGTACATATCTGTTTAAGTAGAATTGAGCCCCTACATGTTCATAACCCTTTTCAGTGTCTGTCCACTTGCTTTCCTATTTTGTCAGCATTTTAATTTTTATTAATTTATTTTCTTTTAGTTATTTCATTTATTTGTTTAGATTGCCTGTAATTAAGTAATTTATTTTACTGTTGTCATACCTTTCGGTGGAGACCGTCATCACTGGCTGATCGTCGAGTACAGTTGGCAAGCGCTTTCGATGTAATGGCACCATCTTCAAGCCCGTTGAAAAGTTGTACTGAGTTAGATGTTTGTTGGTCAGTAGGTTTTATGCGTCTGGTCACCGTATTAGCTTGTTTACGTTTAGTCCAAGTCTGTTTACTTACCTCAGATCTGTCAAGCGAGGTGTGTTAGCTAGTGTGTCAGGTAAAATGTTTTCGTGTGGTGGGTTGTTTACGTTTTAGTCCAAGTCTGTTTACTTACCTCAGATCTGTCAAGTGAGGGGTGTTAGCTAATGTCCAGGTAAAATGTTTAATAAAAAAAAAAATAATTATCCTTGATGTATACCAACAATTGTACACATATCACATTACACCAATATCTATACATTAACAAACTACACCAAACCAACACACAAACAAAAACACTAGAAATGTAAACAACCCAACATGGATGAGGACAACGACCCACCACATGAAAACAATTTACCTGGACACTAGCTAATACCCTTCGCTTGACAGATTTGAGGTAAGTAAACAGACTTGGACTAAATCATAAACAACCCACCACACGAAAACATTTTATCTGGACACTAGCTAATACCCCTCGCTTGACAGATCTGAGGTAAGTAAACAGACTTGGACTAAACATAAACAAACTAATACGGTGACCAGACGCATAAAACCTACTGACCAACAAACATCTAACTCAGTACAACTTTTCGACGGGCTTGAAGATGGTGCCATTGCATCGAAAGCGCTTGCCCGCTGTACTCGACGATCAGCCAGTGACGACGGTCTCCACCGAAAGGTATGACAACAGTATTATTTATATTGGCGGTTCTAACCCTTTATTTAGTTTATTTTAATTTTCCTAGATCATATTTGCTACACCCCTTTCCTTTTACCATTTGTTCAGATTGCTTAATTTAAAGAGATAGAAGTTCAGTACCTAGCAAATAAACTGCCCTTTTAGCAGATTTCCCTTAAGGGAGGTCGCACTCATGACACGATTTTTGAAAAATTTCATCAAATGTCCCAGGAGATGATGAAAATAAGGTCCGTTCAAAATTATATATATATTTGTCTGTTAATGCTCTAGCGGCCGCATTTTTTGTTTGATCGTAACCAAACTCAATATTTAAACGTTTTATGTAAAAACAAAGATCAAGTTCATTAATGGCTGAAATCCAACCAGTGGGAGGGGGGGTTAGAGGTTGGGGGATTTTGAAAATTTGAAATATCTCCGTTACTATACGTCAATCGAAAAGTTGTATAGATCCAATCTTATTGCAGATTAAATGATCTATAAATATTGTTCTATACATATTTTCAACATCATGAATATTAACAGAGTTATTTGGATTTATAGTTTTCCACTTTCAGTAAACCCCCCTCCTACTCATGTTATATTAATAATAACCTGTTATATCATGAACCACTTCATTATAAGGTTAGATATGGAATGTTGTTTTCATTGAACTTTTACTTTGTGAGATATATGCATATATGTTCTGTTGATCCCCCCCTTCTTTTGTTCTTGGATTACTTATATTTAAGTAATTCAGATTAAAATTTTTCTGTTTCATTACAAATTGCGACACTACCTATAGTAAATAGTTTTTATTAAAATTAGTGTGTTAAATTCAGATATATTTCATTAATGGGTTTTCTTTCCGGTCTAGAATTCAGGTAGGCTGGCCTGCTTGTTTACAATTCAGATGCTTTCCGTTGTAGAGTTATTAACTTGTAACTGAAAGATTTCTTATTTCCGTTTGTATCTATTCACTTAATGTTCGCAGTGGTGTTACCAGTATGTATGTTTATCTATTGTAAACCTTCACATGGGAAATCTGCTTAGTTTACGCAGCCCCTACGTGATGGACTTTTTCTAAGGCTACTAGAGAGGGAAGGGGGGGGGAAGCTTGTACATAATTCCCGTTTCCTATAACAATTAAATCATATAAAACTTCTTCTTTTAGCCTCATTAATGAATTTTATATTTTGTTTTATATGCACTGGTATTGAATACAGTATTGATCATGTAAAAATGTACAAAGAATGCACATCGAAGAAGTAACAAACATATTTGCACGTATCTAACATAGTAAAGGTTTGATAAAAACAATATTTGATATTTAATCTTGGATTAAAATGTTTGAAGATATATTAGTTTGTTGTTAGTGGGAGTTAAGTAGGAGTGATAGCTTACTGAAGGCTGAAAACAACAAACACAAATAATTCTCTTAAAATTCGAGTAAGAGAAAAATATAAAGAACAACAATTGTAGGACATTACATTTTTATCCTGACTCATAATAAACAATATATTTCTAATGTTTTTTTTTTTTATCCAGGAGGGGTCATATTTCTAAATAATTCCTCTATAATTAAGCTTGGTCCACCACAAGTCTCATGATGTGCTCCCCATCTAGTGTGTTCAGTAAAATCATATTGAATTTGTGTACATGTTTTAGTCTGCATTCTTGCCTATTTATATGAGCACTGTTTTGTAAGTCCACTATCAACTGAAATCATATCTATAGAACTGCAATTTATACATTATTAAAATAAATCAGATTAATGATAATACATTTTAAATGTTAAAAATATTTTTTTTAATCCATGTTGAAGAAAATTGACTATAACCAGAACTAAAGGCTTAAACCTATGTTGTGAGTCACATAGGGAGCATTTTACAAAGACCAGCATGTCTCTATTTTGGAGGTAAGTAACCATTTAGGTTTTCAAATGTTACTGTGGCATTTATAGCTTGTAATGACTACATATTTTTCATTGATTTCAGGATATAAATATCCACAATAAAAGTACTTGTTCATCTCAAAGTGAAGAAGAAGAAGAAGATGATAGTGGGCTTTTAGATGAAGCTGCAGGTGTCAGTAAAGTAAACATTCAAATTGATGCATAATTTATTTATGTTTTTGAATCTGTGTGTGCACATATCCATGACTTTTTTAGGGTGTTGGTTCAGTTCAAGAAGATGGAAAAGAACTTCACAGAGAATTGGATAGGCTTTATTCTAATAAACTGGTTTATTATTCTGAGAAATTTAAATGTCCAATATGCTTTAAAAGATATGATGAATTCAAAGGAATTATATTGAAAGAATGTTTACACGTTTTTTGCAGGTACTCTTATTTACAATACAATGAAATATAAAATGGAATCTGGGATTTGAATGAAATACATTTATT
This sequence comes from Riptortus pedestris, assembly GCA_019009955.1. Taxonomy (NCBI): domain Eukaryota; kingdom Metazoa; phylum Arthropoda; class Insecta; order Hemiptera; family Alydidae; genus Riptortus; species Riptortus pedestris. The sequence goes on from CM032229.1 coordinate 158,431,146, forward strand.
TTGGCTTATTACATTTTCAACCAACATAAATCTATTTTCTGTTCTATGAATTTTTGCATTCACACCTGCTTTTCCCAAATAGGACTTCATTACAATATTGAAATGCTTATTCATTAAGTGCAATGAAAATATCCACTATAAATATACACTAAATTAGAAACATATTAATGATATTGTTATCGAGAATCTTTTTTTTTTTGGTATATCATTACTTCCAGTGGAGGGGATTACCATCTTACCCAATTCACCTTTAATCTGTCACCAATATAATTTTCATATTAGCCTGTAAAATTCATATTTTTAAGCTTCTCATTTGTAATAAAATGTTTCATTCTACAGGGAATGTTTATTAAATACTATAAAATTGAGTGAAACTATCGACGTGAACTGTCCATTTCAAGATGAATCATATTCTTGTCCAAGTTTTATTTTAGAGAATGAAATTAAATCTGTAAGGACACTGGTTTTATTCTACTATTTATATATATTTAATATTTGTTTTTATATGTTTGTGTGTGTGTGCGTGTGTGGGTGAGGGCGTGTGTATATATAGTTACTTTTTAAAAAAAATTATATTCAATCCAGGAGCATAGTTTAAATTTTTAATCATTGTTGGCATTTATTTATAGAAAAAGAATATTCTCAAATTATCTTTTGATAGGGGTTTTACACTTTTGTATAACAAATGTTGTACCTTTACGAGTAGTTTCTGGGGTCTTATATTTACGCTTAAGGTTTATTAGTGCCCTCTGTGACACCTGAAATGTATTCCATAGAAGTCTTGGTCCTTTTTTCAATATTCCTATGGGGATACCAAACCTTCAGATGAAAGTTGGCTTGACGTATATGCCTTGTGCATAAAGGGTTAAGAAAAGCATTAAAATTTTAGGGTTTAGAATTCCACAAAGTACAATTATGCGCATATATCCATTTTTGCTTATGATTTAATATAGTTTAATGAGTGCTACATGGTCAAATGTGTATATATTACACATTTCATCAATTGTGATTTTGTCTATGGCCATGGAGTCCTCTGTGGTAGTTTTAAGTAAATTCAATTGTCTTTGCAAAATAATCATTTTATGTTGTGCGCCTTAAAAAAAAAAAAAAAAAAAAAATTAGCATAAAAATAATTCATATTAAATTACAATATCAGTATAATTTATGTTCCTTCTGTAAATTTTATACCAATGTAACAAACAAGGTAGATAATAAAAAAAAAAAAAAAAAACCAAGAAAGTTTTGCTTAAGTGGCCAATAGTGCAATAACCGTGTTTCACTCAAAAGTGCTTTCATCCACTAGCACAAGGGTTTGATGTAAAGTGTTTGGTTATTATGACAAAATTACAAATGTCTTGAAGAAAATAATTTTTTACATATTATTTATATTAAATATCATTTTTATTTATTTCCATTTCAAGATTTATGCTCTATGTATTATTAAATTTTAGTTGCTTTCCCCTGATGCTTATGAAGATAGGTTATTAGTTACTTTAGCATTTGCTGAGACTTGTATGGACAATGCTTTTCATTGCATGGTGCCAGATTGTAATGGTTGGTGTATAATCGAAGAGGACATGACGGTTTTTTTATGCCCTGCTTGTTCCGTAACTACATGCATTGTGTGTAGGGTAAGTATTTGTCTACTGTATCTAAGATATAAATTATGTATTTTCAATGTTACTGAAATTTCCACTTCTATACTTACAAGACAACATCTCCCAATTTCTTTAACTGAAACCATATCTTTAGATCAAGTTTTAGGAGAAGAGGGAGTTTAAAGGAGTAACTTGTAAAAGTTAATTATCCATCTTATATGTCAGATCGAAAAATGTTACGTATACAGCAAGTTTACTTCCTACAGTTGTTGCTATCAATTTTTCAGGAACATGAGTTTTCAGTTTTTTATATTTTTGTAAACCCCATAGTGATTAACACTTTAAACGACCATATTGTTAACATTAAATACATAGTTACGAAAATGACGAGCTTGAAAATTACGTATAGTTAATCACGTATTTAAGAGTACAAAGAAAATGAGGGCATCCTGCAAAGGATTGACGTAGATGGAACTCAGGCTGGAATTTAGAATCTTAGAGGCGACAAATCCAACTCTGACCAAATCAGAGGGCAAGTTGTCGCTTCGAGCCTTCTAGGGCTGGTGCCGAGCTTTATAAAATCCGCCTGCCTAACCCCAGGAGCTGTTCAGCTTGGAGTTTTTCAGTTTTCTTCAATGAACATCAGTGCAGTGCAGTGTTTATTGGACATCAGTGTTTCGAGTGACCATGAGTTATTGTGCTGTGCAATAAGAATGTGAAGTTAACAGTTGCATGCTGTGATTAGTATTAAAGAACAATTTACCAATTGTGTAAAAGTGAGTAGTGATTGTTAAATAAATTGTGTAGTGATGAAAACGTTTAAGTTTGTGTTTTTAATTTAGCAATCCAAATGAACCCTAATAATCAATGTCTATTATTTTTGTATTAAACGTAACAAAATGATGCCATTCATGTGTGGGGAAATATACTTAGTTGGATTTTGACTTTGTTTGGGACTCATCAAACTTCTTTATCACTATTAAGTCTATTCTTTTTGGGTGGATATAATCATAAGAATGAATATTTCTAAGTATTTTTTTTTTTGACATGCCCCGCTATAGTTTCCACAATGTGTCTGTCCCTTTCACTGGTTCCAGCTCCATCTGGAGATCAAAAGAGTCACAAATTTGCAGAATATCTAAAATGCAGATTGCTGCCAGTCTCCTAACCAACCTATTCTCAGTTAATCATGGCAGTGATTAATATAAGAAATCTTTCTATGCTCAACTGGAATGCCAACGGCCTAAAGATTAGGCAAAACGTATGAACCAATTTCCTGAATAGACATGACATTGACATCGCTTGCATAACTGAGACACACCTCATAAACACTGACAAATTCTGAACTCCCAGATACAATATATACAGAACGGACCAAGAAACACGACGTGGAGGAGTTGCAATATTAGTAAAAAAGTCCATTTCTCACCATAATTTATTGCTTCCAACCCTTGATCATCTCGAGGCTGTTGGGGTGGGGTTGGTTCTTCACGATAACAGTTTCCTAAGAATAATATCAACTTACAACCGCAACCCTGGCATGAGGCTTATTCAAACAGATTTCGAAAAAATATTTACCGGTGATCCCACTATTTTGGTAGGGGACCTCAACAGTAAGCATGTCTCCTGGGGATATAGAAAACTAAATAACAATGGGGCACAACTCACGACTATTTCAGAAAACTTAGGACTCATTATTACTGCACCAGACGAACCCACGTTTTATCCGACACAAAGACGATATCAACCCGACATTCTAGACATAACATTAATACAAAATTTCCACTCACCTATATTCCTTGACACACTGACAGAACTGGACTCTGACCACCTTCCAGTAATAATAACATTCCAGGAAAGACCAAAACGAGTACCACCACCTACAAGACTCATTACTGGACCAGTTGATTGGCAAAAATTCAAGACCGAAATGCACGACAAAACCGTCATCCCAAATTCTTACCAAACCAATCACGACATAGACACAGCGATTTCGACTTTAACAAACAATATTTATTCAGCTATTCAAAATTCAACCCTTAAGGCCACGTCCTACAAACGCCAGGCGGCGCATACTATTACGCCCCCAAATATTCTGAAGCTTGTTCATAAAAAGAATATTCTTCGCAAGCGATGGCAACGAACAAGGGAGCCAGAAATTAAACGCGAGGTCAAACGTTTATCTCGGAAAATTAGGCTTGAACTAGACAACGACAGAATCTATAAATACAAAACATACTTGTCTAACATGAATACAGGTGACCCATTGGTATGGCGAAAGACTAAACGACTACTCAGCCAAACTACTGAAATACCTTCACTGACTAATGGAGACACTACCAACGAGGACAAATCTAAATTACTAGCAGACTACCTAGAAAATAAATTCCAAACATCAAGCTATACTGACCCAGAAACAGACGCAACAGTATCCTCATCCTTCATACACACTAGACTGACGAACCACAACATTGACTTTATATCCCCCAAAGAGATAGCCTCACTTATTCACAAGCTTCCCCTTAAGAAATCTCCTGGTGAAGATCAAATAAGCAATGCAGTTTTGAAGAGGCTTCCCCGCAAATGTATTGCTCTCCTCACAAGCTCTTTAACACCTGCCTCAGACGAAGTGGAAACACGCTCATGTCATATTTTTCAACAAACCAGGAAAACCCCGAGGAAACCCAGCAAGTTACCGCCCGATAAGCCTCCTTAACACGACGGGGAAGCTACTAGAACGACTGCTTAATGATAGACTTAGAAGGCATCTTATGGACTTCATCCCTCACCATCAATTTGCCTTCAAATCTCATCACTCAGCTGTCCAACAACTCCAAAGGGTATCAGAAGTCATTACAAAAGGGTTCGAGCAAAAGCAGTATACAACGGGGCTCTTCCTCGATGTTTCAAATGCCTTCGACTGGTATGGCACGAAGGATTGCTGCACAAACTCAGGATTACAAACACTCCAGCATACCTCTATAGTATTATTACATCCTTCTTACAAGGAAGAACATTTGAAGTGAAAGTAAACAACACTCTCAGCACGAACCGGAATATCAGAGCTGGTGTACCTCAAGGATCTATACTTAGCCCTTTGCTGTACATCCTCTACTGCAGTGACATCCCGCAGGCGGAAAATTCTGTCTTAGCTACATTCGCAGACGACACACTCCTCTCTCAAGACGAATCTCTAAACTCCTCCATACTCGACCTCCAAACAGCAGCCAACCAGGTTTCAAGATGGTTCAAGAACTGGAAGCTTTTGTTAAACCCTGATAAAACGCAGGCCAAGATTTTTGCTCTTCGTCGTTTCAAGAACGAAGATCTTCCTGAACTGTTAATAGGGCATCACTGAATTCCTTGGACACCGAAGGACCAGAGCATCTGCTATCTCGGAGTACATTTGGACACACAACTTACATGGCGGCATCATATCAACATTAAACTGCAACAAGCACAAACACGACTTGCACAAATATACCCTTTAATGAACAAAAATTCACCACTGAAACTGACCTGCGCAACACTACTTTACAAAACACTCATACTCCCTATATTAACATACGCATGCGTCCAGCCTGGCTGGGCATCAGCAACACACACAAAAAGAGACTACAGTCCTTCCAGAGCAAAGTACTTCGAAGATCGGCGAATGCTCCCTGGTTTGTTAGGAACAGCCAAATCCACAGGGAATTGGAGGTTGCTCCTATTTCAGTACATCTTCAACAACTTGTAAGGAAGTATCATGGCAGCCTCCCAATGTCAAGTGGAGCAACTCATTATAATTTAGGTGCAATGACTGAAGGACGACTACGTCCTAAATTGTACCAAAATCTCTTAATTTTGTAACAAATCTTGTATAATAACATCCATTTGTGTATAATACTTATGTATAGGTCCAAATAAAATTTTCTTTCTCTTTCTCTCTGTCGGGAAAGTGTAAAGAATGAATTCCGTTGCTGCCAGTCAGGAAAAAGAGAAATAACAGATATTGAACTCTTAGAACTTTCAAGAAGAAGCAGATACACAAATCCAGTTATACCATGTACTTTAACTACCTATATTTTCCATTCATAATTCAACATTGTTCTTATCATTAATATAAAAGAAATAAAAAAAAATGATCCTTTAGCCCTGACTAATAACTCCCAGGAACAGGATTCATAGCGGTAGCTGGGTGTAATATCCAGAGAAAATGGTGCTAATATTGTAATGACATTACGGAGGATAAGAATGACACTCAATTCCTCGTCTCAACAGATTTTGTTAGTTAATAGGAGTCACCTTGTGCTGAAATTTATGCATGGGGTCTTGATGGGCTTTCCAATGGAAGTCCTAGTGCCATAAGGCTGAGAGGTATGAGGGAGGTCAGACAGGGTTTAAAAATTCCTGTTTTCTGGATATTAGAAAGCAAAGGTGGCCAGAGAAATTATAGGTCTAAAGATGGTGATAGCCTACGTGAGTTGTAGAGTATCTCACATTAATGCACTTCCGACCAATGCAATGACTTCCAGGTGCCACACAGTGCTTGAGTCTGCCAAAAAATTGCAAAAAATCAATAACGAGATAACACCAATAGTTTCTGAGAATGACTCACAGCCTTAGTCTCTGCATACTCACTGTTCACAGTAGCATTAAAGAGATCAGAGTAAGCAGTAATCTCAGCTGCACTCTTCTAATTCGGATTGACATTCAGTTTGCAAGAGTCATTTGTTCTAACAAGTAACAATACAATATAGGGACAAGACAATATAGGGTTGCAAACCTGGGTAATGGTTAGTTTTTAAAACATCCATGATTTTTGGGGTCTCCATACATTCTGAAATCGAGAACATGCCAGGGATATTATATAATAAATACAACTTTCATGGACATGCTTTTAAAACATCCTAACACCATCTTGTTTAAAATATGTTCGTTTAATTTTATAGTACAACAATATGGCAAAGACTAGGCATTTTTGAAAAATATTTAACCTGACCCGTTTATATTTTCTTTATATGTGGAGTATTTACATCCCCAATTACCTTTTTGAAATGTATCAACAAAGAATCCTCCATCTTGAATAGACTTGCACTTAGTGGTGTAGTAAACACACATGTGATTTTATTTATCTGCTTAAATTGAATTGAATTTTAGTTGGTGACATTTTTTATTGGCTTCCCATTTGGTTATTTTGTTTCTATTAATTAAACTGTCTCAGCTTTCTGTCTTGATGAAATGTATACACCTAAATCTTTGTCTTTATCAAATAGATTTCAAACATATTCTATTTGTTAAAATTGTTTGATGATGAAAAATTTAAATTTTACAAAAGTTATAAACAAAAAATTAATTTTATAGTATTCCTTAATATTTACAGATCTGTTTTATTTATTTTTCCAAAAAGATAACAAAAAAATAATTAACCAGTTCACATAAAATGGAAATAGAATATAAAATATTTATTGCAATAAATGACCACCTCTTGCCCTGATTCCAAAGAGTTTTAAAGTAAGTCAGAATATTATTATTTTTCAGAATTATGTAGGCATCTATATATCACAAGTTGACTAACTGAAATATAAAATTGCTGATGCAGAAGACATAAAAATGCAAAGTAAATGTGATCTCATAAGTTCAGACTGAGTATTGGTGAAATACATAATAATTGACTCAAGAATTAGTAGGAAATATTCTGTAAAAGATAATTAGCTCATTTTGACTTAAATTTTTTTTAAAAAATGGTTGTAACATCTATTTTTAAAAAATAATCTAATGATATATAAGCTATTTTTATTAATGTTACTTTAATCGTAAAAAATGAAGTATACTAGAAAGTACTCATCTTTGTGGCTGAGGAGCGAAAATTAATAACTTCAAAATAATTTGAATCTAAAATCTGTTTATTATGCAATTACTCTTATTATTTTGTATTTGTTAATTCTTCATTCTTTGCATATTTTTTGTGGTAAGGGTAACCTAAAAATATGCATCCACTTCTGTCATAATTTCTTAGAGGACTATACTAATTTGTTAAGTTTTTACCAGTTTACATTTCGTGTAGCAGTTAGATGTCACTAACTCTTATTGCTTGTTCTTCCTTATTAAACTAGAATTTCCTGTTTATTTTGAATTTTTAACTGTTATTTTATTGTTTGTAATTTATGCACTCTTTGTACATGCTCTATTATAATTCTTTAAATTTAATTCAACATTTACTAGCTTACTTAGTGCATGTGATGTGCATGCTAGGCAAAAAATATTACCAGATAGGATATCATTTATTATTTTTAAATTTCCATTGCATGTTTGTATATATTTTTCTGAATTTGATTATGAGAGATTGTTAAATAGATTGTATTAAAATATTGGGTTTGAGACCTATGAATAATTTTGTAATAGCTAATTTAGTCCAAGTCATCGGATTAATCTTTTATTTCATGAATGTTTTATAGGCAATACATGAGGGCATTACTTGTGATGAATTTCAGGATTTACCAAAGGAATTGGCAGACAATTTTTCTTCTCAGGCATTAGGAACTTCAACCTCGGTAAACTCAACATTATTTTTGAAAAAAATAATTATAATTATGAAAGGATTACTAGGGAGCAATCCCCTCACAGTTTATTGTTATTTGTGATCATTATATGGAAAGCTAACAGTACTTCTTCATTGCGAAATAAGCTAAGCCCTAATTTTGCCTACTTTTTAACTCATTTCCTTTAAGGGATATATTTTTGTCAGTTAATGTTCTAATGAGCACAATTTTTGTTTGATTTTTTATAAACTCGATACATAAAGGTTTTAAGTAAAACTAAAAATCAAGTTCATTAATGGCTGAAATCAGACAACGGGAGGGGAATTTTGAAAATTAGAAATATCTTGGTTATTAAAGTCTCATCGAAACATTGTATAGAACCACTCATTGTAAATGTAATTTTCTATAAATGTTCTGTACATGTTTTCTCTGTATTGAATATTAATGGGAAGTGTGCATTTTTTAGTTGTACGGCTTCAGCAAACCCCACTCCTGCTCATGTCATGTTAGCAATAAGCTGTTATATCATGAACCACTTTATTTTAAGCTTAAGTACAAATTATTGTTTTCATTGAAATTTCACTGCGTGAGATAGATATCCAAATATTTTTGGTATGGTGTCATTTAAGAATTAATGTTCTAAACTGCATGATTTTTATTTTATCGACATCATGCTCAATATTTAACCGTTTAATGAAATGCTAAATATTATATTAGATAATGGTTAATCACAAAAACTTTTTTATGGCTCCTCACAATTTTATTTCTTATAAACGCTGAGCGCTTTCGGGGACTAAATCCCCATCCTCAGAGCGTCAGAGCGTAGGGCAATCCTATAGACTTGCTACTAGGCTAAACCCTGCCGATGCACTGTGCATCGGCAGGGTTTACCCTAGTAGCAAGTCTATAGGATTGCCCTACGCTCTGACGCTCTGAGGATGGGGATTTAGTCCCCGAAAGCGCTCAGCGTTTATAAGAAATAAAATTGTGAGGAGCCATAAAAAAGTTTTTGTGATTAACCATTCATCACCCTCACCACCAGCTATAAATAAATATGGGATATTAGATAATGACTGAAATCAGGAGTTTAGAGGAAGACAAATCGAAAATCCAAAATATCTCTTTTGCTATGAGTTGGCTTGAAAAATTTTATATAATCAGCTTGTTGAAATTTGCAACTGTTATTTGCATACATTCTCTAACTTGAGTATTAACTGAGTTATTTGTATTTTCTTGGTTTCAGCCTTTTGAAACCCCCACTTCTAATCCTGTTTTCACTTCAAGTACCGCAGTCACTCATGTTCAGCTAAAATTGTTATTCCTGTTTAGGCTTTTACTATAAGAGAAATAGAAATTTAAATGTTTCAAAACTCTAATAAAAAGGGGCTCAGTAATGCTATTTAAGCTCATTCTTTAATATGTCTTGAAAATGTCTTTTATTGTTTATTCTCATGTCTATTCTATTTTGAAATAATTGCTAAAACCATATTATAAAATCTATTATCAAATAGATTTATTTTTTTTTGTGCTGAACACCCCCCCCCCACCCTCCTTACTGGACATTTTTCCACAGCAGAGAAATGTAGAAACCCCATGGGTGTCCATTAAACAGAAGTTTCACTGTACATTATTATATCTTCTGTTTATTTACTTGATTTGTCATAACCTTTTTTAGGCAGAAACAAATCAAGAGAGAGGAAATCAACTCTTCAGAGAATTAGAAAACCTTTATTCTGATGCTTTGGTTTATTATCCTGATGAATTCGAATGCCCCATATGCTTGGAACACTATGAGGAATTAAATGGAATAATTTTGAAAGAATGTTTACATGTATTTTGCAGGTATTTATATTTTAAATGAATTTGAATCTTTAAATACACCTGAATAGTAAAAAGGACTCTTCACTTTCAGAAAAAGCCTTGAGGAAGCTATGTAGTAAGGTCCAAAAGTTTCCGGCCTGGGATAGAAGGAAAGGTGAAAGAAAAAAACTGGTTTTACTGTTTTTCAATATATTCTCCTCTAAGTTCAATACACCTATTACAACGCTTTGGCAACAGTTCTATACCATGAAAAAAATAATTTTTAAAAATGTTCTTCTACTGCTGCTTGGAGCTCTTTGTCGGTGTTAAATCCCCTTCCGCGAAGGTCAGATTTTAATTTTGAGAAAAGGTAGAAATCACTAGGAGCCAAGTCTGGGCTGTAGGCTGGGTGAGAGATTTCTTGGAATCCACAGTCCTTCACAGCGACCTTGGAAATCAATGCTGTGTGGACAGGTGAATTGTTGTGAAGGAGGCGGACGCCTCTGCTTAACTTCCCTCGCCTCTTCTCTTTAATGGTGTCTCGTAACCGGTGAAGTAGGGCTGCATAATACTCACCATTCATTGTGGTATTCCTTTCTTTAAAATCTATCAATATTATTCCTTTACAGTCCCAAAAAATTGTGGGCATTATTTGTTTTGTTGACTGCGTGACTTTTGCCTTTAAAGGAGGCGCTTCTCCTGGTCTTCTCCATTCCATGGACTCTCTTTTGCTGAGTGGGTCATAATATAGAACCATTGTCTCATCCTCAGTTACAATTGAGTCCAACAATTTTTTGGGTCGGCATTATACTCGCGTAAAAATTCATTGCAGCATTGAACTCGTTCCTGTTTTTGATGAGCTGAAAGAATTTTTGGAATCCATCTTGGACTAACCTTGTTCATATGCAAATGTTCTTTGATGATCCTCAAAACACTTGTTTTTGAAAGCCCCAACCTCGCTGCTATTTCCTTGGTTTTCAGTCGTCGGTCAGACAGCAATTCAGATTCCACAAGTTGGATTGTTTCAGAAGTGACAGCTTCCAGTGGGCGACCGTGACGTGGGTCAACTTCTAGACTTTCTCTCCCTAACTTAAATAATTTTGCCCATTCTTTCACTGTGGAATACGAGGGGGAGGACTGCCTGTATACACAATCCAAGCGCTCTTTAATTTGCGCAGGAGTAAGACCCTCTTTACAAAAGAATTTAATTTCCACACGGTACTCGATTTTAAACATTGTAAAAATTGGGAGTTTCCTTTAAGGCTGGACACTGACTGACAAGACTGAGGAAGTGCGGGTGATGGGTATGGAGTGAGCAGGCATGGACCTGCATAGGCGTGCAGGTCCCGGCACGTTTGAAGTAGGGCAAGCAGGACAAGCCGGAAACTTATGGACCTGACTACGTATAAGCATGTCTTGCAAAACTTGACCAAGGATATGAAGACATGATCAATACCAAAAGACCTTAATAGTAATATTGACTAGACCTGTGGGAGTATATTAGCATATTTGAACCTCCCCTTTGTTTTATTTTGTTTGTTTTTATAATTTTGTGACTCTTTACCTTAATTTTCTAGGAGCAGTTATGATACTAGAATTTGGGGTAACACTACCACATAAGCCTAAATATTTTGATAAAGGGAAAACCTGCAAGCAAATAATAATATTTTATTTTGTAAAAGGAGTGATTAAGTAGATCTGTTAAAGATCTAAAGTTATATTAATTCTAAGACTATTGTTTACTATGTGTCTTAGTATTGTTTTCTTGTTTGTTAGTGTTTTAACAAATGTTCCAATTTCTACTTGTGTTATTTTGAAATTACATTTCCTACTTTAAATTTTAATATACATTTTTGTTTAGGGTACATTTTAATAAAGCTTTAAGAAAGTCTTTAGGGAAATCCTACCACTTACTTTAATGAAAAGAAATGTTATTTTAAACCCTTCATGAAATACAAACCTCCATTTCTTCTGGATCTTTGAATAGTTAGATAAAAAGAAATGCGCATTACTATTTATAACAAATGAATTTTATTGAAGTCTTTTTATACAATATTTTTAGTCACAATTTTGAATAGATTTTTTTATTCTATAGGGATTGTCTATTAAACACTATAGAGTTGAGCGAAAGTATTGATGTAAATTGTCCATTTAGAGATGACTCATATTCTTGCTCAAGCATTATTTTAGAGGATGAAATCAAATCTGTAAGTATTCTACATTTCTTTCTTCTTTTACTCTAGTATTTGAGCAATACAGGTATAAGAAGTGACTGTCATTGAGGAGTTTTCTTGGAACTATTGAATTGAATATCTGGAACCTCTAACTCAGATATAACCTATTACTAGTTCACCAAAATAGGGCTCCATGCCTCAAGATCGATCTAACCTGAGAGTCAAACTTGGCACGTCAAAGAGGGAGAATGCCCTGTAAGTGAGTCCACTATCCCCATGGCAAGGCTTCTCCCAACTTTTATATGATCGTTTTCATGGTGTTTTAGCAATAAATCACATGTACAGTCCCTCCATTTCTTGGCACTCAAATGGAAAATTTATTTAATGTAGCCAAGTCGCAACAAATGTTCATGGACAGTGAAACTCTCTCTCCTATTTTCCGAGTGGTGACTTGGTGGTTGTCAGAAATAAGAATCTTGATATGGTCATTAGTGTTGTCCGAGACTGAGTGGTCTTCAACACCCAATTCTCTGCACCAATTTTACAAATCACTCAGTACTGTCCCCTTACTGCATTGTTCACATGTAGTGCACCTATTTGTTCGCAGCATTCTTACCTTTGTATGTGTGTGTGTGTGTGTGTGTGTGTGGGGGGGGAATCAAGTAATGAAACTGAACTCTCTTGTTCTCTTGTTTCACTATCAGGGCACTGAAGGGAAAGATTAAAGCCAGTGCTATATTGATAGAATCAGGTCAAACACTGAAGAAAGCCCTCTCTTTCACAAAACATCTGATGTCAAATTGTGATAACAGGGATTCAGTTAGCCTTTACAACAGGCCAAGTGGAGCCTTGCACTATTTGGAATTTTCTGAACAGCCCAATTATTCCCTATAAATGTTGTAACATACATTTTTTTACTATTTTGATTAACCAAAATAATTGCATTTTAGCAGATTTCTCTTAAGGAAAATCAGTTATTAAGGTTGTACTTTTGATGTGATTTTCGGAAAATTTCTTGAAATCTCCATCAATCCAACCAGGATATTACAAAACTGTCAAAATGATATATATATTTATATGTACAAAAACTTCTTCCGGGTTGGACCGTGTCTTAATTTTCATCGTTGCCGAGCTTTCGCACATCGTGTGATGGCTTCTTCAGGGCTGAGTAGAGAATGAGAGCATCTTGTAATCCAGTTGATTTTATACCTGCCGTGATCCGGGTCTCGGTCGGAACCAGCCTTCCCGTTGGTTGATTCTGTCTCCCGGCGCTGGGTCTCCGGTGGTGCTTGGGCTTCATGGTTTTCTCTGTTGATGTTGTTGGGATTTTTGGCAATTTCCATGGCTTCTCTTATCGTGCGTTTGTAGTAATTGTTTTCTCTGGCTAGGATCCTGGCGTCTTCGAATTGGATGTGGTGGTTAGTGTTTGTGAAATGCTCTGCCAATGCCGACTTCTCAGTGTGTCCATGCTTAATATCTGCCACATGTTCCTTGAGGCGAGTTTCTATGGTTCTTCCTGTTTCCCCGATGTATGACTTCCCACAGGAGCATGGAATGCTGTAGATTCCTGAAGTCCTGAGTCCCAACTTATCCTTTGGCTTCGGAAGGATGTCTGCAATTTTCCTATCCGTGCCATAGGTTGTTCGAATTTTGTGTCTCTTCAAAATTCTTGCTATCTTTTCCGTAGTGCCTTTAACATACGGTAACGTCGCTTGTCCTTTTGTTTCTTCTTGTTCTTGTTTGGAGCGCTGTTTGTTTCTTTTCTTCAGGACCTTCTCAAATGTTTGGGGTTTGGACCCATTCTTTAGGAATACATTCCTTGGGCAGTTTGAGGATTCAGAAAGTAGCTCGGCTCTGTTGAGAAGAGTATTAAGGAAGCCTTCTTTTTGTGCTGGGTGGTGATGGGAGTTCGCATGCAGATATCTGTCAGTGTGCGTTGGTTTCCTGTAGACAGAGTGGCCGAGGTGGTGATCCTTCCTCTCAACAAGCACGTCCAGAAAGGGTAATCTTCCTTCTACTTCGAGTTCCATAGTGAACTGGATGTTCGTGTTTATACTATTCAGGTGGTTCAGAAACTTCAATAGAGAATCACGGCCGTGTCTCCAGATGACAAACGTGTCGTCCACGTATTGATACCAGCAAACCGGTGTGTGAGGTGCAGAGTCGAGAGCCCTCCGTTCGAAGTCTTCCATGTATAAGTTGGCTGCTAGTAGACTTAGCGGCGATCCCATTGCAGCACCTTCGAGCTGTGAGTAGTATTCATATATATATATATATATATATATATATATATATTTATATATATAAATATTTATATTTATATTGTTTCATTTTTATTACAAAAATCAGTAATAAACGTTGTTTATAATAAGAGTTCTTTTGGATTGCAAAATTAAACAAACACAAGCTTCACAGTTTTTATCACTGCACAATTTATTTAACAATGCACAATACACTTGGCTAATTATTCTTAATTACTACTCACAGTATGCACTGATAGAGTCACTGTTCTTCAGATTATATAGTCCAATAATTCACTCATGGTCACTGAAGTTCACAAAAAGACGGCACTGGACTGTTCCTTTACTTTGCGAAGTTAACGGCACTATACTGCTACTTACAGAGTCACGGCACAACACTGTTCTTCACATAAAAACACTTTACCGCATTGCAATTAAGGCGCACTGTAGCACTGATGAGCACTTGAAGACAGATGAGAACAAACTAAAACTAGCTTGCGGATGGCCGGTTCTTTATATAGGTTGTCGGCATACATCAAAGGGAAGACCCAGACACTCTCTGTCGACTTCTTTGATCCACCTCGCACTTCCCAAATACATGACTATCTCTGTCAAAATTTGAGTGATTGAGATAAAAATCATTCTGATTCATTAAAATTTACAGTGCTAGTTATAGTAAATAGATTTCAATAAATTAATATATTATATTCAGTTATATTTCAGTAATTATTTTTCTTTCCGGTCAAGTATATCTATTCAGCTCCGAGTGGTCGGCTAACACTTACCTTTTTGGGGGTTATTAAAATGTAAATTGACTGTAAGAGTTCTCATTATCACTTGTATTTGATCCCTTAATATTCACGGTGGTGTTAAGTGTTTATCGGTATGTAAATTTATCTATAGTAAAACTTCATGTGAGAAATCTGCTTAGTTTATGCAGCCCCTTTATGCCGGACCTTTTTCAGCCTTCAGTTAACCCCAAATCATAGTCGTACAGTTTTTACTTTAAATATCTGTCACTAAATATCTCTTTCCTATCTTAAATTTGAAGTGCTTTTTGTAAAGACTACTTATTATGGGAGAAATGGACAATATCCCGAGATGGCACCATCTCTTATGTATAGTTTCATTCTATTTGACACTTCATACTTCCTTTCCTCCATTCATCTTTTTCTGATTAAAAAAAGTCCGTCACGCAGGGGCTGCGTAAACTAAGCAGATTTCCCCCGTGATGTTTAGTAATAGATAAATATACATACCGCTAACACAACAACATCGTGAATAAATACATACGGAAATAAGAAATGTTTCATCCAATTTCAATAACCTGCCGACAGGAAGCGTTAGGTTAGAAATGTAAACAAACGGGGTCGACCCGTTTGTTTATATTTCTAACCTAACCTCTGCCTCACAACTGAAAGAAAAAAAATTAATTAAATATATCAAAATATAAAACATTATTTTATTGAGAACAAATTACTATATCTAGTACTGTAATTAATAATGAGTCTTAATAATTGTTATCTCACACAATAAACTTTTAGTAGGCCCAACCCACAAGCGGGGGGGGGGAGTCAGCAGGGCATATTTGCATGTATCTCGTATAATAAAGGTCTCTTGAATACAATTTTTGGTATTTAAACTTCCAATAATGTGATTTATTATGTAGCAGGGTATTGTTTGCGTAACATGAGTAGAAGTGGCGGTTTGGTGAAAACTGAAAAATGCAAATATCTCGGTTAATATTCAAAATAAAGAATAAACGTATATAACAATATTTATAGTAACTTTAATTTGCAATAAGATTGGTTATATACAATTTTTCGATCCGACCTATGGTAACGGAGATATTTCGAAATTTCAAAAATCCTCCCCTCTAAACCCCCCCACCCCCACGCCCCAATAAAGCAGTTAACGAACATGAACTTTATTTTTAAAAAAAACTACAAAATAACCAGTTTGATAACGATTAAACAAAAATATCGACCCCTAGAGCGGTAACATAAAGGTATATATATATATATATATATATATATATATATATATATATATATATATATATATTTAATATATATATATACAGTTTCGAACGGACCTCATTTTCGTCATCTCCTGGGTAGGATCGATGGACATTTGAAGGAAAATTTCGAAAATCGCGTCATGAGTACAACCCCAATAGCTGATTTCCCTTAAGGGAAATCTGCTAATATTGAGTAGCATATTTTTTTTTTTTTTTCCATGGTCCTCTTTTGAGACTATTAGAAAAAAAAAATCAATTAATTTAATATTTGCATGGAATTATTTTTCACCATGGTACCTGTAAGCACCAATTAAAGGTATTTCTCTCGTAATACACAAAGTTACTTTATTATAAATTTCATAAATTTATAATTCATATTATAAGTTATTAATTTATTCCTTTATTATTTTCTAGTTACTTTCACCTGAATCTTATGAAAACAGATTAACAAAAACATTGGCATTTGCTGAAGCTACAATGCAAAATACATTTCATTGCAAAACCCCAGATTGCAAAGGATGGTGCGTAATAGGCGATGCAATAACAGTGTTTTTATGTCCTGTTTGTTCCATAGCTAATTGCATTAAGTGCAAGGTAAGACTTTTTCTTAATCCACTTATCTTTTTTAGACAATTAAAAAAAAAAAAAAATGTTTACTGTGTATGGAGTTATCTTGATGTTTCCTACCTATTAAGCGAGGGTGGTACAAATGATATTCAGCAATTTCCAAAAAGTTTAGATTAAGCCAACAGTCATACTTCTACATTGTTCTCCTTTGTCTCTTCTTAATTCAGCATTTTCTAGATTAATAGTATTTTTCTGAAGTTATGAGTGCAATTTATAGCACCTGATGTCTGCTAGCACATTCCATCATTTATCTGCTGTTTATCTATCGAACAAATTTTTAACCTTTTATAAGAAAATAATTAACAAACAACTGTCCATTCATACTTTTAGCAGATTTCCCTTAAGGGAAATCAGCTATTGAGGTCGTACTCATGACACGAGTTTTGAAAAATGTCCTCAAATGTCCATCGATCCTACCCAGGAGATGACGAAAATGAGGTCCGTTCAAAATTATATATATATATATATATATTTGTCTGTTAATGCTCTAGTGGTCACAATTTTTGTTTGATCGTTACCAAACTTCATATTTAAGCATTTTATGTAAAAAGAAAGATCAAGTTCGTTAACGGCTGAAATCGGACCAGTGGGAAGGGGGGGGTTTATTGAAAATTCGAAATATCTCCATTATTGTGCGTCGGATCGAAAAATTGTATAGAATCAATCTTATTGAACATTAAATTTACTATAAATATTGTTCTATACATTTATTCTGTATCTTGAATATTAACCGAGATATTTGCATTTGTATTGTGTGTATGGTCGGCAGGAGTCAGCTATGTTCGGGACTATCCGCCAAAAGCTAGTACGGCCGTTTCCGTAACTATTCGCCCTTCGTGAATAGGTCTAGAGATACCTTCCTACTACTGTTATTATTAGGCAGATTTATCTATTGTAAAACTTCACGTGGGAAATCTGCTTAGTTTACGCAGCCCCAACGTGACGAACTTTTTTATTGTTAAACCACTTGCCACTGGTTTTATATTTTGTTCACTGTGGGATTGTTTAATTTCTCTACAATTATAAGAGGAAACTTTTGTTCAGCTCACATATTGGTTGATACAAACCATATCAGTTAACCTATCTTTGATTTCCTTATACAGCTTTAATTAAAGAAAAAAAAATATTGTATAATGGAATGTACACAAATCTGATGTAGATATCCTGGATAAACAAAGTGTTACTATATTCTTATATATTTTCATTCCATCTTCAGTATCTATCGTCTCTTCATAAAATTTTCATTCCAGTTTAAAACAGCAATATTTGTAGGTTTCATTAGTCTTTTAATTCCTTATGTTTTCTCCTATGGTTGGGACTATACTGTTAATTATAGAAAATTGAAATTATACATTAAAATAACTAACAAAAATGTGTGGATATTTTCTGTAAATGCAAATACTTTTTTTTACTATAATTCAAATTTTTATTGCATGCAATTTGTTATAGGTAATACATGAAGGTATAACTTGTGCTGAATACAATGATATATTGATGAACAAATCAGAAATTAATCTCTCATCTAAACTATCAGAAGCTGCACTGAGGGTAACTCAATTAATACTGTTACGTATACTAGAAGAATAATAAACTTTGTTTATTAGAGTTCTTATGGGTTGTAAACATAAACACAAAAGCATTAGAATTTTTATCACTGCACAATTTATTTATCAATGCACTACACACTTGGTTAATTATTCTTAAGTGCTACTCACAGTATGCACTGATATCTTCACTGTTCTTATTGCACAGTCCAATAACTCACTCACGATCACTGAAGTTCACAAAGATAACGGCACTGCACTGTCTTTTGCTTAAACACGGCACAACAGTGTTCTTCAAGTAAAATACTATACCGCACTGCAGCTAAAATGCACTGGTCACTAGAGCTGTACTGAACGCACTGTTATTCACTTGAAGAGAGCTGATAACAAAGTGATGCTCGGGGCAGGCTGGGTCCCTTTTATAGCTTGACAGTAACATCAAAGGAACTGTCAAGACAAGCCTAGATCCCAGACAGGCATCACCGAGAACATTCTTTGGCCCCAATTGTCTGGTTCTATTGGTCGGTTCCTTTCATCTACATCGTACTTCTTAAATACTCTGTTTAATTTTTCATGTACGTAGTTTTCGCAACAATATATTAATTTGTGATTTTGTCTAAAATTATTTTGTGTTATCAAAAATATGAAAAAGAAACAAAAAGTAGAATATTTGAGTTTAATTGGGTCATTTAATTGGGAGTGACAATTTTAAAGATGTTATTTTGAAGTATGGCTAGAAGGCAAATGAAAGAGTGATATTTTGTGTTAAATAATTTTTGTTATCAAAGCCAAGTGAAGGATTCTATTTCTGAATAAAAAAGTAAAAAGAGAAATTTAAATTTTTTGAGGTCTTTATCTTTAAAAAACTTGTAATTAACTTTCAATAGTAATAATCTTCATTTAAAAATATTAATTTGTTTCACTAAATAGTAAAATTATGTTTATTTATTAATTTTTATATTGATTACTTCAACATAATCCTCCAAGATTATTTTTATTTTATTTTATACAATACCTACTGTGCTACTTTTCTAACAGTTTATCAGATTTCAGTACAAAATCAACATTGATCTTTTGGTATAAATCATTTCACTTTCCAATCTTATATTAATTATTATATTTTCATACTCATTTAAAATAGTAGAACATTAATTGTTTATATATATCTACATAATTTAATAAACTTGTGAACAGAACTAATAATAATACTAAAAACTGTTTAGGACATGGTTCAATGTGGAGTTGCTATGAGATGTCCTAATTGCCAGGCAGTAATAACCAAGCAAGCAGGATGTGATGCTATTTTATGTTCGATGTGTAAAACACCGATCTGCTGGGCTACAAAAGGACCTCGATGGGGACCACTCGTAAGTTTATCCTATTAGATTTTTGTCTTTCACTCCTTATTTGTATCTTATCCCCACTTCAGGCCATTTTCCTGGAAGATATTTCTAGGTCCTGAGTTTTGTATCTCTTTGAGCTGAGCATTAAATTTCGAATTGAAAGAAACTTGAAGTATACTCTTTTACCTCTTGAGTGCCAGTCAATTAACATAACAATAGAACAAAGGTCTTCTATTGTTATGTTAATTGACTGAAAATGAAATATAGAACATCTACCACATAAAAAGATTAGATTTAATTCACATATTAAGTGAACAAAATTAATTATCATATTAGGTGACTCAGCTATTGCATTCATTTATACAGGATGTTATTATATTCTTTCTACTATCTCCAACTAATGAACTGAGGAAGTTTCAATAGGAAAAAAAAGTAAGGCAACAGTTTCAATCAGAGCGTTTTTATTTTAGGGTCAATAAAGATTTCTTCACTGAAGAACAACTGACTTAAAAATAATAAAGAATTATATTGACATAGATTTGGAGAACAATTGAGTTCTAACTATTTACTCCATTGCCATTACTACCTTGTAGTAGGTCAAAAATATAGTATATTCACCTAACATTCTTCTAGCTTAATTAAAACATATTGAAATTACATTATGTAAAGTTAATCCCATTACTTTATTGAAAAATATTGTCTTACTTAGACAAATAGACTTTCTTCCTTTATTCGTATTATTGGAATAATAACTGTTTCATATAAAAACAAAATGTTGACAATAGTTTCACAACAAAAGCTTGTATTCACTTGAATAATTTCTGAGGTTTGGGTATATATCTAGATAAATACATATATTTTATTGTGATTTAATACTTTTCAGGGTGTTGGTGATACAAGTGGAGGTTGCCGATGTAATGTTAACGGAATAAAATGTCATCCACAATGTAGTAATTGTCATTAAGCACAGTATTTTTATTTACCTATTTTTATATTATGTTACTTTTATTCCTTCAGGTTGCCAACAATTTTTTTTATTGTAATTTAGTTGTTTTATTATCTTTCATGACTCTTTTTTCATCAACAGTCATTAGTGTAATTCTTGGTATTTATTTATATAAATTATTGTATTATTATATTTTGTTTCTTTTTCTGTATTAGTATTTTTTATACTATAAAAGATGTTCAATAATGCAACTGATACACATAATTCAACTTTTGGATAACAATTATCTCTTGATATACACTCTGTTAAGGTTAAGAAAGGCTAAAATTTTATAGTTTGTAGTTTCCCAAAGTCATTTAATTCTGTGAATTCAATTAAAATAAAAATGTTCCTTACATTTCACATTTATTATTTTAATATGGTGACATGTAACAAATAGGAAGTTTACATTAATTTCAAAGTAGCTGTTGCTCATCTCATTGCATATGGTTAGTTGGTTTTATTTTATTGTATTATTGAATTGGTAACACAAATATTCAACCATGAATTCTTGACATGGTTTAAGTATGTAACAGCAATACATAGACCTTGGACTAAATGTGAATGTATTTGGCTGTGAATTTCCTTACTTAGTATTATGTGATTATAATGGAATACTATTGTTGTAAATAAAAGTAACTTTGGCATCTTAGCACAAGGACGTAACTAGATTTCACATTCTGCCCTTTTTTATACCAAAACCTCTGACACCATTTTTATGAAAGCAGTGTAATAAGACAATGAAAAATATATATTCACTGGGATAGTAAAACAGACACGATGTGTACAAATAAAATGTTTATCTTGAGGATGCTTATTTGCATTTTGTTAAGTTTTTATCATTCAAAATGTAGTTTGATGGGCGTAGGTCTTAGTTCTTATTTTGGAGAATCAGCTATTGAGGTTATACTAAACACAATTTTCGAAGAATTTCTTCAAATTTCCATGAATCCTGCCTAGGAGATAAGTCCATTCGAAATTATATTTATATACAAATTAATAAAGTATATATCTGATTCAATAGAAACAAAATTAGTTCATACCCCCCCCCCCTCAAAAAAAAAGAAAGAAACTGTTTTGTAATGAATCTAAGATTGTATTACATTTTCCACTTATAATCGGCCTTATATATTATATGTTAAGTTGTACCAGCATAAATCTTATGTTGAATATCTCTTATGTATAGTTAAAAGTACAAGTATTTTTTACCTGAACTTTCCATTTTTTTATAGAAATATCTGTGTTTCTTATTTTACCTTTTCAACAGCATATTTTAAAAGTAAAACAAACTGAAAAAATAATTTAGGTAAAAAAAAATAAAGAAAATGAAACTTGACAATGCTGCCCACTGTCTTCAAATTGCCCTACTGGAAAATGGATTACACTGTTAGTTAGTACCTTCATTGCAGCAGAGATATAAGTAACAAAATAAAGGCTGGGTCACAGGCCTAGGGTGTGAGAGAAGATTGACAGTGACGTGCTATACATCTCAAGATCGAATCAGACCCAGGGCTAGTTGGCCACTACATCTTAAGAGTCAGATATAAATTAGGTGTGTTTAATCCCAACAAGGATCCCTTGCCACCTGTACTGTTGACTTCATTCTCGGAGTGGCGAGACTAGACCTACTAGCACCGTATACTATATGGTTTCCTCAAATGTTAATTGACATTAACACCTATCAAATCTGTTTGAATGATTGATATTTTGAATGTATCTGGTTTGGTGATGTTTCAGTTCCTGTTATCCAAAGCAAATTTTAAAAATAATCATTATTTAGTAAAAATAAAACAAAACAAGAACTATTTTTTAAATTTAATTTTTAACTGCATATTTTGTAAAAAGAGACTTTATTATTGTAGTGTGTTTTAGGGGATTAGTGATTTCCAAGATTCAGTAGTTTTTTTTTATTCCAAGTTCAAGTCCTGTCAGTTGCCTG
The DNA here is from genome assembly GCA_019009955.1 of Riptortus pedestris. Taxonomy (NCBI): domain Eukaryota; kingdom Metazoa; phylum Arthropoda; class Insecta; order Hemiptera; family Alydidae; genus Riptortus; species Riptortus pedestris. The sequence goes on from CM032229.1 coordinate 158,453,940, forward strand.
TAGAGCCAAACTGACTGATCAGGTCACAAGGCAAATTTATATTGGCTTTCGAAACTTATTTAGGTACAGACCATGATTCATATAGCAAGAATGACCCAACACTATTTAAATCAAGAAAAATGAAGCCATTTCAGTGGTTGAAATCTTCCAGGTTGACATTTGCTTGTCTGATGTAATAATTTAGAACCCGTTCATAACTACTACAAGCTTGCCTTTAAGTACGAAAGAGTCTCCTTTCTGGGTTAGAGTGAGAGGTTGAGCCTTTGGTGCTTTGTTTGTTGTTAGACACTGGAGGCTCTCAGTTGGTTCAGAAACTAACCTCCTTGCTGCCTCCAACTCAACCCCCAACCATACAATGTCTTCACAACTGTTATGACAGATGGTTACTTTGAACGTCTTAACTTGCTCGAAAAACTTCACTGAAATTTGAATTTCCACATTGCTAAAGTGGATATGTTCAATTCCTGCGTTCAATTCTGTATGGCCTAAGTGGAACAGCATTATACTATCCGTGCATATAAAAGAATGTTTAGTTGTTTTTGTAGAGCCTGTGAACACGAACCACCATTTTAACTTAGAAAAAATAAAATTTAGTAGGAAATAAATAATACAGTATAAATGAAGTGAGATAAAAAACTTACTGGTTAAGGATCAGGCACTGGCAGAGAGAAACAGGTATGGAGGCCCGCACTTTTAGAGGGTTCGAATATAACTGATGGACTAGCAGTGTCCTGGAACACAAAGGAAGAGGAGCAGGCACAGACCCAGACAGAGATGGCTAGATGACCTTTGGGAGTATTTGTGCTATTTCAATTTATTCAATTTAAAATACAAATGTGAATTCAATTTTATTGTTTTATTTTTAATTAGAAGAATTTTGCATTGTAATAAGTTCAACGTATAAGTAATTTATGATTGAAAAATTTTTTTTTTTGATTTTTAAAAAGAATTAGTCTTGGTATTGAGGATTTTATACAACATTGAATTGTTGAAAGAATATGTGGCAAATGTTAAGAAAAAATGATTTGATGGCTTATTTCAAAGTAGCACAGTGTTGGAGTGTAGCTTTTTAAAGACTGCCCAAAAGCTAACAAATTAATCTATAATAAAAAACTCCTTTTCACTAGTAATTAATATATGAGTATATATATATATATATATATATATATATATATATATATATATATATATATAAATGTATAAAGATAGTGAGATTTGTCTAACACACTACAGTCACAATTATTCTTCGATAATTAACAAAATCGAAATATAACAGTTTTATGTAAAACTAAAATCAAGTTAATTAATTGCTGAAACAAAACAGGAGAAAGGGGGGGGGCAAAAATTCAAGATACGAGTTGGATCAAAAAATGTTATTTAGTCAATTACAACATTTTGTTAGTGCCTCAAATATTATTTGTATTTTATGTTATCTGCATTCAGTAAACTTTCACTTCTAGTCATCTCTCATTAACAACGACCCAATATGCCATGAATCTCTTATTCCAAGCTTAAATATGGACAAGCAGTTTAGAGCTGATGGAGACCACTGAATCCTAGAACCTTAATTACTTTTAAACAATCCAGTATAAAGGACCCTGACTGATCTATAGTAAGACATCTCTTAACTCCAAGGCACTCCACAAATTGCCATACCGGACTTAAATATTTCAACTATTATTAAATAAAAGCGGGTATGTTACTCTAGGTTTGTTTACTTAGTTGGCTCCTGCATCTTTCCCAATCTCTTTTGTTATATACAACATTAATATGGAGAAATTTCCTAGGCTACCCATGGGGTCCTCACCTATTGTTAAGGTATTTAGATGACATATTTTCTGGATAATATCAATTTGAAATAATTATAGAAAGTAATAATTATTAAAATGTGAAGGCAGGGTGTGATTTACTCCTCCCTGAAGAGTGCGGTTATTAGATGGCCAAAACGATATATATATATATATCTTCATGCGACATAATTCTGCTGAAAAGAGTTGCTACAAAATGACTTAGTGCTATAATGATTTTTTTTTTTTACATAATGGATGAGGTAAGCAAAGTATGGAATAAGAATTACAAACTAATAACTTATTTATTCTCATAAACAAATATACAGAATAGTTGAAGAAACTTATTTACCTTTCACATTTCATTCTGAAAACTAATAATTTCATCAGTGATTAGCTTTGCTCTTGAATATTAACTATATAACTTGTCAATTCTCAAAACAAAAAAAAACCTGATCCTCACATTAACATTCTTTGTAGGATGATTGGTACCTTCCACTATTTTAAACACATTTCCGCCACTTAATTTTTCAGCAACTTTTCTTTTTTATAGTTTGCAACTAAATAGCACTTTAAAAGATTTTTGGATTCTCAGAAAGTTTACATATAAGTGAATTTTTTTTAATCAATATTTTTCTTTTGTTTTTAGTAATTAAATTATATATCTAAGTATTACTATGTATACATTTTAATGTTTAGTCTATAAAGGGGTTGTTTCAATTGTCATTTACCCAAATCATTGTTTTGTTGTTACTGAAAGAAAGAATGCCATTATAAGTTTATAAAAGATCTCAGACTAACAAATTAGAGGATTATTTGGTGGAGCTGCTTTGCTTTCTATACTAATTAATTTATGTGAAATGGAATTTCAGAGGAGCTAGGATGTCAAAGAAATTGGCAGCATATTGTGTCTTTATTGAAGCTTTTTACTTAAGAAATTATAACCTCTCTATTTACCAGTCAGATAATTTAATTCCCTACTACCTTGTTTAATATGGTCGATCATGGGCAGAAATAGTTGGACTAAGATAATTTTTTGATATTGTCATCACTAAAGTCTCTTTCCTGAGCCTCTGATTTTAAACTTATTTTATTTGTTGTACAATGCACAAATAAATAAATTGTAACACTCAATAGAAATTAAATGGATGTTTAGAATATATGACAACACGATGCAGCAGCATTATAGTCTATGTAAGGTTGTCCATCTTTCTGAAAAAGTAAACCCTTGGGTGTTTATGATGGAGTTTTCAAATGGTTCTGTATTGGCATTTAGTTTGGAATCCTAAATCATCATGGTGTTTTAGACTCTGAAAAATTTTAAAAGCACATAGTTCTCTATATTATTTCTTAGGATTGTTCCTTTTAGGAAGAAAAACTCATCATGTATATAGATGTTTCATTAACTACTAATGAGCTTCATTATGATCCTAAATTCGGAATATAAAGTGTGAGCATTTAAGAAGTGTAGTCATGTAGTAGTTTAGTTTTCAAGCACAAGATACAAAAAAGCTTTCATAAGGTAAATCATTAAAGCAGGATTAAAAACAACGTAAGCAGTTTGGCTGTTTTGATTCGTACTTGATAAATGTAATAAGGTTTGAACAATCTCCATTCCATGCTTATGAAAAATAGAAAAAAAAACAGGGAGTATTCATTTCTTTTTAAGTAAGAAAAAAAAACAAAGCTCATTGAAGACATTGGCTATCATTATAATATATTCTGTGATTGATGTGGACTTAAAAAGAATTGTAAGCTTGTATATTAACCTATTTGTAAAACATTGAGGAGGGATGAATATTGTTCATTAAGGAAAATGTCTAGCTGAAGATTATACTGAGAAATTAATGGGTATATTTTTTCTAAGATAATCCTATAGCTTCAATTTCATGAAATTAGGCATGCTTAATGTGAGATAAATCACACTAAAGAGGGAAGAACTATTAATGATAATTGTCTTATTATTGTATATATCCAGCCATTTAATACAAATCATAGTTGGCCCATTTAAGAAGGCGAAAAATTACTTCACTGTATATTGATAACGATTTTTAGACCAAATACAAATGAGACTGATTACACGAATTAGTGATATATATTTTTTAATCTAATGTACTACTTTTTAAGCTCAATCTCTATAAATAATTTGTCTGGGATTTCAAAAATCTTCTATTTTATGTTTCCAAGGAGCAAATCAAAATTGTTTTCTTAATATCCTTTAATTAAAATTATTAGCTGAGAGTACAGTATTGAATTATTTATTGGACCTGCACTAAATGTTTTCAAAAAACTAATGATTAATACTTTTAAAATATTAGACCCTTATGTTGAGTCTTTATTAGGTTCATGGATTGAATTTTCCTAAGTACTGAATTCTCTTTTAAAAATATAGAATTTGTTTAGTATTTTGGTTTTCCTAGCCTGCCATACTAAGAAAGTTACAGATCTATTGTAGGACTTCCAACTACTATTAATCCAGGTAAAATTTCAGTTCGGATCATATTATTTTCATTTTCTTCTAAGATCATTCCATTGTCATGGAAGTGATTTGTTGATCCCAAATTTTTATCTTTATCAAAATCTTTAGAAACACCAACCATTCGTTTAACACTTTCAAAAGAGTCTTTTCTTAAAAATGGTTTCTCTTTTTCAGGATATTTCTTTGATTGCTTCCCCATAAAGCCATTTTGAACCTCATTATTATTTTGAACATCTCTATTCCTTTGAAGTCCCCTATTTGAGATGTTGGTGTCTCTAGAAATTTGTATTGTTGGGGGTTCAGGAGCTTGACGCTTAAGAGATTTGCGATTATGATTAGTTTTTCTAAGCATTGCCTGAAATTAAAAAAAAAGAAAAAAAAATATAAAAATGTTTAGAGACATTTTTTTGAATTTATTCATAAGAATTAATAATTTACTATCACCTGGAAATTAAATGGAGGTTCATCTTCAGTTGGTGAGTCACATCTTGGGATTCTTTTACCCTTTAGTTCTAATTCTGCTATTGGGTCTGGTTTGTTCTCCTTATTTTTCTCTCTAGAATAGGATATGAGCTCAATTACATAATCCTATGCATTTTTAAGTATATTTAATATCATAGTTAATTGAACAAACCTATATGGGCTTGGTGGTTGCATTGGTTGTGAATAGGAATGCATAGGGCTCATGGATTTCATGTTTCTGTTGAAATCAACATCTGCTCTTTCAAAAGCTGGACTCACGTGTCTTTTAACAGGTGTCACAGGAGTTCTTGGATTAAGACTTCTATTATTTTCATGATAAGGATTATTATACCTTGGACTAGAGCATCTTTCAATTTGTTCTTCATCTTCATCTTCAATCTATTCCAAAAGATTAAACCGAAAATTGAACTGATTTATAAAAATAACATGCTACTTTCATGATAAATTGGACATACACATGGTCAAAAAAACAATCAGAAATAGGGAAGTATCAGGGAAGTTTGGAGGATAGGAAAACAAGTTTTACTATAGAAATATGAAGGTATTGAGGGCAGTAAGATCTGTGTACGTGTAGGTAATGCAATGGAATATTGAGGGAATGGGTGAAGTGAATAAATAAAACTTGTAAGACTGACTGTTTTTTAAGGAAGAGTTTGTTTTTATGGTTTTATTCATTGAAGTGGGCTCATTAGAAATTGAAGTAAATAAAACAAAACTTAATGGAACTTAGCTATTGATGTTATTTGTACAATGCAATTTTAGAAAATGTCTTCAAACGTCCTTCCTGTGCAGTAGATAATGGATAAAAGGTCCGCCCCAACTTATATATTTAAATATTTCAAGTGAAACTAAAGATCAAATTATAAGACTTAAATCAGACTGGGGGTTTCGAGGAGGGAAATTTGCAAATTCTTAAATATCTCTGTTGCATATCAGATGAGAAATTCTTCTTAAAGAGTATAATGTACAACAATTTTTGTTTTATACATTTTTCTCTAACCTAAAAATTAATGGATTTATTTGTATTTGTCCAATTTGAGTCTGAGTAAACCCCTAATTATAGACATGCAGTTTTTAATTAAGACATGTAAAGTATCAACTCATATCCCACTTATGAAGACTTTTTTAGTTGGGGTAATTACTTTGGGAAAAATAGATACTAGATAAGGTCATCTGTATAAGGTTTTTGCGTGTGGGAAATCTACTTAGCTTATGTAGTCTCTGCTTGATGGACTATTTAGTTTGTGTCTAATCTATCAGAACAATGGTAGACTTTATGCATGAGAAGGAAACAAATGTTATGATGTTTCAGAGCCTAAAAGTGGCAATTCCTTAGCAGCAAGTGAGTAATGAGCCAGAATCCAATGACAATTTTCTTTCAAATAATGTGATATTTCTATGGATTATTGACCAATTCAATTCTGTTACTGAGGAAGTTGTACACAGTTCTGTAGCCTGAAAAACTATAAGTTACTTAATAGAGATTCTTTTTTTATTTGTTTAACAAATAATGAATCTTTTGTTATTTATTTAAAGGGAAACTAACAGGGTCCAGTTTGTTCTCTTATACCTATATAAGCTACATGGTATCTTAACCTGAGAACATTTTTATGTCAGACTTATTAGCTATAAATTATAAAAAAAACAGGAAGCCAATAGGAGCACATTGTCAAGCAACAAATTATGGCAGGAATAAAGATCTCGTCTAGTGACAAAGGGATACCATGTCACAACATATAAGCCAGAAATAATTAAGACAAGCAACTTTTAATCTCAAATGTAGTTATTTTCTTTGTTTGGAAATTGTTGATTTTAGTTAGAAATGAAATAATTAATTATTTATTTTATGTTGAACTATAAGAAAATTAATAAATCCTTTAAACAACTAATCCTGCTTCATTTTTAAAATATTCTAGAATATTTTGCCCAAAAAATTGGTTCTTAAAAGATACTTTCTCAATATACTTTATTAATATGATTATAATACATGTTTTCCCTTCATTTTTACATGAGCAGGGATTTTTGAAATTTTAAGATTTACAGAGAGTTAAGAGAGTCATCCTACAAAACAGCCATTTTTTGTCACATAAAGAGGTATGAAATTCAATTAATAAATTATTGAACATGCAATAAATTATAGTATTTTAATTAGTGCTAATTTAGAGTTATTATTGAGGTGTTGGAGTAAATAATGTGTTTAAAAGACTTTCTAAATAAATTGCTGCCTAAAACTATTTTAGTCAATTAAATAAAATCGGCAATTCAATACATTTATAAAAATAGTTATTAGTAATACACAGAAATTTGAACTAAGCAAATTGTAGATGAGACATTATTATACACAAAGCTTGAAGAATTATAGGAAAGAAGAGTATGATCTTATTACCTAGTTTTTTTGTTTATCAACCTTATTCATATAGTTGTTATACATAAAAGTCATTTTTAAAGCATACAATAAATATTTACAATTGTAAAAATATTCATTACTTTATTTAGTGATATAATTTGTAATAGAGAAATGCCATAACAACTATTAAATATACAAATATAATAATAGCACTTACATATTTATAAGTTTGCTCTTTATACTTCATTTCTGCATATTTTGGATCCCGGCAGTATGGAGTGCTGATGAAGTTATTATACCTTTCCTTTTTCTTTTTATTAGTTTGGAAGGGTTCACCAGCTACAGAAAATGATGTCTGGCATCCTTTATCTAAAGAAATTAAAATCATGATTAAACTAAATTTATGGTTTGGCTCTAAGTAATATGTGACAAACGGAATGATCATAGTCTAATTGTGTTTTTTTTTCTTAACTCAACCTTACATATTCCAAACCTTATTAACATCTCTCATTTTTTAAGCAGGTAAAGGGAATGTGTAACACTAGAGATTTTCAAGATTTTGTTAGCAGATTTCCCTTGAGGGAAATCAGCTATTGAGGTCGTACTCATGACGTGATTTTCGATCCTATGCAGGAGATGATGAAAATGAGGTCCATTCAAAATTATATATATATTTGTCTGTTAACGCTCTAGCGGCCGCAATTTTTGTTTAATTGTAGCGTTTTATTTTATGTAAAAAGAAAGATCAAGTTCGTTAACGGCTGAAATTGGACCAGGGGAGGGGGGGGGTTTAGAGGGGAGGAATTTCGAAAATTCAAAATATCTCCGTTACTATAAGTCGGATCAAAAACGTTTATAGAATAAATCGTATTGGAAATTACATTTACTACAAATATTGTTATATACATTTATTCCTTATCTTGAATATGAACCGAGATATTTGCATTTTTCAGTTTTCAGCCTTCAGCAAACCCCCCACTTCTACTCATGTTACATAAACAATACTCGGTTATGTAATAAACCACATCATTTGAAGCTTAATTACCAAATATTGTTTTCAAGAGACATCTATTATACGAGATATATGTTCTGGTGACCCCCCCCCCCCCTTCTTGTCTTTGGACTACTTAAATTTGTTTGATTGAGATAAAATTTATTCTGATTCATTATAAATTACAGTACTAGATATAGTAAATAGTTTTCAATCAAATTAATATGTTATGTTCAGATATATTACAGTAATTGTTTTTCTTTCCGGTAAGAAGCTGGCAAAACTGTTTGTTTACATTTCAGATGTTTTTCGTCGGGAGGTTTCTTATTATCGTTTGTATTTATTCACTTAATATTCACGGTGGTGTTGTGTTACCGGTATGTAGATTTTTTCTATCTAAATCTGCTTAGTTTACGCAGCCCCGAGATCTCGTTCTAATCTCAGACTTATTACATGATGGGCACCAAAGGTCATTTATTTTTAACTTATACAAATTGTCTTTCGCTAATACATCATCCTTCATTTTTCATTGTTCCTTGTACTGATTACAAAAAAAGTAAAAATAATGATAATGCAAAAAAATATATAAAGAGGGCGAGTGGAGTAGGTACAGTAGGAGCCGTTCCACACCACCCATGTTTGACTTCCCGTGGCCGGATAATAGTAGAAGTAAAATAAAAAGAAAAAAATAATTGAAGAGGAGCTTGAAAAAGTTATAACAAAAGACTAAACATTTAGGGGTTGATATTTGCAGTTTTATTGAAACGCATCATTGAAAAACTCAGCAGTCTTATTTTGCATTCCAATGAAAAAAATTATTTGTTATGTTCTCTTTAATTAATTATTATTTTCCAAACTATTGTTTATTTAAAACTTTTTTTTTTCAGATAGTACCATTATTCCTGTAAAAAGAGTACAGAGAATATAAATTTTTTTAATAAGAAAACTAAAAGGGAGAGTATATTTACCAAGAGTTTTAAGAGGATCATCCCAAGGTAAGTCTTCATCATTTGTGATTCTAAAATAAATTAAATATAACTTAATAAACCATTTCTGAGTTAATAAGTAATATAATTTTTATGTTGTATTTTGAGTACCTGACAGCAACACTGTCTCTTAAATGTGAAGAATCACAAAATGGGAAATCCTTAATTCTGAAAGGAATTTTCCACACACTTGGTGTTTCTTCTCCTATGTAAGCCCTGGGATGTGCACTTTTATCAATATGTTTTAAACTTACTTTCTCTTTTTGAATAGACCTTAAACAACTCACAACATTCTGATTGTAAAGGTGTACCTAAAAATAAAAACACAATATTAGGTAGATATATATGTCTTTTACAAGTCAAATTCTTATATTGTTTAATATAGTTAGTAATAATGTCTGTACTTGTTTGGATTTTTTGTCACAGCAATTGGGCTCCAAATAGATTATAGACAGAGTCTATTATTGTTCAGGGCTCAGATTAATTATGTGAGTTAAAGTGTTGACCTAAATCTCACATGGTAATCCTAGAGTGGGAAGTTCGATTCCCACTCTGGGCAATAGGAATTTTATTTAGTGACAAACTCATTAAATAAAATCCTTAGTCCCACTCTGGCTAGGAAAGGGTGGTAATTTGTAGACAACCCAACCCAATTAGCCATAGCAGCAAAAGGGTCATTAACAAATAATAATAATATTATCGTTCTTGTTTTATCGGTAAGAGGCTAGATTGGTAGCATATCTGTTCATCATATTATGCTTCGTTATCTACAGGGGCCTACTGAAAAAATAATATCTTCGATGAACTAGGAAAAAGCAAAATACTGACTCCTATCTTCTTACCAAAAGCATGTGTAAGCCTGTGAGAATGCAATTCATTTTTAGTTTAGTCAGAACTTTACTACCTATAAGAATATATGTTTTTGTAAATAAATAAATGATTTAATTAATAATGTATATCATTAAAATTGCTGGATAGTGCTTGTGATATTTTGAACAAGAGGGGGAAGGTGTTGAATTAATTGGCCATAATGATTTTAAGATTTCTTTAAGGGACTTAAAATCTTGATGATAAAAATGACTAGTAAGTGGTCACAAGAATTTGGGAAGCTTTCTTCATTAACAAGACCCTCATTTTGAGTTGAAATATATAAAATTGTTTGCAAGAACTAAATTTCGTTGCTTTGAATGGATGATATCAAAAAAGTCTGTCATGCAATGAGAAACTAATGATTTCATCCTATATTCTACTCCCTATTTCTCCTTCTATTAAGCCTATGTAAACACAACTTGAATTTAAACTGGATTTGAGATGTTTACTGATACAGTTCCTTTAAGCGAAAATCATAAGAGTAGAAGTAGAATTTAATTGAAGACAGAAATTAAGAAAAAAAAATACTATTTGGGCAAGAGGAAAAATATATAAAACAAAAATTGTGGAATATTACGTTTCCAACAAGATTGGTTATATGACATTTCTCGATTTAAGTCATAATAACAGAGATACTATGAATTTCCCATTTCCCCCTTCTCTTTAAGCCAACTCCTCCTTGTCTGGTGAAAACAATATGTGGAATTTAAGCTTTAAATAAGATGATTTGTGGTATATTTGCTTATTGGTAATTTAGATGTGTACGAATGGAAATATACTGAAGGCAGAAAACAGAAAAAAGTACAAATAATTCTGTTAAAATTGGGACTAGAGAAAGAATGCAACAATTGAAGAAAATGAAATTCGCAATGAGATTGATTGTATATAACATATTTTGATCAACTCAAAATAACAGAGATATTTGGAATGTTTATTTCCCCCTTCTCGTACATTAAATTAAATACATCCCCCCTTAACGAACTTGATCTTTAGTTTTACATGAAATGCTTAAATATCAAGTTTGATAGCAATCAATAAAAAATGATGACCCCATAGAGTGGCAATAAACACACACACACACACACACACATATATATATATATATATATATATATATATATATATATACATATATAAACCTCATATAATGATGTTCAACAATATTAAATATTAACGAGGCCCATTAATTTTTTACGTGGAATTACAAGTTATTTTAGTAGATTAAAGTAAAGTTTACAATTAACTGTGCTCTTAATGAATAATCTGTTTTTTACGTTAAAAACTCAACTGTGGCAAAGAAAGGGTAAGTTTATAGATATTAAATTAAGTAATGCAAAGGTGATATAAACTAGAATTGTATTAATTAACTAACTTTACTATAAACCAAAATTATATTATCCTGCTTGGTGCAGATTTAATTAAAGAACTATTAACAGCACATTTTGTTCTTAAAAATGATTTGAGTTGAAATTGCATCATCCCCCCCCCCTGCCTCCATTGAGGAGAGTCTTTCTTTGAACTGTTTGAAAATGAAACAATTTTCTGTAATTGTTTACCTGTTGACAGAAATAGATGAATTCCTGATATTTAGCAGCTCTGTAGAGAATTAAGACCTGAAAGATGCTCCTAGCTCTCCATCGGTTAAAATAACCTCTTATAAATAATACTGTATCTTCATCCAGGTTTCCTAGAATATACATTTTTGAATTAAATAATGCCAACAAATTTTGAAAAATCATTTAGATCATATGTCAAAGAACAGTAACCACCAGGTAGATTCAAAAGTCTGCGCTTAAAATATATTTTTGATTACCCTAGTCTTAAAAATATAAAGCATCTTTTCATAAATGTTTTCACTCAACAAAACAAAACAAATGGTTAGGCATATGACTTTGGTGGGAGGTCGACTGATCAGCTTCACCCATTTCCAGTCGTATGGAGAAGGGGTGGGCAGGCTATAGACCAAAGATCACTCCTTCTTTACACAAGGAGCCATTGTATTTTCTAATGACAATGAGGAGAGAGGCTGAGAGATACAATAAAAAAACAGCTTGCTAAGTATTGGAACAAAGAATATGAAGGAAAAGAACCCATGATTTGACAGCAAATGAGAGAGGGTAATTAAGGCATATCAAAAAGAGGAGAAACCTAAAACTATTGTTGCATAAAAAGAAAAGAACTTTTGAATCTTAGAAACTTGAGGAAATGCATGAGCATTTACAGATATGTGAGACCTGTAAGTTCAATAAGGATGTCAAATGCCTCAGATTAATCAAATTAAGAGTATGCGGCCCAATACCATGGAACCCATTAGAAGTAGTGTGACAATATTAGTCAACCCAGTGATGATATTGAGCTGTGCCATATGATCAAGAGGACACTGAGAAAGTAATTGTATTATCTTTTCATAAATGTTTGTATATTTTATTAAATTTTCAAATGGAATGGATCTTAAGCAATTCAAATTAGAGCTTCTGGTTTCACAATTAGAAGCTTATTTTAGATTTAAAAGTTAGCATTGAATAAGTTGCCTTAAATTCTAGACTATTCAATAATAAATACCTTTACTGACTATGAACGCACAAAATTGGAAATTTTAAATTTACCTGAGGAGACATTGATCAAAGGACCATATTTCTTTCTCGCTACATAACCTTTAATGTCTGAAACATTAAAATAGAAAGTTAATATTGTAATTATTAAAAAAATAATAATAATTATTGTTCTTTAAAAAATATTCATGATGAAGATGCAAATTTAAAAATGATTAGGAGTGTGCTACTTACTTTTTTGAATAACTACAGCAGCTTCGTCGTTGGACATTTCGAGATTTCTTGAACTAACTTTTTGAACTTTTTGAGGGGGAGCTGAAAGAAAAATGCTGTAGTCATACTCTAAATATTTCTACTCGACTGTTCAATAGTGGCACATTGCAGGATTAAAATGATAATGGTATTCAAATTAATTATAAAATATTTATTTTATATGCATGTTTTTACAATAGTCAAGCAAGTAAATTAATAATTCATATATACTTATAGCAATCATGCATATAATGAGCCAATGTATGATATTTCTGCATTAATATCTTTGGGCATTACAGTTGGTTTAAAACAAAGTATACATTTTTCTTTAAAGTACTTTTTAATTCAGCCAACCAGTTCATATAATGAAATCAGTCACACTATTATTTTACACTAATATTATTAAAATTTATTCCTCTGGGATGACTTCATCATTACCAGACTCTGGAATGGATGGTGATGTCTTGATCTGTTTTTTGGTTGCAACATTACGCTTTGCCAAGAAGGATCTCAGCATTGATTGGACTTTTATGATCTTCTTTACTTGATTTTCATACATTCTGAAAGAAAAATAGATTATCAGATTGTTTAATAGCCTGTAAAAATAATGAAAATTATCATTAAATTGGCGAAACTAAATTATCAAGACCTTGTATTTTAGGAGCCACTGACTTTATAAAATCAATAGGGAAATATTACCCATTACAAGGGGGGAGGGGCGTGTAAATTTTGGATCAAAAGCTGTTATATGTTATAGCAAATTTAATTTCCTGCAATTGTTCCTCATACTTTTACTTCATCTGTTATATTAATTGACTTATTGTCAGTTTTCAGCCCTGAATACTTATACTGTACGTTTTACAATATTGATAAGCGAATATATGAGAATGTATAATTTTAAGTTCATATAAGGTATAATATAATGTTAGTGGTAAAAACAAGTTTTTGAAGCTCCATTATTATGAGTTGGATAAAAATAAAGTCTGTCATGCAGGGGCAGCGTAAACTAAGCAGATTTTCCACTTGCTGGTATGACACACTAGTGGACAAAAGGACTAATAACTTGCTTAATAATTGAGTTAAGAGAAAATTGATAGGAATGCAATTGTAGAACATCAATAGCTTACCAAGAGTTCTCCTATAACATTTTTCAATCGAACTCATAGTAACGGAGATATTTTGAATTTTTGAAATTTCCCCCTCCCTACACCTTCCCCCCTATTCCGGGTCCGATTTCAGTCATTAAGTCATATTATATTTAGAGTTGAATGAAAATATTAAATATCCAGTATCCTATAGACCAAATGAACATTTTCGAGGAAAGAACGTAAGATCTTTTATGATAACGTCATCATACAACATATATGCAAGTACCGCACACACTAAAAGTTCAATGAAAACAATATTTGGTATTTAAGCTTACAATAAAGTGGTTTATGATATAACAGCTTATTGTTAACATGACATGAGCAGGAGTGGGGATTTACATAAGAATGAAAACTAAAAAGTTGAAGTTTCTCGGTTAATATGCATGATAGAGAAAATATGTATATAAAAACATTTATAGGTATTTTAATTTGAAATAAGATTAATTCTGTACTCTTTTTTTGATCCAACATATAATAACGTAGATATTTTGAATTTTCAAAAATCCTCCCCTCTAATCCCCACCCCCTACCACTGGTCAGATTTCAGCCAATAACGAACTTGATTTTTCTTTTTACATAAAACATTTAAATATTGAGTTTGGTAATGTTTAAACAAAAATTGTGATCGCTAGAGCGGGAACAGATATATATACAATTTTGAACGGACCTCATTTTCGTCATCACCTAGGTAGGATCGATTGGCATTTGAAGAAACATTTCAAAAATCGCGTCATGAGTACGACCTCAATAGCTGATTTCCCTGAAGGGGCATTTCCTAAAAATGCTACATCATAACCTTGTTACAAATTTAACTTTCTACAATTGCTCTCTAACTCAAATTTTAACCGAGATATCGGCTTATTTTTAGTATTCAGTCTTCTGTGAACCCCTCCTAAAAATAAAATTATAATGAATTTTCTCTTTGAGCACCTAAACAACTAAATATGTGATTTCTTGACTAAATGTCTAATTCTGTTTACTTCTGTTTCTTATTACGGGAAAAATGCCAAATAGATAGTGTCAGATCCATAGTGTGCCCAGCACATGAGAAATCTGCTATGCTTTAGCAGCCCAGAGACTTTTACTTTGTTTTAAACATTTATAAGTTAAAAGGTATTTAAAAAGATTGAATACCAACAAGTTTTTAATAATTGAAAAGCCCATCTCTTCACTTATAATAAATATGTATACTTTAAATTTAAATTAATGATGGGACCAATGGCTCTATTATAACTATATTATAGTGGAGAGATTGACACAAAATCTTTGTTGAAGGGAAAATCACATCCACCACCTCAACCTAATACAATATTAATCAGATTTATTTACCTTGACAAATATTCTTCATTGTAGTACTTAAGGAAAACCTTCGTCGTGCCTAAATGCCATCCTTCCAACTTTAAACGAATCAACAAAAGACGGCAGTTATCACTTGTTTCGTCAACTGTTTCATCAAAGTCAAATGCCAAGAACTTATACCTGAAATATATATTTATTGCAGATAAAGCACCTCATGTTATGTTTAGTAGAATAAAAAACTTAAATTTTCAGTAAATAGTTTGTATCATCTCAGTCCTTCGGTTAAAAGATCATTGCCTATTTTTGAATCAAGAAAAAGCATTAGAGAGCATTTTTTAAAAATAGGTCATTGTTTCATCTTTGTCAGGCAAGAAGTGCTAAAGGGAATGATGAAAATTTCTTGATGAGAAGATGGAAGGAAGATTTGCAATACTTGTTGGAGAAAAGGCTTGAGATCTACTCTAATAAAATCTGTATGCAGATTCAAGAAGAGACGAAGTCATCCTCACAAGACGTATTGGACATACATACCTGACACATTCTTACATAATAAACACCTACTAACAGAATGCAGATTACGAACTTACTTAAACATTCCACATGACTTGAACGAACTACTGACAGAGGGTAGCCCACATATTGCCATGATTCTGACATATTTAAAAACAACTGGGCAGTTTGAGAAATTTAATTACATATTTTAAAATTGTTTAATGTGTGTGAGTGTTGTGTATGTGTGAGATGTGTTCAAATTTGAATGGTGCCTGTTTTTATGAATAGTTTTTGTTTCAAAGTTACCAAGTTTTCTTTTCACTTATTTATTTACCATCTGTTTTTAGTTCTATGTTGTGTTCGTGACTCTTGTTTCTTTTTTATTCCGTTCCCTTAGTTTTGTTCTTTATATTATTTTGTGTTTCATTTTTTGTTATTTTGTTTACTTGTTTTTGTTTTGTTTTTCCCCCATGTTTAAGAAGAGCCAAGTCACCATATTTGCGGAGCTCTACATAATAAAATAAATTAAAAAAAAATCTGTACGAGGCGGTAGTTTGGTAATTGGATGTCTGAAATGTAACAGATTTTACAGAGGAAAATAAAAAGCAATGAAATAGAAACAAAATTATATGTATTTGCAAGGAACACTAAATCAGTATTGTTTAGAATTCAGGCTGCTCCTTTGAAGGGGGAGTGGCTCAACATCTGTAACAATGTACAGCAAATAACAAGCTATAGCGGGTTCTAAGGCAAAGATTGCTTCTCATACCAAGAATACATATGATATATTAGGCTATATATATGAAAATTGCCATAAAAGCCATTTTGCTCCATGAATTAATGGAGAAAAATGTCCCACTTCTACAGACATATACAGTTTTACTTAAAATTAAAAGAAAAAATTTAAAGATCTAAAAAAAAAAAAGAAATTTAAATTTAAAGAATCTTCAAATAAAGGAAAGATTTAAAAGTTTTTGAGCTCTTTTACAAAAGCCTACCATTCTACCTATAAACGTGCGATCAAATCAATTATAAAAAAAATACTGGGTTCTGGTCAAGCATTGTTACTTGAAGTGACAATCAATAGCTAGATTTTAAAATAGTGTCGTATTCCTTTATTGCTTGTAGTTGGATGTAAAGAAACATTGTAATGAACTGACAGATCTATAACTTGATTTCTATTGGGAAGATTTTATATATTTTTACCTTTGTAAAAATTGGGAGAATGTTATCCTGTGAGAATATCCAGATTGCCTAGCTTTAACTGTGTCTATGACAGACATTGCTCTTAATTGCTGTCGTATAATATTCTGTTGAAAGTTGTTAGGATTCCCATTAAGATCTGTTCTCAAACATCTTACAAAATGTGTACTTCCACTTGCTAGAACTCTGAGTAGTTCAAGGCTCACAGATCTGAAAGTTGCGGAAGCTGTTCTGATACCTCTTGTTTGGGAGAATTCACCCTTAGATGCTGTGTTATAACTCTAAAAAAAAGAGAAGACATTTATAAGTTATTTAAATTTCAAAGCAAAATTTATACAAAAATATTTTTATAAATTATGTACCCTAGCTCTTCTATTAGTGTCATTGAAAAGAGCAGCTCCCCATCGCTTCTTCTTGCTAGTTTGAGCTGTAGTTGGCACATTTTCGATGTTGATAGTAACATTCCCTGTTCTGTTTAATTTATTTGTGAATAACTGTTTGATAATAGTATTTCTTGAAAATCTTAAAACATCTGTCAGTTCTGGTGGTAAGAAATCTCGATTTTTGCTAACCATTGCTTCTATGTCATACGTTACTTTTCCGGTGTAGTGAGCTACAGAAAATTTGTCCTCTCCACAAGATCGTACATGAGAACCTTCGCTCTTTTTATCCAAGCAGTCTGAAACCAGTTTGTAAAACAGATTAGTTTATGATTAACCTTGCAGTAAGAGCTATTAAATGAAAACTTTTTATAATGTTTTCTACAGTAAGGATATATTGCTCATCAAATTTGTCAAACTTTTGTAAATGGAATATGTCCTACTTATTATAACAAGTAATAACTTTTTAAAAAAAATATTTTTACACACATTTGTGTTTTTTTAATATTTTCTAGTGACAAAAATGACGGAATGACTAAAATAAAAAAAACAACATATTTCTAGGGAATTTTCCTCTTTCACAGAACTTAGGGAAAGATAAATAAAGATCATGTTCAAACACTAAATATAATTGTTTGTCACTAATTTCCTGGTAAACTTAACAAATTTGATTTGATCTGTACTGTAAAATATAAATTCAATTAATCCTAAAAGATGAAAGAAAACTTTTAAGTGCATCTAAATATGAAATAAAATAGCTAAAGAACAGCAGTAGTGTACTTAGCATAGAGAAGTGCTTATTTTATTTTCATATCATTTCTATGTCTAAAAAAACCACTTTCCATTGATATCCTCAACAACTATGGTAAGTTTAATATGATTGCATTTCCCTTAAATTTTTCTGGCATTGAGTCAATATTTTTTTTCTTTCAGCAACATTTATAAAAGGAAATCATCAACATATTTATATAAAAATTGTATATGCATTGCGACATCATTAATTAAATTTTTCGTCTTGTAATGAATACGATTTGGTTAACAACCATTATATTATGTGATCAGCCAATGAAAGGGGGTTGTATTCAGATCTTCTATTAATATTAAGCAATTTAAATGTAATTAGACTTAATAATTGTGTTTTGTCATATTTAAATTGAAGAAACTATAATTTGATGTATAGGACGAATAGATGTAAATGATGAATAAAGAATAAGTCACCTATAATGAAGTCTGAATCAAAATTTAATTTGTTAGCTTCGTCGAGAATATGCATTATTCCATGCGGTTTGTTTAACAGTTCATCCATAGTTTCTTTATTGTCATAAAACTGAAATTTTTTTGACTCCATTTCTTCTTCCTCTTCCTCTTGCTAAATTGAAAAAAATAAAATAAATAACTGTAAATATTTAATAATGTATCAATGCAGACAAAATTTTTTTAAAAACTTCTAAAGGAGGTTAACATTTTTGGCTAACACCTTTAGCAGGATACAGTCAAGGATAGCGCAAATATCAAAATTTATTCAATATATCAGATTAGTTTTCATAGTATTTTGTTAGTCATTGTAGTATTGTGGTAGCACTTAAAATCTATAGGAAGAAAATAATTTCAAATCTTTAAGTATGCTACTAGTACCATACAACCTGATCTAGCAAGAACAATATTTATTACATTTATTATGTTACTCATTTGTACACTTTAAAATCATAATTTGTTATTATTTACATGTTATACTAATCATCTAATTCAAATACATTTGGTAAACCTAAGGTCACAGGTTTGAATCCCTTGTGGGCATTAGGAATTTATTTAACAATGAACTTGCTAAATAAAATACATAGTTCCACTCTGGCTTACTTTGTAAATAAAATCACATAAAAAAGTTACCCCATGAATATGCCTAATTATAAATTATTCCACGACCATTTTTTTTTTTTAGATTATATAGTCTTAATCTTATTTGTAAAATCATTTTTCAAATATATACTTTAATATTAATGCAGAATATTATGAAAAAATAAAATAAAATATGAAATTTCATAGAAAAATAAAAATGTTTAAATTTTTCCCAGGGAAACGACGTACTTGGAGTGAGACAAATGTTGGAGTTGAAGAATATTTATTCCTTGAAAAATTCTCAAATAATTAGCAATAGAATAAATTGTCCATCATTCGGTATTGCCGAAGCACCTCTACTTTCATAGTTCGTTCCTATTCCTTATTGGGTCAGATTATCCCATGAGATTTTATCCATATCCTATATCTTTGATTTTTCCTGACACCATCGGATTATATTTGAATCTACAATTATTAAATCATACTATGCAATAATTAATCCTCTTGCCATATTTTTCCCAATGACTATTTCTTCTCTATTTTATTTTTCGTTATAGATATGTTAATTTATGAACTGAACAGAATTTTCAACTTTTTCTGTCAGTATTTTTAAAAACTAATCTCTGTTTCTTTGTAATACCGTAATTTACTACTATCAAATTATCATTTCGTTTTCTATGAACTTTTTCCTTTTTCTTAAACCGGATATTCTTGGAATTTCTTCATTCTTGTATTATTCTAGTTTCGGGTTTTGTATAACTGTGTCTAAATGAAGTTCTCTTTTTTTTTCTTCATATTAAAACCTCCTATCACCCTTCAAACAGACCAAAGAGGCAAATAATGCTCCTTTCTTTTAGTGGAGGGGGGAGGGTACACTTTTCCTAATAGTATCTAAGATAGGAATGGCGATAGAGAGAAATAAGCTAGAATGACAGTACGAACCTGATGTTTCTATCTGAAGAAAACAGAATAATTCCACATCCACTTTCACAGAATAAAATTTAATTGATATAAAAAACTGTAATTAGACCTGAGCTCATTTAAGCCATTAATAATATGAACACTCAAGGCCAGCACATATGAATCATCAGAAGAAATGATAAACTAATGGAATTCTATGATGAGCCTGAGATCATATGTACTATCAAGAAGAGAGTGCAGTAAAGATTTTTAATGAGAAAATGGAAATTTTAATTTTTGTAAGCATAATCACAAAATTGTTATCATTTGTAATATTTTTAATTAAAACACTAGTAGTAAGTATCTAGACCAGATAGTTCCATAGGTTTTAAAGCAAGTGTGAGCAAAAAAGGACTATAGTTTAGTTAAAACTACATTGGAAATATTTATGTTCTCTTCAGACCACCACATAATAGAATGGAAAACTATATATATATATATATATATATATATATATATATATTTTATTTTATTTTTTTTTTTTTTTTTTTTTACATTCTTACATAATAAAACTCATGTTGGATGGGATATTTTGTTCAAAGTTTAAGTAAATAATCGGTGTCCAGCAAAACTCTCTCCAATAAGAACTGGAGAGCTTCTGAATACTTTCAAAAAATGCTATACTTATTAAAGTTGTATTATTGTACTATATTTGTATCCTTACCATTTCTGAAATAAATACTTTCTGTATATAATAGTACTGCAATTGCTCATTTAATGAGTTCACGAATAATTGTTCCAAGCCATTTTCCGGGTAACATTCAAAACCAAATAAGTCTATAACATTTACACAATGATGATCACCACTAGAAAAAAAAAAAAACATTTTATGAAAGGAGGTAAAAAAAAAAGTTTAGTTATTGAAAGTAATAAAACATGTTAGAGGACTTACTAAACAGCTCTTGAAAATGAAAGTTTATAATTTATAGTATTTATGATCCAATCTGTTAATCTTGAATATAATGTTTGTGCAAGAACATTTCGTGCAGCTAGAGCTTCTGGTCTAGAGTGTTTTCTTCGTGCAGCAGTATCTTTCTCCACAACACAGTAATTGCAAAGGGCCCAAGCCAACTTCTTTCCATCAATGTCAAGTAAAGTGGCAACTAAAAATTATATTATTTATCTGAATTCTAATAGTTTCATAAAATAAATGAAATAATAAATTTTGAACAGCATTTTAATGAATTTGCTGAAATAAATTCTGGAAAGATTCTCATGACAGTAACAAACTCATTCACTGAATGTTGCTATATTGGGCTGTTAGGTATTACTAAATGAGATTCATTACCTTTATCAACTAGTGAGGTAACTTTAATATCAGCATTTCCATCTTCATCTTCTTTATATTCTACTTCTCCTAGAAGTAATATAGCAGCTAAGACCCTCCAAATTACATCCTGTTCAACCTCTTCAAATTCAAGGGCATTTAAATGTTCTTTAATTTTTCTAAACATAGCAGCATTTTCTTCCGGCTTGTCTCTTGGTCCTGTAGGAGCTTTAGGGTCAATATCTTCATCATGAATCGTCCTTCTTAAGTAACAGTAATCTTTGTCGCTTTCAAGAGAATAGTTATCAAGAGATCCTTCTGAGCTTAATCCATCATAAAAGTAGTAAAAAATGTGAAAATTCGCATGGTAGGGTGATCTGTAAAAATCAGCATTAATAATAATTTTGAAAATACACTGCTCTGTTTCATTTTTACTAAAAATACTGTTACAGAATAGAAGTAATTTGATATTTTTTTGAAATATATGTTTTGATTCATCAAAAAAAAAAAGAGAGAGAATGGATAGTAATATCTTAGGTTTGCTAATAAAATATATAATCACTGTAAGTGAGATAGTTTAAACAAGGACTGGCTTGCATGTTGCTGCTCATGATAACTTATTTGATGTCTTTATCTGTTCTGGGACCCACAAAGTCACCCGATGAGACTCTGTGAAAGGCTTAATGCTGGAGAGAAGCAGCAAAATGGAGCATACATATATTTTTAATGTCTCCCTGCCTTCTAGGGGACTGCAAACTTTTTCAGTGATTGATATGTGTTTATTTATTTTCTATGATCTAAATAATCAGAACTTGGCTCTCAGAACATTTTAACAGTAATCTTATTACCAGATAAGAGGGGAGAAAGAGAGCTACTTCTATTGCTATAATGTATTTCTTTGCTTTATAATATAGTAAGATAACTGCAATTTTACAATTATCTGTTTGTCTTGGGACATAATAAGGATATCATTAGAGTATTAGGAAAGAGGGCAATAATCAAATAGGTTACATAGGAAACTGAACAATAGGAGTCATGTTCAAAAACAGGCTATGAGGTGGGTTTCAATCCACTCCTATTCAGTTTTCTGGTGACCACTAAGCATTTTGAGGCACAAGAGTAGCTACTTGAATAAATTAATTAGTCTGTAATGACATCACAATACAACAGGCAATGAGTCAAGTTGACCTGTTGAATTCTCATCATAATTCTGTGACAGGCACTGATATTTTATGGGCTGCTGATCCAAAGTGCTAATTTTTTTTGTATATATTTTAGAATATTACTTCATGAATCAGCCTTCTATGCTCAACAGACTGTACAACATTTTATTAAACAACAAAATGAAGATTTGCACTGTAAAAGAATTTACCTGTTTCCAGTAACTCTCCACTTTTCAAGTTGATATAACCAAAATATGGCACCTGATGTTTTACCGGAATTAGAATATGTTAACTGAGTAAGAAGAGCATGTCGAGTTGAACTGCTATTGTATGGAGTTGCTGCATTGCCAAATGCTTGAATTATATCCACTGCTTTTTGAATCCGATCACCAACATGATTTCCACACTGTAGGCAGAGACATTATATTATATAATTGTGATATAACATCATTCATATTAGAAGTACAGGCATGCATCAACAACAAAAACAAACCATGTTTAAAATTGCTTGTTCTATGAACATTTTCTGCAACCATCTACTATTCCCCAATTGCTTTTTTCTACCAGACCACAGATAAATCATCTACATGGTCCAACTACAGGTTCAGAATACGAAAACCCTCCATAGTCAATGTATCAGTTTTCTCATTTCTCTAAACCTACTGCATCCAGGAATCTAAAGATCAGTTTAAATTCCTTTCTTTCAACTATCATTCCCCCTTTCTGGCTGCATTATTCTTCTAGATTGGATTGGTCCACATAAACACCAATTCGTAAATGGTGGTTGCCCTAACAAATGCATAGCATTTGCTACTTTTTTGTTTCTATTATAGCAATAATCATAGTCCAGAAGACAGTCTTGTATTGGATATTTTCTATCTATAACACTTTTTGAAGAGCATTTGCTTCCTCGCTCTTTGTTCTAGTTACATAATTAATGATTAATTTTTGACTCACAATCTTAAAATATGTGTGTCCAGTATAATTTCCTGTTCTGCTCCAAAGTGCTCATCCTTATAATTATCCTTGTGACATGGAAATATCACCTTTCTAAAATGCTCCAGTAAAGATTTGAAAGGCAAGGTTGCACACTTATATAACCAATGTGGGCTAACCTTTGAATACCTTTCAAAAACTGTCTTCCTTTTGTACATTTTTTTACAGAAGGAATAATTCTTACAGAAACGTTTTCGAAAAAATAAATATTATTGTTAAACTACTTCTAAAGATGTTCATTACAACTCCCTAGTTACTCCCAAAACCTTTATGTGGACTGAGCAGACCCCGTACAATTTCAGGGGCCTTAAGATACCCTAAATTATACAAAATCCATTCTAACCTCTTCAAATATTTCACTCAATGAAAGGAAATTGAAAAAAAACTGAGTATAGTATAATATCCATAACATCAAAAATAGTTGCATGTCAAGTAAAGAATGTTGTATTATTTGGGCCACAGATGTCAATCAGAAATAGGTCTCAAATTTGTGAGGTTTTCAGAGAATTTGTGAAGTTCAGAATAATAAATAAATTTATTAAATTTAAAGTATTGTAAAATAATTAAATTTAAAACAAAAAAGAATAATAATTTTATTCTTGTATCTTACCATTCCCAAAAATGCCAGATGTCGAATTAGCAGATTAAACTGTTGAGTTTTTCCAGACATAGTTTCACCTGTTATAACAATATTTTGTGGAGCATCATGATGTAACATATCCTGGTATGCACCGTCAGCTACTGCGAAGACATGTGGCTCATTGTCAGATCTTGATTTAAATTTATATTTACAGTAATACTAAAATAAAAAAGCCTTCATAAGAATTGCAAAGAAAAGGAGAAGGTATATAAATTAAAGGAGCCAAAGCATATTACAAATATCATTCTAAATGTCTAATTCACAGCTAAATCAAGAAGTCAAAGATTGTTAAGGTTATATTGTTTTGTTTAAGGAAATACAAAAGAAAAAAAAAACAGTTCATGAAAGATGAAAATGAGAAATTTGGAGTCTATGTAGACCAGTTATTAAGAGCAAACTCCCAACCTTGCCACCAGGTAATATCTGCTGAAGATCTTGTGACATCTACTGAACTATTTTTGGTTCAGCCAAGAGAGAAAAAATCAGCCACTCCAGAAGTTAATGTGGTAGAGGTGTAGTGGGTCAGCGAAGGGCCTGTACCTACAGTAAATCTACTCTTCATTGTTCCCAAAAGGGAAGGTTTTACCTTGCCGAAGGCAGATAAAACTTCATTATAGGTGAATATTTTTCTGTAACACTAGTGCCTTTTATGCTTATAAATTTTCTTTTAAACCCTTAACCCCCCTCAAGTGATAAATTTTTTTGGTCTTGGTAATGATATTTATTTTTAGAAAATTATAATCTCACATTTCTTTAATAAATACAAAGTTAAAAGTCTTCTTGAATATATTTAAATTAGTTCAAGATTTCTATGACCAATGACAAAATGAGCTTATAGCTCTCTGGATGACTCCATTTCGAGCCTTGATTTCCAGGACAGGTATATTTTCAAGCCTTTATTTTATTAGGAGTACAAGAAAGTCATGTGGTGTCCACAGGAATTTTTTTTGATAAACTTTAATGCTATATTTAGTAGTTATATTTGTTTTTGTTATTTAAATTATGTATCTCTGTCTTTTGTAATAAAAGATAAATATATAGAGATATAATACTATTTAACATTTTCCTTATAATCTTTTTTAAATAAAGCTAATATTGATGGTAGAATAAAAACTAAAATTATACCCAGTCAGGATAATAATAAGGAAATAAGATAAGTAGCTATTGGTGAAAATCTGAGGACTTTATTAACTCTAGCGATACCTGGAAACTTATGAGCACATAATCAACCACTAAAATAATATACATGTAACCTTACCTGATACCCATATATGTCCAATGTTTTGTATGGATTTAAGAAAAGGAGGATGTCTCCTACGAAGGTGTAACAGTTATCGGATTTAGTCCTAGCTTCTAATTGGGTTACAATGTTGTCTTCATTTGGGTGGTCTAACCCAGCCAAATCTTCCAGATACATAGGTTCAGGATCAAGACTAGAACCTCGCTGTAAATAATATATTCTGTTCTTGATCTATTTATTTTTTATTTTACTTTAATTTTATACATATCACTGAATTATTTTACCTTTATAAGCCCTTTCCTGAATCCAATTTCAGGCCTTCGACTACTAATGTCTTTTGTTACTGAGTCCAAGAGTGATTTTAGTTCAGCGTTCAGCTATTTAAAAGAAATATTAAGCATCTTATTTTAAAAATGCAAGAATAATTCCATAAAAAATGACAATTTCTAATGTAATTAGCTATATAAACATAGTTTCAGCTGTATTTGTTTATTTACTAATATATATATATATATATATATATAATGAGTTTTAAATGACAGATTTATAATTCTAAGGCACTCATTTTCAAATAATTAGAATTATAAGACCAGAAAAAAAACTTCAAGTTAAAATGAGTACCTCCCATTAAAAATATTGATTTTGAGTCTTAAATAATTTTTGTAACAACTTTGACTCAACGTTTTGTTGAAATTGATTTAAATGTATGACAACAGATAGCTCTTCATTCATCAGATGGATAGTTGAAGAGCTGTTAAACTTCCATATTGATTCTGATCAGTCTTGCTGTGACCATCAGCATGAAAGGTTTCATGCAAAGAGTAATTAGTATTAGAGTTAAATTGTGTTGATCAAAGCGGGGAGTACACGCAACCTATTTTGAATAAACTCGTTTATTAGAGGATAAACGTATTAATTCATCTTCTGCCTTCTCATAATAATTAGATTCAAATAAACTTGAACTGAATTCACCAAAGATTGGTTAGCAAGAAACTGATTTCATATAAAAAGAACTAATTATTTCTCAACAGCACATGATACAATAATGGTATTTAATCAAAATTCTTTAAATTATTTAATTCGAATTTCTAAAATGAAGTAAGAAATATTGTTACAGTTTTTCAAAAATTTTGATTTCTTTCTTTCTTCGACAAAATTACTCACATGAAAATCATTTTCTGGTAGTTGCTGAAGAAATGGATGCTCAATAAGTTCAGTCATGTATGGTCGATGCTCAGGATTTTTTTCTAAGCACCTGGAAAATAATAATTTGTATGATTACTTAACGGGAAAATTTTGCTATTTTTAGAAATTAATGATTCCTATGCATGTGTTTAGTGAGATAAATATAAAAGCATAAGGCTAAGATCAAAAAAAGATTTATTACTGCCGTATATGCCAATTTAGGGAAGGTACGAGGTAGTAAACCTGGATAAATCTGAACGAACCAACTTTGTGCATACTTTAGTTTAATTTCATCTTTATATAATAGAAATAATTTAATCCCTATGATAAAATTATTTTACCGAACATATTTATTAATGCTCAGTTTGCTACTAGGACTAATTGGGATGGGTTGCCACCCTTACCTAGCCAAGTTGGGGATTGGACTCATGATGCTAGATTTACACAAGTGAATCATTTTACACAGTGTAAATTTTTGGGCTTTTACAAGAGTTTACCCTCCATTAAGAAAAACTATATTTTTGTAAATAGTCTTCCCATTTGCTCTCAATTATACAAAATCCTTAAGTGTTTATATAAATTAAGTGTGTTCTAGGTCAAGATAGTTTGTTTGGACCCATTATTGGAGAGCTCACTCAAGAAAAGTTCTAGCTGATATTTCAAAGGTGCCTGGAAGTAAGAGAAATTCAGCTATTTTGAAAGCAAATGCAACTTTCTTATGCAATTTGTATTTCTATTATCTGAATGCACCATAAGCAATTTAAACATTGCCCAATACAGAACAGGACTAATTACTTTTGAAAGCAAATTTTAGACTGAAAAAAGCATTAGTAAAATTTTATCATACAAAATATTGTGTGAGTGTATAAAATAAAATTATTTGCTTACTCAGTAATAAAATCATTGTAGGCTTGTGTCCAATTGGCAGGCCTATACAGAGTAGGTGGAGGATTTCGAACAATATGAAATAATGCTCTTGTTGGGTGCATATCCTGAAATGGAGCTTTTCCATCTCCTAGTTCAATAGCAGTTATTCCTGGGAAAAGAAAATGTGTAAAACCCTTTGTATAAGCATTTTAATGTTAAGAAACCTTAAAAAACCACAATTTATAGTATAAAAGCTCATGTGCATAAATGGTTAGCACAATATTGGAAACTGGTAAGCATAATTCTATGGCCCACCTGTATGAGAAATAATACCAAGGCACTCAACTTTCATCTAATTTCTCACCACTACTTTCTAAACTCCTTAAAAATTCAACAGGAGTTTTGGGAAAAATAAAATAAGTGAATAATTTTTAAAAATCCAAACCTAGATACAGCTGATAAACTTATCAAAACTGAAAACATCAAATTTTCGAGGTATTTATGAATGCGTAATTAAAAAAAGAAAATAGTAAAAATAATACATACCTAAAGCCCAAACATCAGCTCTGTTGTCATAAGCTGATTTGTTGTTTTTGCTTAAAACTACTTCAGGGGCCATCCAAGATGGAGACCCAATTGAAGTCTGACATCTTCCGAGAGTGCTTGCTAATTCCCTGTAAAGAATATACATAAGTAACATGTTTGATTTGATGAAATTTGTAAATATTGATATTTAGTGATTTATTCACGTCCATTTTTTACAACTAAGGCTAATTGGGACAGGTTATCTAGAGGTTACCATCCTTTTTTAGCCAGGGTGGGACTACGGATTTTTATTTAATCAGTTCGTAACTAAATAAATGAATAAACTTTTATAAAAAGGAACTTCAGAAATTACTCAATTTATTCAAATGATATAATTATAAGAAATAAATAAATAAAATCATTTATCTCAGAGTAAGTAGCATATCTACCATTTTTATGAATTTCTGATTAAAACATAATCGGAATTTGAAGCCAGACTAATTTTATTTCCTGAAAATCAAATGAGGCAGTAATGTTTGGCTGCATATTCAAAAAGTCCGTCACGCAGGGGCTGCGTAAACTAAGCAAATTTCCCACGTGAAGTTTCACAGTCGAGAAATCTGCCCAATAACAACTGTAGTGTAAGGGATCTCTAAACCTATTCACGAGGGACGAATAGTTTACGGAAACGGAAGCCAGAGCTCTCGCGGAATGTCCCGAGCATAGCCGACTCCTGCCGACCACGCAAAGAATACAAATGAAAATATCTTGGTTAATATTCAAGATACAGAATAAATGTATAGAACAATATTTATAGTAAATTTAATTTGCAATAAGATTGATTCTATACATTTTTTCGATGTGATGAATAATAACGGAGATATTTTGAATTTTCAAACCCCCCCCCCTCCCACTTGTCCAATTTCAGCCATTAACGAACTTGATTTTCCTTTTTACATAAAACGATTAAATTCCGAGTTTGGTAATGATCAAACAAAAATTGGGACCGCTAGAGCGTTAACAGACAAATATATATATATTATTTTGAACGGACCTCATTTTTGTCATCTCCTGGGTAGGATTAATGGACATTTGAAGAAATTTTTCGAAACTCACGTCATGAGTACGACCTCAATAGCTGATTTCCCTTAAGGGAAATCTGCTAAAAAGACAAGCACAATACAATTGATAATAGAAAATAAGCTAAATTTATTGGCATTCATTTGTTAACTTTTGAATTCCTTAAAAAGAAAGAAAAAAGACCATCATCAGTAATGCATGATGAAAGAAGCTGACAAGTTATTGAAATTAATAATTATTTTCCATATAGTAGAAACAAGTTTTCAATTAATTATGATTGTATAGCTATTTGAAATGAGCAGAATAATTTAGTGTAATTCTAATTACATTTGCATATATATTAATGCTTAACCCTTTCCTTGCGCAAAGCCACTATAATGGCTTTACGCAAGGAAAGGGTTATATATAACCACATACATGCCACCTCACACATGTGCTTAATATGTGGTGTTCAGAAGAAATATGAATATAATTAGGCACATTTTCTAAATTTATATATGAGCTATACATATACATATGTGTCATGCAAATGACCACTATGTGAGCACCAAATGGAATATGAACTCATCCGAAAAAGTTATCATTTGACCCAGGTTCAAACCTGTGAAATGTTTAGATCATTTTATTGAATGCTAATAAAATTCTCTTTGACTATACCCATAAAATACCAAGAAGAAGTAACTCTAAATTATACTTATTATGAACTAAATAACTCACTTGGCAATTCCAAAATCCACTAGTTTGACTTCACCATTCTTTGTCAGAAGAATGTTACTTCCTTTAATATCTCGATGCATCACATGGTTTTCGTGAAGCTTAAGTAAAGCCTAAATAATTTTTTTAAGAGTTAGAAACATTTCATATAGTTAATGAGATTAAAAATTATATTTATTTTAAATTTTGCTTTTATTCACTTTTCCAACATGTTCTCTCGCTTTATGGGGGGGGGATGTACTTATGATATTGTTCATATGGCAATTACATATGTCCTATATTCTAAGAAAATGGATATTTAGCAATGTCTCTTAACGGGATAACTTTTGAACTTAATGCCCATTATCTTAATTACTTTGAATTAATAACTCTTTATTTATTTAGCCGTTTATTTAAATTTGTACCTCCAAGTTTGTTAATCAACTAAAGCTATTGAAGGGGAAGGGAAGGGGGTTTTGAGGGTGATGAAAATACAACATGTGACATTTGTCCATACCTATTAGAGTTTCAGAATAATAGCATATGTTCTTTATCAGTAAAAAATCTCAATGTTGGGATTTTCCTTCCAGACATAAGTTCATAGGAATTCATACATGTAGAGTTTGAGACCACCCGACAACAGATCTCAAATCCTTATATTTTATGGATGTTTGAATTATCTGTACAGAATGTTCTATTTATCCTGGATAATATGGGGCATTTTTGTTTAATGTATTAAGATCCTTTAAATAAAGTTGAAACTTAAACTGTAGACCATTATCAGTGCCCGAAACCTGTGGCAGTCCAGAAATTGTTAATAGAAATTTTAGTTTCTTAATGACCTAGTGTAATTAATTAATAAGGTTCACCATATTTAATCCAATGTTAGACTATTTTAAAAAAAGCATTTATTATCAAAATTTATTTTGGTCTGTGATAAGAATAATGGTTTTTAAATGTTTTTGTTAAGTTAGATTTAAAATATTTCTTTAATTACGGAAGAGGAAGACAGCAATGATCTTGTTTACTTTCCCGAATCTTGTAATGATTATGCCATATTAAAATAATAATTCAATGGCTAAAAAAAAAAAAAAGACAATCATTAGGAAATCTAGATATCTCAGTTGAATTGCTAGGTGAAGCTTATTAAATAGCATAATTAGCCATGGGTTATGCATGCATTAATCAAATACTATAAATGTTATATTATTATATTTATTTAAAATCCATTAACTCCTATCAAATATGTCCAAAATACAGTTTTTCTAAAGAAACATATCTTTCCTGTTCTGATTCAAATCTAATGCCACATAAAATTTTTTTTATCTAGATAAACCTACTACACCTTTTTCAATTCATAAGGCATCTTTTTATTGATATGGTCTTTTTTATGTCAAGTATTTAATCCTTGTCAATAATGTGTTGTAAATGTTTCATCATATATCACCTATAAGTATGTTCTTCAGTATAATATTTCATTATTTATTAACATCCACTTTTTGTTACTATGGCTAATTGGGACGGGTTACCTACAGGCTACCACCCTTTTCTAGTCAGGGTGGGACTAAGGATTTTATTTAATGAATTCGTTATTAAATAAATTCCTATTGCCCTTCAGCATAATAGTCATGGGAATAGCATTAGTATTAGTGATATTGAAAGTGGTGTTTCGATTCAATGAAAGACCAACTCCTCTTAATTAAGTCCATAAGCTCCAATAAGAAAACAGCCTCTGTCTACTGTGATCAGATTATAATTGAATGGACTTATATATTTTTTTGTAATACGATTTGGTGTATGGAAGAATTTATTGAACCATGTTCTGTCAGTAATTTATAAGATAAATTACAAGATAAAATGAAGTTGGACTAGTCCAATGTTTTGAGCTTGTGAAATTAGATAAAAACTATTTCAATCATCTTGCTATTACAATGGACTCCTACTTTCTTTCCACATTTGGGCAATTTTGCATTTAAAATTCTCAATATGAGTTTCTTTTATAATTGATCAAATATATAAGTGTGTATGTATATATGTGTGTGTGTATACACATACATACACACATACAAATATACATAAGAATAAGCACATTAGAAAATTAGCTTTCAATGAAGAGAACATGCTGCAAAAGGAAAAACAACTTGCTTTTATGTAAATATGTTTAAAACGTATCCTTACGTACATACAAAAAATCTGTTCCTATAGTCAATATAAATATAACAAGAAAATTAGAAAAAAAAATACCTTAAGAACTTCCTTCAATATAAATGCTATATGCATCTCATTCATCTTTTTATTCTGCCTAACTAAAGCATTTGTCAAGTCTGACACTGGACCTCCTTCACACAACTAAAAAAAAAAATTAAAGGTTAAATAGGGGGTATTTATGAACACGATTAGCGACAACACTAACTGAGCAAAAAAGAGAAAAAAAAGTTTTAAAGAAAAAAAGAATATATTTATTATTTTTAAATTTACCTCCATCACTAACCAAACATACAGTTTGCCATTCTCTTTCTTTTTGTAAGCCCCATAAAAATCTGGAAGATTTGGGTGATCTGACAAGTCTCTTAAAATTTTGTACTCCTCTTCAACTGCATCTTTTGTTTCACTGGATACTCTTAAAATCTTTATAGCCACTTTCCGATCACCTATCGAATCAAAATTGTTTTAATATACTTTATTAGTTATAATTCCTGTAATTATAAAAGTTCTATTTCATATTTTTTAAAAACTAAATTTAGGCCCATTTCACTTTAAATCAGCTAGTGATTTTCATGAATATTTTAGATTTTGATCAAACTTGGTAAGAAATCGGTTATGATAGTACTAAAAAAAAAAGTATGAATTAGAAAAAAATTATTTCCACATACTTTATAGACATGCCTTTGCAAATATTTAAAAATGTGACTGTGACTGCAAATTGTCTGATTCATTATCTATTAATAATAATTTTGGATATGAATTAATGTTTAGACATTGTAGTAAAATATAGGTAGTTTATGAAATATATACAGGGAAAATACAATTATGGTTTTATGGGAAGTGAAAAATCCCTTTGTTGTATTCACTGGATGAAAAGTGTTATAGAATTTCATTTTTAGGCCTTTTGTAATATTTATATAAGGTCCTATACATAAATGCTTTAATGTTTACTCACGAGATACTAAACTTCCTAGAGGACTTTCGTCCTCTACTACATTGACTTCTGGTACCCTTCTTTCATTAAGATTTCCTAAAAAATACGGCCTGCCCTTTTCACAACACAATTGATGACAGGTTTGTCATATAATTCCATCAGATTGGTATTGCTTCTTATGAGCGACCTATTGTGCTCTTTGATTTCAAGACCAGACTCTCCTGTTTTTTTTCATACTCATATATGAAAAGGGATTTAAACACCATTTTGTATATTATAAGTCTCACACAAGAGATGTGATTGAATTATTTCTAATAGGAATTAAGGAAAAGACTGTTTTGTTTCCATAATCCCCTCCCCGGTCGAATATACAGACTGGTACTTGTAGTGATTTTGACATATAGTAGCATGTTATCTTGGTTCTGTGCAAAGGTTTTACATATCCATCAATGGTGATGTGGTCTCCCCTAAGAGGAAATTTGCTAAACATGATCAAACAGGCTCATCTTGCAGTTTATGTTTTTATTGCAGAGAACCTAGTCGTGGTTGAGAGATAAGTAACTGTCAGGGGGCCAAAACTCGATTAGAAATGGTTCAGGACGTTTTTCCTGTTCAGCGCACATATTGCATTTTTATTTGGCCGTTCTCTTAAAACCTAATTTTGAAAATCTTTTGAGAAAGTAAAACCGATTTCATCAGCTTTTATTCCCTTTCCTTCATGCCAATTCCCAACAGTGAGCTTTAGGTAGGAATGGAGAAGGGAAGTTGGTTAAGGCCTTATCGGCTAGGTACAACTTCCGCTAATTTCATCCTTGTGTTCACACTGTATTATTATGTGCAAACAAATCATTGACAGCAGCTATTTTATTTATTTTCGTCCACTTTTGCAATTACTGCTGATTGGGACGGGCTATCTACAGGTTAGCATCATTTTCTAGCCAGGGTGGTTAGGTGTTAAGGATTTTATTCAATGAGTTCATCACTAAATAAATTCCTAATGCCCAGGCGGGAATCGAACTCGCAACTTGGCATAAGCTGTTCCCTGGGAAGAGGGCAAGTAGCCGATTTCTTCAAACATTATTCCAATGGCTGCTACATGTTTTATCCCTCTAGAAAAGGTTTTATAATAAATGAACCACCTCCATTGTAAAAATGAACAAATTTCGCCCGAAAGGAAGACCAATATTAGCGCTAAAATATGAAAAGGCTAAATGAAAAAGGCTAGACGCTTGTAGAGAAAGGCGGGGAAACGTTAAGGTCACATTTGCAAAATATAGGAATCACTCTCTACCCGAGATTGTGGATGCCTAATAGACAATTGTGATCACCAAATAACCTATCATAACTAGAGAGCTGCTAGAGGTGCCACTCTTCAACATTGCTCATCAACGTCCATATTATGTGTAAGAAATTGGCTGAAACCTTTTCAAAATTTGAATTTAAAATGTGTGCATTATCATTTTTTGTAAAATTATTATATCAATATTTATGTCATCGATGTACAAAGTTTGAACATTATTTTTTGTACTAATATCATGTCATCCTTGAATCTCGAAACTCATTTAAGTTCCATTTACTCCAGCATAATTCCCTTGAAGGAAATCAGCTGTTGAGGTTTGTACTCCTGAAGCAGTTGTCAACAACTTTCGTCAAATGTGTTCTCAATGTTAAAACGAAAAGGTTTTAGCATATTTTGAAGTTTTAAGAAAGTATTAGTAAGTAATTAAACAAAATTCTAATCATTTGTTTTAATTTTATATTTAAAAAAAATATTGCAATACAATTGAAGTTCGCCATAATATTTAAACTGTAACGTTTTGCGTTGATTAAAATTATATCGCCCTTGACAACGCAGCTCTCCGCCTCGTTTACAACAGAAAAAAAATATATACCGCAGGACAATACACGATTCACTTTCTGCAAAACATTCATTGGAATTGACGTTCTAATCATGAGCCTTAGCAGGTCCTAAGCAAAGCCTCTTATGAATGAATGTATAAGAGCCAACATTTGTGGAAGAATTACAAAAAAATAGTGAATAGAATTAAAAGAATGTTTCGTTTGTTTATACTACAGTAATGAGTCCGTCATGCAGATGCACTGGAAGGTTTACAACAGATAAATCTGCATACTGGTAACATCTCCACTAATGTTAAGGGAATATATGCCAACAGTAATAAGAAATAATTCAGTCCTTTTACAAGCTAATAATATCTACAACGAAAAGCGTCTGAATTGTAAAAAAAAACAAACAGGGCAGCCAACTTTGCAGCGCTGAATAGATAGAATTGTTCTACCGGAATGATAAACAATTAATGAAATATATCTGAATATGATATATTAATTTTATTGAAAACTATTTACTATAGCTAGTGGAGTAATTTGAAATGAATCAGAATAATTTCTATCTCAATCACTCAGATTTTAGTAATCCAAGAACAAAAGAAGGGGGGGGGGGTCAACAGAACGTATTTGTTTGTATCTCGTATAATAAGATTTTGTTGAAAACAATATTTGGTATTTAACCTAGTAATGAAGTGGTTCAAGTTATAATTAATATGACACATGTAGGAGTGGGGGTTTACTGAAAGCGTAAAACTATAAAATCCAATCTATAACTATAAAATCTCGTTTAATACTCATTATACTGAATATATAGAACAATATTTATTGTAAATTTAATTTGCAATAAGATTGTTTCTATACAATTGTTCGATCCGACGTGCAGTAACAGAGAGAGAAGAGTAACTTCCTCTTTTTTTTCAAATATGGTCCGAAAGCTTTACCTTCTTGCCTTTTGCTGAGCAATATATTTCAAATAACTTGAATTGTAGAATTTCGACCCCCCCCCCCCACGAAATGAGTTTTTATACGGAACAACATACAAGCAGTTATCCTAGAATCTGATGCCCGATGAAGTCATGACATCTTAATTGTGCTTTATATTAAAAAGAGAGAAAAAAAGAAGTGTACCATTGAGTGGATATTTTTTTTTTTTTTAAATTCCGAGTAGAAGAAAAATTATTGGCAGTTTTACAAATAACAGATGGGGGTTTGCTATTAAAACTATAAGTATTTATATGGCTTAGAAAATACCATACATTTGATGGCATATATTATCTAAAGCTTACCTGATTCGCTGTCACTAGCTGAATATACTGTTGCATTGACACCAGTTCCAATAACCTCAATCAAATTAAATCTGTCTCCAGGATCTTCTAACTTATCGAGATCAAGGCCTTCATTCCCTAGACCTCGGTCCATGTTGGAAACTTATCTGTAACAGCAATTTATTGATATGTTTTTGCGAACTATTTTTATATTACACAAAAAGAAGAATGTTTACAGATTTGCTCTTGCTAGTCCAATGGTTTATTTTAGTGCTTGTGAGATTGAAACGATGAATTTGGTAACAGCAATTCTTTATTTTCGGTAAACAAATTCAAAAGTACAAAATTATAAGCTTCAGCCATAGCAATGACAATTATTGTGAGAGGGGCTAATTTCTCTAGTAAGTTTAATAGTATTAGTCAAATTAAAATAAAATCATGAGTAAGCTAAAGTAGTCTTAAAAGCGAATTATTTGTTCTCGCCTTTGCTAAGATTGCTATAACAAGCTAATATTTTAATAAATTGTGAAACAAAATTCATCACAACATATTTGAATGTATCTCACAAATTAAAATTTCAATGATAACCATGCTTGGTATTTAAACTTGCAATGAAGAAGTTCATGACAAAAGAGCTTATTGTTAATATGACATGAGTAGGAGTGGGGGTGTAGGATAACCGAAATCTAAAATATGGAAATATCTCGGTTAATATTCATTATGAGAAAGCATGTACATAACATTTATAGAAGATTAAATTTTCAATAAGAATGACCCTAAACAATTTTTCAATGCGACGCATAATAACGGAGATATTTTGATTTTTCGAAATTACCACCTACTCCCACTTTATCTATTAACGAACTTCATTTTTAATTTCATCTCTTTTATAAATTTAATATTTATATTTTTTTGAACGAACCTCATTTTCGTCATCTACAGGATATGATCGATGGACATTTGAAGACATTTTTCGAAAATCGCGTCATGAGTGCATAATTAATAGCTGATTTCCCTTACGGGGAAATGCTAATGCCTTAGTTTTAGGTGACAAAAGTGTATATAACTTAAATTACTCTAAATAACAAAATAAGCAACTTTTGTATATGTGGCGAAAAACAAATCGTAAATTAAACATCATGATAAGTCGTTTCAAGTCTTATTTCTTCCAACTCCTCCCCCCCCCCACTTATAAGAATATTATTATAGAGTATAATTTACGAGGAGTTAATGCTAATTCATATACCAATTTTCGTTCCAATTGGTTCAGCCGATTACGCACCTATTGTTTACTGGGGCAGTGTTTTTATATTTAAATATTTTTATAAGTTCTTACACGCAGAAATATAATCAAAGTTACTCTAAATGACAAAAGTTAAAAAGTTTTGTCATTTATGTGTTTGTCACGGAAAATCATTTTTATTTCAAGGCTTCCTTAATTATAACCATGATTTGTTCTTGCTGTTGTATGTTCGCTTCACAATTGCCACTATCTTTTGGGATGGCAGTTATAATAAAAATTTACAAGACTATTTAATAAAGATTGAAGTAGAATAAAAATATTAATAAATAAAAAAATTAATTTACTGTATTTAAACAGTGATAATAGAAGAAATAATATAACTGAATTTTAAATGAGATGAAATTTTTCTTTTTCCCTGAGAACCTTTTTATGAGAGCATTTCTTTGTGAAGCCTACGTATTTCTCAATTTATTGGACTTTATGGGTACGATATTTGCAACATTTTTAGGGAATAAAATAATGTACAAGTTGTCCTTCGGAGTAGCCGTACCAAACAAGCACTAGTTTCGGTTCCTTAGACTAAATTTCAATAGCACACATCCACACGCGATCGCGCGTGGGAGAGAGATTTTTGGCAGTAGAGAAAAAACATATCCAAGGAAATGTACATATTTGAATTGAAAACATTATACTTGGAAAATTGAAGGAGTTAGGTCACCTATGAGCATCGTCACTGAAGACGATGGTGGTTGTAGAGCTGAAGTCGATAGAAGAATAGCTCTTGCTAAACAAACCTTCCAAAACAAAAGGAGTATTTTAACTACTAAGAATATAAGTATGAATACCAAAAAAATGTTTTCAAAGTCTTTGGCTTGAAGTGAACTGCTTTATGAAGCTTTATGGTCTCAGAAAGGAGTATAAAATAGATTGGAAACAGTGGGTGTTTGGATTTGATCCAGAATTACTAGAGCAAGCTAGACTCCAAAAGATCCAACGTTTAAGTTCTAAATGAGGAAAGTGAAAGTCTTACCAAGGCCATGGAAAAAAGGAGGGTGAAACGATTTGGGTATAGTATAAGGCACAATGATTTCATCAAAAATATATTTGAATGGAAGATCACTGGACATAGGGGAAGAAGGAAGCATAGAAAATCCGTTTTTGAAGACATCATACATCTCATGTATTTCGGTGGGTACATTAATGTATAAAGACTAGCTTTCGAAAGAACACAATGATTGCAACTACTATCACGGTGAAGGAAATTTACCGTATAGTTATTGATTTTATATTTCGATTTCGATTTTAAACAATCTCGACTGCATTTCCATCCCATTAATCAGTTACTCTTTCTTAAAAAAAGATTTATCATTAAGATTGACTTACCTCAAAAATATGATGATCTTATGAGTACTGGCTTTCAAAGATTTGTTTGCTAGAATGATAGCAAGGCTGCCAAGGGGAACTTAAATCGAGTTAGGAACTAATAGGTTTAAAGCAGTCTATAGGTTTCCTTTTTATTTAATACCAATTAACAGAAATAGTTCTTGCCGTGAGAGCTCCTATGTAGGCCGAGTAAAAGTAACTCTACATAGGATATATATATATATATATATATATATATATATATATATATATATATATATATATATATATATATTGAATGAATGAACGAACAAATAGAAAATGATCACAAAGAAGGGGATCCACCCGACGGAATAGTCTGGGAAGGGAAGCTTTCTTTTAATGACAGACTGACCTGATATAGCTATGCTAGATCCTATATGGCATCACAACTCACATCCAATACCATGTTTCTCTCTTAGCAATGGCCAAATATTAACAATATGCCATACTTAAACTGAATGTAATTTATTTCTTGATTGTAATAGGCCATTGTGAACATCGTAGGGAGTTTCCTCAAGACTGAATAGGAAGAGATTTAAATTTATTTATATAAATAATTCCGTTATTTTTTTTTGTGTTGGAGTAAAATGCACAAAATGCAATTTATGTAAAATAACTTAATAATCATCAATATTTGTTAAATCACACTCTTCGGTACGAACCCTACTTGTCTTGGTCCAATTTCGGACAGTAACGAAATTCATCTTCAGTTCAATATTATGTACATACTAGCGGACCCTGCAGACGTTGTCCTGCATTACGTTTAAGCGATTAGGATATTAAATTTAATTATATTATGTTTAAAACAAAAGCTACTTTTAATAACACAAAAAACAACTTTTCTTATGTGCACGTTTCCCTAAAAACAAATACAAAAGTATCTCAGATTTTTTATTCAGGCCCCCTTATAACCCCCACTCCCATTCGAACATAAAAAATTTAATATAGCTTATAGAAGAATTAATGCTAATTTGCATATAGAGTTTTGTTAAGTTCGGTTCAATCGCTAGTACGCATTAAAATTGTTCATAACTTGTTACGACAAAAGTGAGTATAACAAAATTAACGCTAAATAACAAAATAAACAACTTTTATCCTGTGCATATTTCCCGAAAAATCAATAGGAAACGAAATATCGCTATTTTTACTTTTAGGCCTCTCTTACAACCCCCACTCCTGCTCCATCTGCCGGGCTCACCCAAACGCGTACAACAAAATTCATTCAAATTGGTCCAGCCGTTTAGGAGGAGTTCAGTGACATACACACGTACAGTAGAATTATATATATATATATATATATATATATATATATATATATATATATATATATATATATATATATACTAGCTCAAATACCCGGCTTCGCTCGGGAATTCATTTGAGGCTGAATAGTGGTGGTATATTTTTGGCAAGGCTTTATTTTGCACAATATTTTGACATTTACCCTTCCCAGTGTTTAGGGGTAACACCCGTCGTTTCTGGGGATTTCTTAGTAATCAAATTAATTTTTTATGTAAGACTTCACTGTCCTGCATATTGTCATAGTTCCCGTTTCGTGTGCATTATGCATAGATTTGAATTATTAAGGAGAAAATATTGACATACATTTGAATTAATTTTTTCAAGTGGTACCTGGTAGTTCATATTGAAAAGAAGTGTTGAGCAAATTTCTCTAAATAACAAAATAAACAACTTTTGTTATGTGCATATTTGCCGAAACCCCAATAGGAAATCACTATTATTAATTTCCGGCCTCCCTTATAACCCCCACTCCTGCCCGTCCCTAGAAATGTTAGTATGGCTTATTATAAGGAAGGTGTTAGTGCTAATACACATACTGAGTGTTTTATTTAGTTCGGTTGAGTCTTTTGTGCCAAATAAAATTGTTGACTCCCGCTATAATTGTTTAGCGTATAATGCCTTTATACTTCTGTATACGGCAAAAGTGCATATAACAAAAGTTACTCTAAATAACAAAATAAACAACTTTTGTTATGTGCATATTTGCTGAAAAAGCAATAGGAAACGAAATATCGCTATTTTTAATTTCAGGCCTCCCTTATAACCCCCACTCATGCCCGTCCCTAGAAATGTTAGTATGGCTTATTATAAGGAAGGCGTTAGTACTAATTCACATACCGAGTTTGGTTTAGTTCGGTTGAGTCTTTTGTGCCAAATAAAATTGTGGACTCCCGCTATAGTTTTTAGCGTATAACGCATTTATACTTCCGTATAAAGCAAAAGTGCATATAACAAAAGTTACTTTAAATTACAAAATAAACAACTTTTGTTATGTGCATATTTGCTGAAAAAGCAATAGGAAACGAAATATCGCTATTTTTAATTTCAGGCCTCCCTTATAACCCCCCACTCCTGGTTGTCTTAGAGAATATTAATATAGCCTAAAGTCTAAGTTGGGCTAGTAGTAATATACATACCAAGTTTCATAAAATTCGGTTCAGCCGTTTATGCGTGAAAAGGTAACAAACAGACACCAAAGAAACAAAATGCAGTTATGGTGTCTATGACATGTAAAACGAAAAGTTATCGTGAAATTTCGCAAAAAAATCAATGTACAGACAGAGGTTACAATTATATATATATATATATATATATATATATATATATATATATATATATATATAAAGATATCGCATAAATATATTCACATGTATATTCATGTAAACATTTTATGATAATAATAATCAAAAATGTTAATAAAATATGGGGGGCTCAGGTTAGCTATGTGAATTAAAGCGTTGGCCTTGACCTCACATGGTAAACCTAGAGTGGAGAGTAACATCCTTAGTCCCACCCTGGCTAGAAAAGGGTGGTAACCTGTAGATAACCCGTCTACTTATAGTTAGCATTAGTAGCAAAAAGTGGACGTTAATAAATAATAATAAAATGTAAACCATTTTCGATTTTTTTTCTAGTGTAAAGTAAAACGGTTACATATCGAATATGATATAGATCAAATAAACATTTTCGAATCAAGAACTTAAAATTGACGACGCCATCAAACAACGTATTTGCATGTATCTCACAAAGCAAAGATCCGTTGAAAACAATATTTGGTATTTAAGTTTGGAAGAAGATATTTGATGATATATTGGATTATTGTTAACGTACGATGACTATGAGTGCGGGCTTACTGACGGCTGAAAATTAAAAACTGCAAATATGCCAGTTAATATTCGACATAGAGAAAAAGTGTAATGAACAACATGAATAGAAAATTGAATTTTCAACAAGATTGGTTATTACAATTTGTCGATCTTATTTTTAAATTACTGAAATATTTCGTATCATAAAAACCCTCCTCTCAACTCCCCTTTCCCTGATCCAATTTGTGCGATTATCATTCTTTTTTCAAATTGAAATTTGTCAAAAAAAAAAACGCATCCCGCGCACAACCTCAATAGACGATTTGCATGAAGGGGAATATGTTATAAGGTACAAATAATGGTTGGAAGGAGGGAGGAGTATATCTTTTCTGTAGGCACTTAACGAGGATGTTCGAAACTGACACATCTTTCTGACTTCTTTGCACTTCCAGTTCTTCGTACGACCACCGAAATATATTGAATGAATATATTCCAGAGGAATAAAAAATGTTATTAAATAAAATAATAATAATGATCGTTCTAGAGTCAAAATATTTAGACTGGTGAGGTGCAGCCTGATTCAAGCCATACCAAGATGTTGACAGGCTTCTCAGCTTTTGTTCTTAAACTCTCCGCTAATCAACTTAGTTTCATCGATAAACTTCATATTTTACCTTCTCAAATATGAACTAAATGCATTATTAATTTTGAGTGCTTGGTATTTAAATTTAGTTTTATATATTCTACTTAAGGAAAATTGGATAATGCTATTGTCCAAATGAGCTTCATTTCCGAAAAATCGGTATTAATAAAATTCTAATGTTTGTTTTAAATTCCAGGAGAATGCTTTATTTTTTTTTGTACGCGTCACGTTATTCTAGGAACAATTTCATAAAAATTGAAATTCTCATATACGGGCACGAGTGTTTCGGTGAAAATTAACATTTGTGAGTCAATCATCCAAGGTACAACATCAAAATATTTACATTGGCTGTATGAGACTTTGTTTATTCATATAGGAGTGGGAGTTTACTAGGTCAAATGGTAGTTGATAAGGGGAAATGGTACTATAGAGCTGGTACGGGCAAGTGGTACTTAGAATCTACCATCCCTTAGGGGAAATCAGCTATTGGGGTTGTACTCAAGATGGTATTTTCGAAACATTTCTTCAAATGTTCATCGAGCATACCTAGGAGATAACGAAAATAAGGTCCGTTCAAAATTTATATATATATATATATATATATATATATATATATATATATATATATATATATATATATATATTTGTGTGTGTGTGTGTGTGTGTCTAGCTGTCGCTTTTTTGTCTATTCGTTAACAAACTCGATATTTAAACGTTTTATATAAAAATAAAGATTAAGTTCGTCAACGGCTAAAGTCGGACCATTGCGAGGGAAGGTTTTGAGGTGGAGAATTTCTAAAACTTTAAATATCCCCGTTGTAA
This sequence comes from Riptortus pedestris, assembly GCA_019009955.1. Taxonomy (NCBI): domain Eukaryota; kingdom Metazoa; phylum Arthropoda; class Insecta; order Hemiptera; family Alydidae; genus Riptortus; species Riptortus pedestris. The sequence continues at coordinate 158,497,129 of CM032229.1, forward strand.
TGTGTCGGGTATTGCGAATATAATCTTCTATAAATATTGTCATACATATGTTTTCTCTAAATTATTATTGTTATTATTTATTAATGTCCAGTTTTGGCAACTCAGGCTAATTGGAACGGGTTATCTTCAGGGTACCACTCTTTTCTAGCCAGGGTGGGATTTTAGGATGTTATTGAATGAGTTTCGTCACTAAATAATTTCCTTTGCCCAGGCGAGAATCGAACTCGCCACTCTAGGTTTGCCTTGTGAGATAAAGGTCAACGCTTTAAATAAATTGAATATTAACCGAGATATTTACATATTGTTACGTTTATTACAAAAATAATAAACGTTGTTTATTAGAGTTCTTTTAGATTGCAAAATTAAACACACAAGCTTTAGATTTTATATCACTGCACAATTTATTTGACAATGCACTACACACTTAGTAAATTATTCTCAACTATTACTCACAGTATGCACTGATAGCTTCACTTCTTATTGCACAGTTCAATAACTCACGATCAGTGAGGTTCACGAAAACACGGCACTGCACTGATCTTCAAAAATAACACGGCACTGCACTGTTCTTTACATAAACACGATACCGCGCTGAAACTAAAATACACTGTTCACTAAGGCTGCACTGAACCCACTTTTATTCACTTGAAAAGAACTGAGAAGAAACTAACTCTTGAGCAACCTGGACCGCTTTTATAGACGGGCGGAGAGATCAAAGAAGATGGCCCAGACAAGCCCATATCCCAGACGCGTATCACCAACAACATTCTTTGGCACCAACGGTCCTGGTCCTTCCATCTACATCGTACTTCTTAAATACTTGATTAACTGTGTGTACTTATTCATGTACGTAGTCTTCGCAACACTATTTTAGTTTTCGGCCCTCAGTAAACTCCCACTCCCACTCATGTCATATTAACTATGAGCTGTTATATAATGAAACACTTGATTCCAAGGTTAAATACCAAATATGGTTTTCATTGAACTATTACTATGTGTGACATGTAAATACGGCATGTGATGACGTCATCAATTAAGATTTATCTTCTTTCCACGAAAATGTTTATATGATCTATAACATACTTGATATTTAGCGGTTAGCCGTCTTAGTCAACACTAAACGTCATATTTGTTATTGGCTGAAATCGGACATGGAATAGTGGGGATTTAGAGGAGGGAATTAGAAAATTCAAAATATCTTCGTTATTATGAGCCAGATTATAAAATATTATAGAACCAATCTCGTTAAACTTTTGATTTTCTACAATTATTGATGTGTGCATTTTTTGTAACTCCAGTATTAGATGAGTTATTGTTACTTTCTTGTTTTCTGCCTTCAGTAACCACCCCCCCCCTTCTACTCGTTGTTTTTTTTTTACATATAAGTAGGGAATAGTGGTAATATGAGATCACACGTTTTATACCAGCACTTGGGAATCTGCTTAGTTCATGCAGCCCTTGTGTAAAGGACTCTCAGTTTTAGCATCAGATCTAAAGTCTATGCCTTGTCGTTGCAACCATCAGGTTCTTTCGATAGGTGCTCTTTATACATTAATATACCTACTGAAATCCATGAGATGTTTCATGTCTTGAAAAAATGGTTTCCTAGACTTTCTTCCCCTTTTCCTTTTGCCCAATAAGCCCGCATGAAAATACATTTGTAATAAAACCATTGCGCCTTGAATTATGCCCAAGAAGTTTCACCCTCCTTTTTTCCATGGTCTTGATAAGAATATTTCATTCCATTGGATTTCTTTTGTGTCCAACTTGTTTCGAAAATTCTAAATATCTCCATTATTATACGTCGGATCAGTATATAGCACCAATCTTATTGCAAATTCAATGATCTATGAATATTTTTATATATGGTTTTTCAGTGTACTGATTATTAACCAAGATATTTGAATTTTTTAGTTTTCAGCCTTTAGTAAACCTCCATTCCTATTCTTTTCATATTAACAATAAGCTGTTATAACATCAACCACTACATTCTTAGGTTAAATACCAAATATAGTTTTCATTCAACTTTTACTTTGTGAGATACATGTGATAATGAGCATGAATTAAAATTTTTCATTTTTTTCTCAAAAATGTTTATTTGGTCTCTACCATACTCGATATTTAGCCGTTTTAGTCAAGGAAACATGGTAAAATAGATCATTTTTGCCCTTAGTTGAAATCGGACTTGGAATGGAGAGGGTTTAGAGGGGGCGGGATTCGAAAATTTCTCCGTTATTGTGAGTCTGATCGTAAAATGTCATAGAACCAATCTTGTTAAACTTTTGATGTTTTACAATTGTCACTATATGCATTTATTCATACTTTCTTTTTTTCTGCCTTACCCCTCCCCCTTCTAATCATTGCTTTTTTAAATATAAAAAGAGAATATGTGGTGAGATGAGATCAGTAGTGTGCTCTAGGGCAACTGAATCTGAAATCTGCTAAATATGGTAATAGCAGACTAGCTTACCATCACTAAGGCCAGAAAGTAAGACTGAATTTAAGGAAAATAAAATTTTGTATGTCTAGATTTAAATATACAATATTACGTTTATTGTTCATTTTATAATAATTATGTTGTATCATTTAAAAGTATTATGCAAAATTAGGATGTTTGTTTGTCACTTTTCTGGTTTTCTATAATACCAACTGTTGAAGGGGAGTAACTCCCATTGACAGGCAGGAATTTTTTTGGAAGATTTCCCACCTTTAAACATAAACCTTTAACTATTTGGATGTTACTTTATGATAATAATTATTTTGCAACGGCTCACTCCTGAGAATCCTATGGCATAGCTTGATGAAGCCGAATAATTTTTAGTATAATATAATTTGCTACTATTATATGTTGAAGAAGTTTACTTGTTCAAGACTGTCTTTAATTGTAGGTTAAATAACTAAACTAAATTTTTAATCACAGTTATATCATTTAATTTTCATATTTGTTGTAGCACTTGATAGGGTTCTTGCCCTTAAAGTACGTGCTAATAAATCTATTATGGAGGAATTATTGAAAAAAATATTGATCCTGATTACTTAAAATCCATTTATAACATTTTTTATTATCATTATATTTACCTACTGCCTTTACTTTATGGTTTTCTGCAGGTTTGGTTTAAGAAAAGTAAATATGGTTAAAATAACTATCCCCTGCCTGCGGTTGGAACATGATACAAATTAGTTACTATTATAACAAACTTACAATTTTAATTGAAAAAAGTAGACTCTAAGGACTCTCATGTGATAGAAGTGGAATGAACCTAGCTTCCTATGACAAATATATGATGTTCATCAAAATGCTGTATGAGGAACCGTTTTTAATTAACGTTCTGCTCATTTTGGTTTTATAAAATAATTGAACTCCTTTGCTTTCTGAAGGCAGTGAACAACATTTCTGCAATGAAGCGAGTCTCAATTCATTCCTGAAATTGTGTAAGTTTAACTGCCTTTGTGGCAAAGGTTGGTGCTGGGCATTGCAAAATTTCACTGCCAATAATACACATCTTCGAACCGTATCCACCCGAATTCTTCCAAAACAGGGATTATTTGTGAATGTACTGCATAAATGCTACCCATTGAGTTTTTTTTAAACTACCCCAAACCATGGGAGTTTCTTGCAGCATAGGACCTGATAGTTGTAGAACAGAGGGCAAGTTCACAATTTCTACTTATGACAACCTCGCCAATTTTTTCTAAAAAATAAGGGGCATTGTCTTTCAGTGGAGAGCATTGCAGTTGATAGGTATCTATTGGCCATACATACTTATTTGATCCATTTTTAAATGACGAGAATAATTTATTTAATGTCCCAAGCAGGCATGTCATAAATGCTTCTGAGTCTAAGACAATTTATTCTATAAAAGAGATTCTCAAGTATTTTATTTTTTCTTCAGGTTCTAAACATATATGAATTTTCTAACGTTGAATTACCTCTTTCATCCAACAGCCCCTTTTAAGTCCTCTATTAATGGCAATCAATTTTTCCTTTGTAATGCACAAACCTATTTTCTTGAGACAGTCAATTGCTTGCCCCACTAATAATCACCAGAATGTTTATCCTTCGCTAAAAAAGTGTGTCATCTGCGAATGTGCCAACCAATTAAGTATGGATATTCATATTCCTGTTTCATTGTTTTTCTTAATCATTTGGTATAGAAACATCTAACATTAACTTAAGGGTTCTTTAGCCATTCCTTTTTTACTCACTACTATCTTCCTATTTCTGTATCTGTTCCACTAGAAGTGTGTATTTCATTGCCTGACTGAGGGCAAGCTCAAAGTTCCACTTCTATGTGCAATTTACTATCTAATGAATTACTTTAAAAAATTTGGTATCTCTGATAGTCAGTACAACCATTCCATCATGTGCTGGACCTGATTGCAATGATATATCCTTCATTGTAGCCTCTATGCCATCATGAAGGTGTTCGATATCTTACACAACTTTGTGGCTGGAATTATATCTTAATATATAATTTTAATGATATAGTTGGAAACAAAAGTAAATAGTTACAACTTGTTATCAAAACAACAAGAATAGTTGGGCTCCTACAGGAATCATTTTCATTTGATAGCTTGATCAGAAAGCAGATCAATTTTTCATTCTTCTACCTCGATTAATTCCAGGATGGCATGATTAAATAAAAGGTATTTATACATACACTACATTAATATTCTTAACAAATAGTATTCAATTTTCATTATGATCTGTCAGTAAGAGTATTTCTGATCTGTCACAAGTGTATTTCTTTTGTTGTTATATAGCCTTTTATTTTTAAATACAAATTCCTTTTTGGAAGAAATTTATTTTCAAATACATTTTGAACTCCCTAAATCTTCACTAGTTTCATTTCATAAATTCAATAAATACTTTTTATAAGGTTTTTTTTATTAACTTTTTAACCTGATCTTTTTCTAGGAGAAAAACTGCTACTGCTGTACTCAAGAATTCATTTTTGTAAACATTCCAATGTCCACCAATGAACCTAGTAAATGGCGAAAAGGAAATCTGTAGGTATATAAACAACTTCATTTTAAATTGATTTATTGTTATATTCATAACAGAAGGTATATTTAAGTAATACATAGTGAAAAAAAAAAAATCTTCTCACCATCCTTACTTTTCACAAAGCCCTCCTTAAATTAGAACGCTTCCACCAGATGAGAAACTCTTCAGACAACACCTGGGAATCTTTCATGCTCTGCTTTTCTTTAACTACGCCTTTCCTTGAATTGTTGCTCTCCGATAAAAAAAGGTCAGTATATTGTAAGATTCAACAATTACTGCGGGCAAGTGTGTGTTCCATCATGTGACTGTCATTCTAATTTATTATTTTTTTCCATACATGGTCAGTTGTTGTGATTTTAAACTGACTATATAAATTATGGTACAGGAAGCCTATCAAGCTTCCAATCACTGGCATCATTCCATCATGACTTTCCACAGCTCTGAGTAAGAAGCTTGACCTAATAAGTACCTACTTAGCTCTAATAAAATTTTGTATACAACCTAATTATCAATATTTTTAGGCTCCAACTATGCCCATTTTAATTATTAATAACTATAATATTAAAATTTATAATTCAATATCTTATATGAATAATTAACAAACTAAATATATTTTAGGTAATATAATTTGATCTCATACAAAACTTAATATTAAGTGCAATATAATTTTAAATTTTAGATATTTAGAAGTTCATTGGCAAACTTATAATCTAAAAATATGACTAGATTATGTATAATTCTTGCATTTGAATGAAAATTAAATTAATTTTTTTTTTAAATTATTTATTAACATCAACTTTTTGCTACTAAGGCTGATTGGGACAGGTTATCTACAGGTTACCACCCTTTTGTAGCCAGGGTGCGACTAAGGATTTTATTTAATGCATTCTGTCACTAAATAAATTCCTTAGCCCAGGTGGAATCGAACTCACCCCTCTAGATTTAACATGTAAGATTAAGGTCAACAGTTTAACTCACATGGCCAATCTGATCCCCGCATTTGAATGAATAATATTTTCAACCTTTATAATTGGAATCAGTGGACATGTGAGAAAGAAAAATTATAACTTGAGTACAACCTCACATTCCATTTGATATGACACGATGGCTCTGGACATCTTAACAAAGCAGTTTTCAGGAGATCGAGAACAAAACTTTAGAGAAAAAATGCTTCTACAATTTGCTTTAGTAAAACATTTGCAGAAGAGGTTCAATGTCAATTACTAATATTGAAGAATAAAATGAGTCTGTCCCTATTATAAAGATGAATTTATGAATATTAGTTTTTAAACCAAACATTCACTGGGAAATTGAGATTTATATAAAACCATTAATTTGCCTTGGTTAATTAAACTGTATATACATGGGTCTCGAGATGTAAATCTGGTGCATTTACCTTCTAGTTGTGTGGCTCGGGCACCCTTGGGTTAACTCGCACAGTGGCGGTATCTGTGGCTCATAGCTAAATTTTGCAAGACTGGTTAGGACAGAAATGTTAATGGGAAACCACTGTCTTAAATTTTCTTTTGTAAGCGTCATAGGTGAGAATAATAATAGGTAGATTTGGATTATAAGAATAATAGGTGGATTTGGACCAGAATCAATAGAACAAGTTGTACTCCAAGAAATCCAGTATGGGAATTCCAAACAAGATAAGTGAATTAAACTTTCAAATGTCCGGCTTTATGAAATAGAAAATAATACACTTTGTTATTAAATAAAGTATATGTCTTTCAGTTATTTCGATTGTACTCCTTATATAAAGCCTTCTGATTAGTCCATAGAACATGATTTCCAGCTATGTTTTGTGGTTTCAAGAAGTTTCCTTATTTTTATTATTTGTTTAACTTCATTGTTCTCCCAATGTCTGATTCATTCTATGTCTTTGGCTTCATATTTATTTATTTTTACGTTTAATTATTGTGTTGCTTCAATACTTTTTTTGTACTTGACCATGGCTAGAAAATGGTAGCATCCGGCATCTCACAGTTGCCAGGCTTACCAAACATTTCCATAACTTTGATATTGTTTCTAATCCTCCCTCTGCTTGATATCAGTAAATTGAACTTCCTGTTTTTTTTTGTTTTTTTTATGTGGGAATTCTTTCAAATCATTGCTATGGATCTATTCACAATTCTACATTTTAGTAGTGTTTCATTTATGAAGAAGGTTTCAATGCTTTTCCCTATGATCAACACATCATCAGCTCACACAATGCTCTGGGTGCCTGTATTCTAAATGCCACTAACAGGATTTCTTTTTATTCATTTTTGATGTATATGCAAGTGTTATTGATAGACATTCATTTAAAAGAACTCCTCTCATCGTAGTAGAGAGTGAAGATAACCTTTAAAATATAATGAAAACCAGATATTTAATAAAGAAAAAGTGGGCTGGTGAATGTTATCCATAGTAAAATACACTCACCCACTAATAAAAGAGTTTATTTAGGAGCCACACAAAAGCCATGTCAAGTCACACATTATATACTAATTACACCTTCCCTCATGATGGTTACAAAACACTCGACCAACAGTGGTCTACCTATTGTTCAGTTCACCAAATGATGAATGAATAGTAGTCTAAATCTATGTCCAATATTAATTTTTGTTAATATTTTAATTTTGACCTAAAACTATTTTATTTATTCTTACTTTTTCTGGTTTAAGAGGAAAATAAATATTTCACTAGATAACTGTATTAACTATGAAAAGGGGGAAATGTCATGTATATATTCCAAATACTTAAAAGAATCCAATGATATTCATAAATTATGCAATATTGAAGATATAACTCTTCCACAAAACATTGAAAAACTCAATTAACTCAACTTAAAATTTCCTTTAATGATCCTTGATAATTTCCTTGGATGTTTAATACCGTTATGGCAGTTTCATAATACATGGAAAAACAAACAAACGAATGCTATGGACACATTTTCATTCATGTTGAGTAGAGGTTTGAATGAGAAATGAAACTCAAGGAGAAATAAATTTCTTTCAAAAACAAACTGTATGGCAAATAATATTAGACCTATTACAATACTATATACCTAGGCAAAGAAATAAGAAATTTGCTATGGAATGCTGCTAATAAAATTAGCAATACATTGTCATTGCTTAGTAAATGAAAAATTATTGAAAGAGAAACAAAAAGTAATGCATAGAAAATTTATTGTGTAAGCCAAGACAACAGTTTTAGACAAATATAACAATATAAAAACAAAATAACTTCCGAAAACATTGACAATGAAGAAAACAAAATCTTATTTATTTATGACCACTTTGTGTTTCGACGGCTAATTGGGATGGGTTATCTACAGGTAACTACCTTTTTCTAGCCCAGGTGGAGCTAAGGATTTTATTTAATTAGTCCACCACTAAATGAATTCCTATTGCCTAGGCGGTGATCATACTGACCACTCTAGGTTTACCATGTGAGATTAAGCCCCCGCCTTAACTCACATGGTTTACCTGATCCCCTTGGAGAAAATCAAAACTTTCCTTACAAATATAAACTTTAATTCCTTTTTGTTAAAATTAAAATTCTTGAAAGAAAAAATACCCTAATGATGTTGAAAATAAAAGGAACTATACACATGATACCAAAGTCTTATATGCAGGGGTTGCTTCACTAAGCAGATCTCTCACTCACATGATCTCATCTCACCATCTATATAATCTTATATAATAAAGGTCTATGGAAAATAATATTTGATATTTAAGCTTGGAATAAGATGTTTCATGATATATTGGTTTATTGTAATGTATGATGACTAAAGGCTTTACTGAAGGCTGAAACTTAATAAATGTAAATAATTTCGTTAATAGTCAACATATAGTAAAATTGGTTATATAGAAAGTTTCACTCTGAGTCATAATAACAGAGATATTTTGAATTTTCGATTTGCCACCTCTATACCTCTGACTGCCCTCTTGTCTGATTTCAGCCATTAATGAACTTGTTTTTTATATTTCAATAGAAAGCTTATATATCGAGTTTGGTAACGATCAAACATAAATTGCAACCGCTAGAGAGGTAACAGACAAGTTTAAGTATGCATGTATTTACAAAATGGTAATCATAGCTTTAAATATTTTATAAATATTGGAATGAGTGATTTTAGTGTTGATGACTTTGCTGGTTGTGTACCACGTGCCGTGAGGAAGGGATTGCTGATGGCTCCCTGTAGAGAATACCTAGTCACCTGGAGATTAAAAGAAATGTTGTAAAGACTGATGGATTGGATGCTTATGGTTAGTTTAAAGGCTCCTTGATCTTCTGACTGTTTAGGATGTCCTCGAATTACATCAGACCGGCGTCGCTGACTCACGGTCTGGTCGCCCTGACCACGTGCCAGAGGGTTAAAGATACTGATGGGTGTATATGACCAGCAAGAGGAGCCAATCACCATCGGTCTCTAATGAAATGTAGAAAGGACTGATTGATTGGGCTCAATCCATTCCTGGCGTAATTAGTGTTTGGGTCATTCCGTCTGTCAAAGTCGGCTAATGGCGGCCATACATCAGTCTCTCTCAGGCTAACGACTCAGTTAATTACAAATATACGCCATTACTCCAAAAGAGAGCAGGTTCCGTCATACGGTATTGTTTCCGCGCACGCTTTCTTCGTCATCATAGTCTACCTCGAGCATACTGTCTCTATAACTGACGGCCAAAGCTTGATTCAAAGTCTTGAATAAGCCTCCGTGGTAGTACTTAACTGTTTTGGTGAAAGGTATGTTGATGGTCCGTCAGCTGTTAGCATACTTCAGCCTGGACCCCGCTATATACTTCATTCAGGGTCAAGGATTAGGTTAGGTTTTGGGTTTATGGGCGATCAACTTCTAGGTTATTACGCCCTTGGGTGAAGGATTGAAGTGGTAAGTGGAAATGAAGGAACAGAAGTGGTATAGTCTTAGCATGTGGCTATACATTTATAAGTAGCTATTGTTAGCAGAATTTCCTGGAGGGAAAACAGCTATTGAGGGCGTACTCATGACGCTATTTTCGAAAAATGTTCTCAAATGTCCATCAATCCTACCCAGGAGATGACGAAAATGAGGTCCGTTCAATGCTGCATATATATATATATATATATATATATATATATATATATATATATATATTTATATATATATTTACCTGTTAACGCTCAAGCTTTGTTTGATCATTACCAAACTTGGTATTTAATTTATTGAAAATTCCTGAATGATGTATAAAGATTGTTAGATACATTTATTCTTAATCTTGAATATTAACCGAAGTATTTGCATTTTTTAGTTTTTGGCTTTCAGTAAACCCCTACTCCTACCCATGTTATATTAATAACGAGCTGTTATATTATGAACCACTTCATTACAAGGTTAAATACCAAATATTGATACCATTGAACTTTTACTTTGTGAGATATATGCAACTTCGTTCTGTTGACCCCCCGCCCCCTTCTTTTATTCTTGGATTACTAAAATTTGAGTGATTGAGTTAAAAAATATTCTGCCTCATTATAAATTACAGCACTAGCTATTGTAAACAGTTTTCAGTAAAATGCATATATTATATTGAGATATATTTCAGTAATTGTTTCCCCCCCCCCGTTCTAGAATATTTCTGCCTATCTATTCAGCTCTGCGAGATTGTCTGCTTGTTTGCTTTCAATTCAGCCGCTTTCCGTTGGAGAGATTATTATCTTGTAAATTGACTGAAAGATTTTTCATTACCGTTTGTATTTTTCTTTTAATATTCACGGTGGTGTTTGTATATATATATCTATTGTAAACTTTCGCGTGGGAAATCTGCCTGCGTGACGGAGTTTTTTATTTAGCGAGTTTCCAATTATTTTAAATACAAATTAAGACATTTTACTCATTCAAACGATTTTCATGATCACGAAAATTATTTTTTTTTGGGGGGGGGGGCTCTTTCTCTTTAGGTCCGTGTATCACCCCCGAACAAGCCAACTGCCTCCGAATCTCATCGTTTTTTTCCAACTGATTGATACTACTAACCAATTCTTGGTTTGAAGCTTCAGCACTTTGAAATATTTATTTTAACTCTTTAAGTCATTTCCGTTTAGCTTGTTGCGGTAAGAGGTCCTAACTTTCAGGAGTGCAGTCACAATTTCACTCAGTGTGCTCTTATAACTATACTTATTCTTATAACTATATGTCTTATTGTCCTCATTAGCTACTAATTATTGATTAAAGGATACTTACTGAAGGGCGACACATGATGTTGAATCTGACATAGATAGCTCTCTGTGTGAAGATATTTCATTTCAATTATGCCAGGCTTTATAATTCTATTGTTACTCCTTAAAAATGATGATACTCACTCATGATATTCAAATTGAAATGAGCGAAGGATGTCTCTAATCTGCTAAATTTACCTGGTGGACAATGCCTATTATTGAATAATATTTTTGGATTTTTAGCCTGATAGTAATCTTCATAACATTTAAACATTTATAACATATTTTTAATTAAATACTAAGCTTCTTTTATTTTAGACTAAGCACACAACTAGGCGAATTCGTCGAATCAGCTACCCAAAAAAGAACTTATGACACCGCATATCGTATTCACCAAGATATTCAAACCTAAGCAAAATATATGATACTCAATTCATGGCCGAAACTTTAGTTTGCCACTACTGCCAACAAGCTTCAAGAACATAAACATATACTTCGTGAATAACCTTCCTCAAAAAGACTTTTTAGAAGAGAAGAAGTATTCTTAATAAGGTTAAGAATACTACCCTTCACACTGGAGAAGACGAACCCTACTGCCAACACTGTAACTGTAGATGTACTATAAAATAAACACTTACTAACTGCTATCTAAGGACTCACATTGACCTACCACACACTTTGACTGAATTGATACTTTACCGTAGCCAGGACATAGAGCTCGTACTTCAATACTTAACACATAAACACATTTTCAAAAAATTATAATGTAGGATAATACTGAAAATATATGCAGAAATGGGCATTCTTACGTAAATATGATAAACTGATGACGTCTCTCAATCTCCTCAGTCGTGAAATGCGATTAATATAAGTAAATAAATAATCAACTATTTTTAGGATAAAGTACATTTGTCCATAAATGTCATTTTTTTTTTTTTCATTTTCTGGTGATGTAGCCCATTTTTGAGCATTTAACTATTCTTTTTTTTTTAAATAAACTTATCGGTTGAGAGCCAGCAGTGTAATATTTTGAAAATTACCGATAAAGATGAAAAATGAAACAGATTAATGTCTTACTCCACTGTATTTTAAAGAAAAAATAACAGCGTATATTGAAACACAAAGCTATCCACAAAAGATGGTATTCATTATTGTAATTTAATTTAATAAATAATATTTAGCTTTATTAAATTCGTTTTCAGGATAAGATTAAGAGCTATTCAGGGAAGCATTATGCTTAAGAATAAAACATTATTATAGTAAGTTAAAAAGTTAGTTTTATTATTATAGTAGTAAAAAGCAGATTTATCTTGAAAAGTTATTTATGAAAAGTACAATGACAGGCCTTACATTCACAATTCTTCTGATCAGACAAGTGGTTCAGTAGCTTCACTTTTGGATGTGACCATCTAAACAATATGTAGTACGAATGGAGGAAGAGATAACGAAACGTATCCTACGGACGCACCTAGCTTGGTTGCAGCCCAGCTACCTCGGAATGCACTCGAGAAGCACACTAACATAAAACAAGAACAAACAAAGAGACGATAGATTTCATTCCACTATTATCAGAACAGAAATCATCCATTAAATACATTCCAGCATTGGCTTTACATTTTACCACCATATCTTGGGCCTGAGATACGACGCACGTACAGGACAGCTGGAGAAATTCCTTATCACTCTTGATAAGCCATGGACTTAAATGAAGAAATCTATCTCCGCATTATTCAGTGTTCTGCCATTTGCTCTTTTTTTTTTTTTTTAATTAAACGACTAAAACATGGGACTAATATGCGTTTTTAAATTTCTAAATTTTCATAAGAGTTCAGGGTAGCCCTTCCTTCTAAGGAGAAATGTTTAAATTCGAATTGCAATTTAGACTTTTGTCTTAGACTGAAAAGTGTGCATAGATAAATACTTATTGCACACAAAGAAATCAAACCCACAAAATAAGGATTACGAATTTTATGAGCTTAGTTGTTTTGTTTCGGACCAAAAAATATTATACAACCAATCATTGTTGATAAGTAATATCCTACAATTTAAATTTAAATTATTTATTAACGTCCACTTTTTGCAACTAAGGCTAATTGGGACGGGTCCTCTACAGGTTACCACCCTTTTCTAGCCAGGGTGGGACCTATGATTTTACTTAATGAAATCTGTCACTAAATAAATTCCTATTGCCCAGGCGGGAATCGAACTCGCTACTCTAGGTTTACCATGTGAGATTAAGGTTAACGCTTTAACCCCCTTGTCTGACTTGAGCCCCTGAAGCGTATTATTGTTTCCGCCGGGACAATCTTATTGTATAAAACTTCACAGTGGTTTTCTTCTGACTGAAGAAGGGATTCTATCAACACATCGACCACTGTTTTCTTCCTTTTAAGAAGTGGAGGGGCGGCAACTTGGGTTTTACCCCCTTCTAATTGAGTTTATGAAGAATTTGTGTATATATATGTTTCAGCATTCCTGATTATTTATGAATAAGGGTTAAAGCACTTTAGAAAAAGTGATAATGGTTTGATGTCAATGGATGAATTCAATACACTCTACTAACACTATTTGTCATTAAAGCTATTCTTCTCTTCTTTTTTCCTTTTCCTTTATAACTTTCCCTACTCCTGTTCTAATTATGACTATTTTTATATAATGGAATTTAATATCACGTTTCAGTTTTTTTTTCATAATTGTCCTCTTTCCTCATGAGTTATTGTAGTTTAGTGACAGTTGTTTGCTTTGGTTTTTTTTTTTAAACTTTTACAGCTATTTCATTTTTTCCCTCGATATGTGCTACACTGGTTTTTGAATATTTCCCAGTCTTCACTTGAATACAGTCGTTTCTTCTCACCATTATATTGATCTTTGGCTATAGATCAATGGTATCCAGTGACATAGTAGATAGTAGTAATTCATTTACCTCTTGGGTGGTTTCCGTCAAATTTTCACTGCCATCTTTTAAAAGTCCTTTCATGGTCGCCATAAAGTGTATTTATGTGTAGGTGGACCTCATTATTAATAGCAGAAAGTCAGAATAAAAGTTTTCAAAACTTTCTTGGATCTTATAGGAAGCTTTTAATTATATATAGACGACGGTCAATGACCGGGTTTAGTCAGATACCTATTAAAATATTTTTACGTTCAAACAAGAAATAAAGCGTTTTCAGGCAGTTTAAAACTTCATTTTATATTTAAGTTGTTTTGTTTTAAATTGGAAAAAATATATATTTAATTATAACTACTTGGACTTGGTTTTACTGTACCTCCTTGGCTTGGTACAATAAGTTAGAAGGAACTTGAGCCATAAAGGGTTAATTGTGAACACCTTTGTTTCGAGGTCTTCAATCAGCTTTGTGATCAAGGTGCTGTAAAACACGCCCAATAGGGGAAAATAAAATAAATAAATGAATCCAGGCGAAAAAATGTTGCTTAAGAACAACTCGTATAACTCTCTTCCATCTTATGGCCCTTTAAAAGTACTTAGATTTTTACTTTATTTTCGTATTTAGCAAGTATTACTTTTCCAATATCCCTCCTCCTTAAGGAATGATGAAATGCCAGAGTGAAGCTATTATTAGAGGTGGAAAAATAAAAATGAACTCATAAAACATGAAAGGAGTTATCCAGATTATTTTAATATCATCCTCAGGCTACCACTCAACAACAACTTGTATTTATTTTATTTAATAAGACCGCTGCATAGGCGAATAATTATACTTTAAATGGCAAAGTCTTCTTTCTTATTCCATTCTTGTTATACAAGTAAAAGGTATGAACTTCATTGTAGGTAGATAGTAAATGTATGCTAATAAATATGCGAGGAGCTCAATAATCACATAGTAAGTAGAATAGATTAGCTTTAATATGATATTAGACCTATAAAATATAGTACTTTCCTGTAGAAACAAAATTGAGGACATTCACACTCAAACACATTCATACACACACACACACACACACACACACACACACACACACACACGCACACACACGCACACACACACACACACACACACACACACACACACACACACACATTGAGTCTCATTGGACTATTAATCAATAAAAATACCACATTAAGAATATTTTGGTAATTATATTTCTTTAAACAGAGCAATAGTCCTGAGATAATTTAAAACTTCATCTATAAATGGGCGATCTTCGGCTTGTAATTCATTCAGATTTATGCGTAGTGAAAATGGTAATTTTTGAATATAGTTTGCACGTATAGGTATGTTTAATGATCAGTGCAGTATATGTTTTACACTTCGGCTCATCTAGTTATCTAGCACTTTGATTCTCGTCATAAGGAATGAATAAGTCTGGCGGATCCAATTCTTAGCTGAGGGAGAACAATTGTGTTCCAGATTAGTTTGTCTTCTTCTAGATGGCCAATTAAACTTTCTCAACTCTATTTTATAACTTTATATTCCATTTGGTACCATTCAATTTTCCACTCATTAAGTAATAGTTTTTTTTAGCAGATTTCCCTTAAGGGAAATCAGCTATTGAGGTCGTACTCATGACGCGAGTTTCGAAAAATTTCTTCAAATGTCCATCGATCCTACCCAGGAGATGACGAAAATGAGGTTCGTTCAAAATTATATTGTTAACGCTCTAGCGGTCGCAATTTTCGTTTGATCGTAACCAAACTCGATATTTAAACGTTTTATGCAAAAATAAAGATCAAGTTCGTTAATGGCTGAAATCGGATCAGTGGGAGGGGAGTTTAGAGGGGAGGATTTTCGAAAATTCGAAATATCTCCGTTACTATACGTCAGATCGAAATATTACATAGAACCAATTTTATTATATTATTAAATTTAATTTACTATAACTAATGTTCTATACATTTATTTTGTATCTTGAATATTAACCGAGATATTTGCATTTTTCTGTTTTCAGCTTCTGAGATGAGATCGGCTAACTTCGGGTCTAGTCATGAGTTTCCGTCAAGAGCTAGTTCGGGCCGTTCCCGTAATGGTTTGACTCTCTATTCTGAAATTTCTCTATTCTAAAACTTCATTTGGGAAATCTGCTTAGTTTACGCAGCCCCTGCGTGACGGACTTTTATTATTAATATTGAGTAACGTCAGTTGTTTGATACTATATCTAATCTACAGGTCACCACCCTTTTCTAGCCAAGGTGGGACTAAGGATTTTATTTAATGAGTTCATCGCTAAATAAATTACTATAGCGTAGGTGGGAATCGGACTCGCCTTTCTAGATGTAGTAAAAGTTATATTAAACCTCATCACTGGGAACTCGAATTCAGCTCGTGGCAGCTAATGGTAAGTTTGAGTTACTACGAGTACCAGAAGAAGACAAATGAAAAATTGGCGAAATATTTTGGGTAGTACTTAATGACGCCGCTGGAGATAAGCCGTACTAGACAAACGTAGTTCTTTATTAAAAATGATCTTGAAATGTAGTATAAGTCGTGAAATAAAATGCATGTTCTGCTAATAGTTTTGCTTGTCTGTCAACGTTTTCATTTTCTCCTATACCCAGATGGCCGGGCGGCCAATAAACTGTAATGAGTTTATTCAATTCGTGAATTTTGTCCAATATTTGTGTTACTGAAGGGAGCTTTGAGTCAATTTCAATTTAGCGATAGTTAGGTCTATAGTATTTGTGAATCAGTAAAGGTAATTAAGTCAGTGTGAGGAGTCTTTATTGTAATCAGCCCTGACAATATTCCATATAGCTCAGAAGAAGAAGAATAGTCATGTTGCTTCTACCAAAGATATTCACAAGTATGCTGATGAATCTATCATCACAACTGTGCATGATCCCTGTACAGGTTTGGATGCGTCAGTGTGAACTCCACCATGAACTAGTTTGTCTTTCATAAATGCATTAAGGTAAACTGTAAAAATTCCAATGAAGGATGTTTTAGTGGAATCACTGTGCACGTTTATAAACCAGTCGAAATCCGTGTCCTCTGCTTCCTATCATGTTAAATAAATTGTGTTTAGTTTTCCGTCTTCGAGGGACTATCCGTTTGCATTTCAGTAGCTGCTTGAACTAAGATCTTTGGTCTAGAACAGGGGTCTCCAAACTACGGCCCGAGGGCCACATCCGGCCCACTCGAAAACTCCTTTTAGAGTACATATTTTTTTATAGCAAATTAAATTTAGTTTACTGAAGTATTCGATAGAAGGTACTACCTATTTCCGCTTGTGTCCACCAGATGTGTCACGTTACTCCTCATGACTCGTACTCTACGACTAATCTAGAAATTTCAGATAATGACAGGAAAATTAATAATATGCAGTGTTGCCGTTTTGCGGACTTTAGTCCGATTTGCAGCCTTTTTTAAACGTTGCGTACTTTTTCGGACTTTTTTTTCATCAGTGGACTATTTCACTTTTTACCACCGGCAACAATGATAATATGTTTTTGGCCCTCGGAACTTACTGGAGTAATCAGTATGGCTCTAAGGCTGGAAAGTTTGGAGATCCCTGGTCTAGAAGAATAGATCCTTTATTGGCAGAGAATGGGGCAAGCTCCCTTGATTCATACTATACAGGTGACGTCGTCTGGAAGTTTGGAAACAAATAAAGAGCCCATAGAGCGTTTACACACACACACACACACACACACACACACACACACGTGTATATATATATATATATATATATATATATATATGTCACATAACATATATATGTGTCACATGACACACATTTGATGAACGTTTTTGCAAATAGCGTAATGAGTAAAACCATTATGTTTAATTTATTTTTATGAAGACCCTTGTTCTTCTGTTCCTTCTATTCATCCAGAATTAGATTCGAAGTAGAGAAAAAGTCCGACCATAACTGATGTGATACTTCCTCGTCGGAACACAGTTCTTGGCCAACATTTTCAGAAGAAGAATGGCAATTTTGACTGCCAGTAGTTGGCAGAGAAAACAATTATAGTTCAGCGATAGTAGGAAATAAAAATTGTTAAAAGTCCCCTCTCCCTAATCTCACAAGAAACCCCCTCCTCTCCACTTGGTCCAATTTCAACCGTTAGATCCTCCATCATCTCTGACGCAAAGGTATGTATGTCTTTGTACCAAGGTACTCTTCGTCAGTATCAACAGTTCCTTGTACTTGACTGCCATCCAGGACTGGCCACCTCCTCTCGTAGACATCCCCCCCCCCCTGCCGGAGTATTAGATTCGAAACGTTCGTGTAGGGCAGGTTGACTTTCGTGCATGAAACATATAGTGTAGGTGTTTCCGGTTTTTTCCTCCGTGGCTGATCCGTGTGTTTGTTTTTCATTCTCCATTCTTGATGGTGATGGCGACGATTAATGAGATGACGGTGAAACAATTCATTAACACTTTCTTGTTCTTCCTCAAAGAATATTTTATTTATGCTTTTATGTTTTCTATTTTTATTTTGTTATCCAATGGCCGTTCATGGTCATGACTTTCATACCCTTAGAAATAGAAACTCTACAGTTTCATTCAATATTTCTTTGAATTACGTTACGCTGTCAGGTCTTCTGTTAGTAAATGACCGGAAATTAATTAATCACAGCTTATATAAACTAATAAACTGGCCCACTAATAAACAACTACATTAATCTTAATACAGGCAAAAATAGAAATGTTTTTTTATTTTTCTATATTAAAGAATTGTGAGGATGACATTCGTTATTATTTATTTTTGTTTATGAGATTAGTGAGTATAAATTTTGCTAAGAGAGTCAACAATCAAGTATAAGAAAAGTCCGTCACGCAGGGGCTGCGTAAACTAAGCAGATTTCCCTCGTGAAGTTTAGTAATAGGTAAATATACATACTGCTAACACAACAACACCGTGAATAACTACAAACGGAAATAAGAAATGTTTCATCCAATTTCAATAACCTGCCGACAGGAAGCGTTAGGTTAGAAATGTAAACAAACAGGTTTGCCCGCCTCACACCGGAAATAAAAACAATTACTGAAATATATCAGAATATAACACATTAATTTTATTGAGAACTATTTACTATATCTAGTACTGTAATTAATAATGAGTCAGAATAATTGTTATCTCAATCAATAAAATTTTAGTAGTCCAAAACTTTAAGATGGGGGGGGGGGAGTCACCAGGGCATATTTGCATGTATCTCGTATAATAAAGGTCTCTTGAATACAATGTTTGTTATTTAGACTTCCAATAATGTGATTTATTATGTAGCAGAGTATTGTTTACGTAACATGAGTAGAAGTGGCGGTTTGCTGAAAACTGAAAAATGCAAATATCTTGGTTAATATTCAAGATAGAGAATAAACGTATATAACAATATTTAGAGTAAATTTTATTTGCAATAAGATTGGTTATATACAATTTTTCGATCCGATGCATAATAACGGAGATATTTGGAATTTTCGAAAATCCTCCCCTCTAAACCCCCCCTCCCACTGGTCCGATTTCAGCCGTTAACGAACTTGATCTTTCTTTTTACATAAAACGGTTAAATATCGAGTTTCGTAACGATTAAACAAAAATTGCGACCGCTAGAGCGGTAACAGACAAATATATATATATATATATATATATATATATATATATATATATATATATATATATATATACTAGCTCAGATACCCGGCTTCGCCCGGGAATTCATTTGAGGCTGAATGGTGATGGTATTTTTTAGCAGGCTTTACATTGCACAATATTTTGACATTTACCCGTCCCAGTGTTTAGGATTGATACCCGTCGTTGCCGTGGATTTGCTAATAATAGAATTATTTGTTCGATAAGACTTCAATGTCTTCGATATTTTTATATTTCCCGTCTCTTATACATGTAAATATGGTGAATTTTTATTTCAGGCCTCCCTTATAAGCCCCCTCCCGTTCGAACCTAAAAAATTTAATATAGCTTATAATCATGGAAGAATTAATGCTAATTGACATACCGAGTTTTGTTAAGTTCGGTTCAGCCGTTAGTGCCCAATAAATTTGTTGGCTCCAGCTAAAGTTTTAACGTATAACTCATTTATACTTAGGTATACGACAAAAGTGTATATAACAAAAGTTGCTCCAAATAACAAAATAAACAACTTTTGTTATGGACATATTTGCCGAAAAACGAATAGGAAACGAAATATCGCTATTTTTAATTTCAGGCTTCCCTTATAACCCCCACTCCTGCCCGTCCATAGAAATGTTGGTATCGCTTATTATAATGAAGGCCTCACTGCTAATACACATACCGAGTTTTATTTAGTTCGGTTGAGTCTTTTTTGGCAAATAATATTGTGGACTCCCGCTATAATTTTTAGCGTATAACGCATTTAAACTTCGGTATACGACAAAAGTGTATATAACAAAAGTTACTCTAAATAACAAAATAAACAACTTTTGTTATGTGCATAATTGCCGAAAATGCATTAGGAAACGAAATATTGCTATTTTTAATTTCAGCTCTCCCTTATAACCCCCACTCCTGTTTGTCTCAGAGAATATTAACATAGCCTAAAGTCTAAGTTGGGTTAGTAGTAAAATACATACCAAGTTTCATAAAATTCGGTTCAGCCGTTTATGCGTGAAAAGGTAACAAACAAACAAACAAACAAACAAATAAACAAACAAACAAACAAACAGACACCAAAGAAACAAAATGCAGTTATGGTGTCTATGACATGTGAAACGAAAAGTTATCGTGAAATTTCGCGAAAAAAATCAATGTACAGACAGAGGTTACAATTTTATATATATATAGATATATATATATACTAGCTCAGATACCCGGCTTCGCCCGGGAATTCATTTGAGGCTGAATGGTGATGGTACTTTTTTGGCAAGGCTTTACTTTGTGCAATATTTTGACATTTACCCGTCCCAGTGTTTAGGGTTAATACCCGTCGTTGGCATTTGTTAATAATAAAATTAATTTTTTATGTAAATCTTCACTGTCGTCCAAATTGTCATATTTCCCGTCTCCTGTGCACTATGCATAGATTTCAGCTATTAAGGAAAAAATATTAACATTGATTTAAATTAATTTTTCCAGCTGAGGTACCTGATAGTACAAATAGGAATGAATTGTTTGAGCATATCAATATTTCTACGCAAATTACTTGCTCCACACATTTTTCCTGGAGAAATGTATAAAAAAAAAAAGTTAATCTAAATAACAAACTAAACAACTTTTGTTATGTGCATGTTTGTCGAAAAACAAATAGACAATGAAATATCCCGAATTTTTATTTCAGGTCTCCCTTATAACCGCCACTCCAGTTCTAACCTAAACATTTTAATATAGCTTATAATCATGGAAGAATTAATGCTAATTGACATATCGAGTTTTGTTAAGTTCGGTTCAATCGTTAACGCCCAATAAAATAGATGACTCCAGCTATAGATTTTAGCGTATATCTCGTTTATAATTCGGTATAAGAGAAAAGTGTATATAACAAAAGTTACTCTAAATAACTAAATAAACAACTTTTGTTATGTTCATATTTGCCGAAACCCCAATAGGAAACGAAATATTGCTATTGTTAATTTCTGGCTTCCCTCATAACCCCCACTCCTGCCCGTCCCTAGAAATGTTGGTATCGCTTGTTATAATGAAAGCGTTAGTGCTAATACAGATACCGAGTTTTATTTATTTCGGTTGGGTCTTTTGTCCCAAATGAAATTGTTCACTTCCGCTATAGGTTTTAGCGTATATCTCGTTTATAACTCGGTATACGAAAAGAGTGTATATAACAAAAGTTACTCCAAATAACAAAATAAACAACTTTTGTTATGTTCATATTTGCCGTAAAACCAATAGGAAACGAAATATCGCTATTTTTAATTTCTGGCTTCCCTTATAACCCCCACTCCTGTTCATCACAGAGAAAATTAATATAGCCTAAAGTCTAAGTTGGGTTAGTAGTAATATACATACCAAGTTTCATAAAATTCGGTTCAGCCGTTTATGCGTGAAAAGGTAACAAACAAACAAACAAATAAACAAACAAACAAACAAACAAACAAACAAACAGACACGAAAGAAACAAAATGCAGTTATGGTGTCTATGGCATGTGAAACGAAAAGTTATCGTGAAATTTCGCGAAAAAAATCAATGTACAGACAGAGGTTACAATTTTATATATATATAGATATATATATATATATATATATATATATATATATATATATATATATATATATATACAGTTTTGAACGGACCTCATTTTCGTCATCTACTAGGTAGGATCGATGGACATTTGAAGAAAAATTTCGAAAATTCCGTCATGAGTACAACCTCAATAGCTGATTTCCCTTAAGGGAAATCTGCTAAAATCACAAAAAGAGATTTTTAAAGTAACTGGTAAGTAGAATTTGCCATTTGTGTCAGAATATTTTTAACTGCATAATAAATTATCGTTTTTATATCTATTGCATAAATCTTCATTATAGGTTTGCCAAGATTTCCAAAAAATAAAAAAGATACAGCATCTTAATAACACTACCTTATAGTAAATCTATCTATATAGGCAGTGACTACAGTTACAGTCAAATGAATCATTTCAGAATTCGAATTCACATAGAATCATAATAAAAATATAAAATATTTTAACGTTCTTTCGTTAAATAAGTGAAAATGTTCAAAACACAACAGTGTTTTTTATTTAATTGAAAAATATACATATTTTCAACTTGTAAAAATAAGGAACTATATATACTTGGGTGAAAAGAAGAAAAACATTAGCCTTCACCAATTTCTGTTGTTCCTAGCTGGTTGGCTCTATTCCCATGACAACGTTCATTACTTTACCACGGTAAAGAATGCTGCCACTACAATATTAATAAAATGCATATGTGCTATTATACAAATAAATACATTTGTTTTTTCATGATGAAAAATAGGGGTTTTATAAAATAATGAAGTTTACAAGGTTAATTTCTTTATTCAAACAACTTTTTGTTTGATATAATGTTTGACATATTATACATGAAATATACACTGGTATAAATTAAATCACAACTTCAAGCCGTTGTGAACAAATCACTATTATATTATCTATTTAATACATGTATATATATTCATATAAATAAATAATTATTAACAAGGAACGTCAACAGATTTTCCACAAAAATCTGAATAAATCTACATTCAAATAATACTGTACACATTAAAATTTTAATTAAAACTAGAACCTCTACTATAATGTTTATAACATTAGTTTATTTTAGTTTAAATACTATTTTTCTTTTGGCATTTATTATATTATTAATACATTTTTTTAAACATTCTGATTTAAGTTGATTATTTGTAATTGTTAAGGCATAAACATTTAAATATTAAGAAATCAGCTACAGCATTAAAGTATAATTGAAATATATAATAAAATATTTTGAATTCTATAATTATGAGAAATCTACTTCTTATTAATAAACTATCATATTTTTCGTTTGCTTCCTGTAATTAGTTCAATGCGTGGGAGGTTTCAGGATGGAAAATGAATACTGTTTACATTTTTTGTAATAAATACAATAGCATATTTAGGTAATTATTAACATATTTTTAATATTAAAACTTGGATAAATGTAAGAATAATGTGAATTATATTAAGTTGTTACAGTTTCTATGGAAGAGTGTAGTAATTTTATATTTCAATCTATAATACTCTTAGCTGGAATAGTGATATAGTGGGTTTAGTTGTGAATATATAATTTTCATTATTTACAATTTTTATATTCGAGTTCTTTTTTTTTAATCTTTATGACTTTGAAAAAAAAAATAAGTTCAAAAATAATAGCCTGACATGTTGGCGGCTACATTACATTTTTTTTTTTTCAAAAACAGCCAAATAATTGTTAATATATAACATGAATTTACATATTTATTATTTAAAGATGAATAACTTTTGTGAATGAATATTGATTATTATTCTAATTGTAACCTGCAGAATATTACAGAATACTATCAGAAACAATATATTGAATTGGAAAATAAAAAAATATTGATATAAAAATAATTTAGTTGCGTATTAATACGATTTAAATATATTTTATAGTGCCTCCGAGGGTAAATTATTATATTCCTACATAGTTATATTTCGTAAAGTTATTATTATGTACTTTTTTTTAATGGACTTTAATAAAAACTTTAGTTATAAAACATGTACTACAATTGAAATCGTTAACATCTAAACCACTCCCTTGCTGCATATAGTTTGCATTTTATATTTAGATATTAACATGATTTTCTTTTTTAAGAAGTTAGTTTAGATTCGTATACGCATGGAGAAAAATGGCATTAAAGAACTGAGAAGTAATACCATTTTTTAAGTTGAGTATGATGGTTACTTATAGTTTCAAATGTATAGATTTATGGCCCATTTTTTAAAATTGATTTGGGGTCATTATTTTCATGAAATGATTTATGTACATTATGAATTTTATTTCGGAATATATTTTTCAGTGTGACCCTACATTGTCTCAAATAAATATATAGTTATGAAGATCATCCTCGAAAACTAGTAGTTAAATACAAGATATTAGATTAGTTCAGAATCTTTTGTTAGATTACTTTATATTTCTTGTATTAAGGAAAATTAACAATATATTCAACCATAAAATATTCATATAATCAAATATTTTATATGCTTTCCATAACGCAATGATGGTTTTGTAAATCCAAGAATAATATTTTTAGACTTATAAAAATTATAAATTTAATAAATATACTAGTAGAGGAAAAATAGACGCATATAAAATATTTCCTGCTCAAGCATTTTTGGATAATGAAAATTATTAATTGGAATTTTTAAATTTTATTTTTTGCAGAGCTTTTTAATGTCTGCATCATCAAAAATGGTGGTTTTATTGTTAGATGTATCAGTAGTAATTCAGGGACACTTTATTTTTTTTTTTTTTTCCTTTCCAAACATACTATCCAAAGTTTATCATATTTATTTTCTTTTTAGTTTCTGTAAATATCAGTATTTCTATTTGTTGAAAATATTAGAACATAAAAATAGTCATATGATGTTCCTGATATTATTTTCAGCCTCTTAATTAGGTAACCCAAAAAAATTTACATGTTTAAATGCAGTTATATAGATAAATAAAATTGTTTCATTTACAAACTGTAATCCAATCATCAACAGTGCAGTTCTTGCAAGTGACATTGCAGCACCAATGAAACTTGCAATTGCACCTTACAGTGAGCCTTCTCCTGATGATGTTGTAGCCCCTTCCACAGCAGAGAGACGCGCAGCCATCTACTCCTCTCCCGCCTTTCTTGCAGAGCCTTCCAGACGTCCCTCCAGCTTCCAGCCCGGGGACGGGCTCGCAGAAACTGGGTGACTTCTCAAAGTAGATCAGATTTCCCTTGAGATCTCTTGGTCTCTTTCGTCTCTTCCGCTTCTTCTTTCTCCTCTTCCTGATGGCAAGCCCGCCGCCACCCTTGTTCGACTCTTCGACCATCACGGACTCTCTGTACCTCTCCTTGAGCGCATTCCCGATTGTACGGAGGCTGGGTGCAGCTCTCCAACAGGTTTTCAGTTCACAGCTCCCCGAGACCCCGTGGCATTTACAGCGTACTTCCATTTTTCGAGCCACAACCTGTTAAAGAATCAAAATTAAAGTCTTCATTAAAAATCATAAATTTTAATTTCAAAACTATAGTTAACATGAAATCACTTATAATACTTTTCAGTCATATACATTTCTCCTTAGACATTTAGTAGAAACTAATGTGTCTAAAATTTATTAAATAAGAGTGGCTGATGGGAGTCATTTTAAGGTAAAGAAGAATTGTTTTTAATTTTCTTAGGGAAAATTACCTTACATTCAACATGTTTCTATTTTTAGACATTTCGAGAGTTCATAATTTATAAAGTTGGTTAACAAGTTTCGCGAATGATGATGGAATACTAGTGACATGGCTTATTTTTTACTCTAGTTCAACCTGAATCTATCTCCATTGCGTACTTTAAAAATATCTTTAAGTATTATTTCCCTAAGAATATTTTCTTTTGTGGGGACTACCAATACGTTTATTTTATTTTGATAAAAACATATTCGTTGAAAAATGTTAATAATAAGTTGATTACCTATTAATACTAAGAATTTTTTCACAGTCATGTTGTTGGAAGTGAAGATTATTGTGTACTTGGGGAGAAGAAAACGTCCAATTCTTTACAAGTTTTGAAAAACTTCCTATGCATTCTCATTGAACCCTAAGCATTCAAAGGTAACGTTGTCATGAAAAGCAAATGCAACTCTCCTAGAGTCAATCCACTGAGATAAAAACTGATTTGTTATTTTGTTAGAGAAAATACGGCAGGTATTGGTCTACTTTTTGTAGTTGATACCAAAGGTTTAGGTGGAAGATCATAAGGTGTGTATGTTTGCATTAAGAGTCACCTCAGAGTTGATAGATGTTAGACTAGAAAATGTAGCGTCGATTCCCCCTTTATGTCAAAAGTTGAATAATAAACCCAAATTATCTAAATATTTTTTATATAAGCTTGATTGAGACACATGAGGATAAAAATAACAAGACAGAAGGTTTGCATCTGAAGCCAAAAAGTTATAGAAATCCCTTTGCAGGACACACGGAATATCATGGCTGATGACCCTAGCTAATATGCATACACAAACTACAAGATTAATGTATCTCCAGTTTCGCCTGATTATTATTAATTCAGAGAGAAAGAGAAAAAAAAGAGAAAATAATTAATATGATAGTATGAGGCTTAAAGAGCTCAAAGTAAAACATTACTTTGAACTTACTCCAAATTTCGGAAATCTCTTCCTTAATTCCATTCACATCAAGGAAAATGAGTTTTCGTAATTGCGTGAATTTAAATCTAACATCCATGTCCTCGTTATAGGTATCGTTAGATGGGATGTCTAACCACTGATCTGATATAGTGGAAAACCTAATTTGAGAAGTGTTAGCTTAATATCAAGGATTCCAGGACAGAAGGGAAGAGCTCTTTACAGGACTTGTCAATCTTTGTCTAATTGAGGGCTGATTTTGTTGGACAAAGATAACGAGCAAGGGGTATAGGGAAGGTGTCCCTCATGAAATTTATAACAATATATTCAAATTAGGTAAAATACCTCTACTTCATACCTTCCTTTGTTGATTGAAAATTCCGAATTTCAGTTATAATTTCCACTAAATTGCAAGGGAATTTTTTTCTTGCCTTACTGTCAAACCCCTTGTGCAATTTAATTTTCACTAAACGGTGGATGACCAGAATTAAAGGGAATAATACTATTGGTTTGAATCTTTTCAATCGAAGGCAGTTTATGCTTTTTCCCTTGAAAAGTCTTCAAAGAACTTAAAGTGGGAGTTCTAAAAGTAGGCTTTCTGTGTAAACGTATTCAAAGGCAACTCATTAATCATGCCCACATAAAAGGTATTTTTAGGAAAACGTGGATGGTTTTAGGGTAAATGTAGGCGTGATTTTTCAAAGAAAATATGAATTTGTACGGGGGTCATAATATCCTGTGATTGTTCTATTGGATGTTTATCTCAATGTTATTGTTCTCCTAAATTATGAGGATATCTGAGATTAAAGAATTTAATAACATTTCCTGGCGATTATTTAAGAGCCTTTGTTAATATTATAAAAATAAAACAATAGTTTCTTCGGGATGTGTCTAAGATGTATTAAAAGCTAAATAATAAATGGGGATGCATAAGCTATGCAGCTTGAAAGGAAAAGGGATCTGGCCGTGATAATAGTGTTTTCTAAAGGGGTAACAGCTTGCTCATCCTTCAGACACACAAACAAACAAACTCTCATATACGATCATGTGTCCTTCACTGTGTTGGCGTCAGGCCTCTCTCGCACACTTGTTGATCTAACACACTCCACATCAGAAGAAAATTTAAACTGCACCTCATAAAATCCTGGGGACACTAATGAATATTACATGTCCATTGTAGTGCTTAAGTTGTAGTGGAATAATCACTTTTTTTTTCGGTCAATAGTTATTAAAATACAACATCAAGCGGCAAATCTCACGTACTTTGTAAACCAACAATATAGTTTGTGTATGTATATATTGTGTGTGTGTGAGTGTGCACGCGCGTGCGTGCGTGCGTGTGTCTATACACATTGCTATTTTTCTGGAAAATATACCGCTTTACACATTAATCTCGACACATCAAGTAGTACTAACTTCTCAGCAGTTTTCAGTGGCTACAATATTCCAAGATCCTAGCTATAAAAAAAATAGTTCTATAAGATTTTCATTTCATAGAATAACGTTCAAAGGTTTTTAATCATGTAAATTGAAATATCTACTGACAATATTTCGGTCTTGATACATCGCATATCGCTCTTTCGGTAGAACAATGAAGGGAGTGTAAACTTTAAGCAAAATTAGAGAATAAGTCATAATTATCAAAAAGACTTGATAAATTTAAAGAGGTTTTACTAATATTTTACCTCTGGTGGCCGTTGTCGAAAGGTTTGGAAATAGTAACCATCTCCGAGATAAACAATGACCGAATTGTAGGTTGTTTATTAGTGAAACATCTGGAATATTGATATAAGTGTGACGTTATGGTAAATGCTCTTGTTTTATTTATACATAGGAACAACGATGTAAATGATGTTATTCTACGTCATTTCTGTCCTTTGAGTCATTGTTTACAAAACGTTTGCTAGTCGAAATTTTATTTGAATAGAACAACGACGCGATTGTATACGAGGAAGTGACAGGGAGGGGGATTAATTTAATGAAAATCACATCATGGTGAAGTTCTGGAGAGAATTAAATGGGTCCTTAAAAATGTCCGCTTTCTATTGTATTAATTTAAATTATTTCACATCAGTTTTTTGGTTCTCCTGGCGAAATTGTAATACTTGAAGTTAGTTCGTTGCTCCACGGGATGAGAGATGCATTCTTTATTCACAATTCACAACATTAGCTCTTCTGAAATCAATTATACAATCAGGGCAAAGATAACAATAATTTTGAGTATTACATGTTTATTACAGTATGTGAATATTAACCATGAACTCATCAGAAAGGAGAAAAATGTTACTTAACTTTCTACCGCTGGAGTATGGTATTGGAGTATGCAAATCTGAATAATACCAAGAGTAGGTATATTTCAACCATTAGTATATTTTTGGATATGTTGTCATCATTTGGATGTTTTTTTTTGTTTGGATGGAAGAGGCTGTGTCGCGTTTTAAAAATTAACCTAATATAACGCGAAATAACCCGTATACTGCTATAATTATGTCATGTTTCCAATAGGAAATAAGGTTCATTTCAATAGGATGTTTGATGACGTAATCAGTGTGTCATTACAGCTCATGAGAAATCTCAGCTTATGCTTTATGAAAATCAGCTAATCAAACATTTCCTCAATGATAGATGAGTGTGTAAGTGTTCTAGTGGCTGCTGTTTTAGTTTATCTTTGCCTAATTTGATATTTAAATTCAAATTCTTTCCACTAAATATCAGTGGTACCAATTGTTCTAGAATGTGCTGGAATGTTAAAGGAGACATTTTCAGGCTCCTCGAGTTGAGACATTTTCAGGCTCTCTTACTCAACTTGACTAAAAATATTTGAATATTGCCTTATTTTAACAGAATTTTATGGAAATAGAGAATATTTGCTAAGATGAGATCAATAGTGAGTCACTCCAGCAATTAGGAAATCTGCTTAGTTTACGCAGCCCCTGCGTGAAGGACTATTTACTGATAGTCTTTCTTTACATTCTCGCGTAAAAATTAAATAAATTGTAGAGAGACACGTTTAGAAACTAAAGCCAAATGCGACAGGCTAACGATAATTGTCAGTAATTAACAGGTAGACTTTTGACATAAGGTCATTTTAGTAAACAGCTGACGCATATGATTTAGTGGAAGTGCAATTAGTAGTCAGACTAATTCTTTCTCGAAGCAGGTTATTTATGTTGACGCATGCGTGGGCGATACTGCTTAGTAGATAGCTACTTCTGTAAGAACCTCCTAATAAACACTTTTAATGACAATAATCAATCAATATTTTTTCCCTGCTGGGCAAGCTCTATTATCGTTAGTTTTGCCAACTTCTTTTTATGATTGTCCAGGCAAGCTTAGATTTACAGTTATTAGATTGTTATTACAGTTAAGAGATAAATTACTCTTGGGCAATAAGCACAGTACACTTTCTATCCTCCCACTTACAATGTCATTAGAAAGAATGACTTTCAGTGTAGAATATTTAAAGAAAGTGCAGCGTTCAATGTCAGTAGTTGGCAGCAAAAGGAGCATATTCACGCCTTGATCAATTTACATGATTGATAGACATTTTTCTTTTATTTTCTAGCTTATTTTCAATGAGCTCGATTTGAGTAGCAAATCAGCTACTCAAAAAATAACTTACAATAACTCATATTGTACACAATTATATATTCAAGCCCAAGGAAATCATATGATACTCGATTCATGGCAGAAATCTTGGTTTGGCACAACTGACAACTAACTCCTAGAAGTGAAACAAATACTTTGAGAATGGCCTTCCTAAAAAAGTCTATTTAGAAGAGAAGAAGTAGTTTTTACGAGGTTAAGTATTGGTCATTCACGACTGCTTACTGGAGAAGACGAACCCTACTGCCAACACTGTAACTGTAGACTTACTATAAAACATATACTAACTGAGTGCTATTTAAGGACTCACATAGACCTGCCATACTCTTTGATTGAACTACAATACTGAAAATATTTGGCAAAAATGAGCATTCCTATGTAAATATCTTAAACTGATGATAAGAATTTAACTGATATGGAGCTCAATCACCCCAGTCGCGAAATGCCATTATTATAAGAATAAATAAATTGTTTACTTTCAGATCTAAATATATATTTTTTTCAGAATAGATTTTATTATCTAAATGGTTCTATTGTGATTGCTTAGAGTAGATCTATGTATCATAATTGGGAACAATGTAACTCAGAGCATCAAGGGATTTGAAAGAAACATAGAGGATTTTTTTTCCTTTTTAATGCAGTAAGTATGAAAGCACTCATATGTTAGTTACATAAATCAAATTGTTGGCCAAATTGTGAGAAAACTTGTGAGATATCTCCTCGCAATTACTTATAATAGCATAAACTAGTTTTTAATAAATAATATTAGGGGCTGAAATTAGCTATGTACGTTAAGGCGTTGGTAATTATGTCACTTAATAGATCTTGAGTCTTGAGTTCGATTCTCCGTCCCGATTAGCCATAATTGAAAAAGTGGAGGTAAATAAATAATTAAACAAAATCATATCGAGTAAAAGTGACATCTCGGCGGATCTACAATACAGTCCCTGAAGAGATGCTTAAAAGTACACGGAACAATGAAAACCATATTTGGTAACCTTGGAATGAAGTGTTCATCACATACCAGCTTATAGTAAATATGCCATGAGTAGGAGTGGGGGTTTACTGATGGCCGAAACCTAAAATATGGAAATATCTCGGTTAATATTCAATACAGAGAAAACATGTATAACAACATTTACTTTTATAATTTTATTACTTTTGCAGTAAAATTGATTCTATACAATTTTTCGATCCGACGCATAACAACAGAGATATTTCGAAATTCTCCCACTCTAAACCCCCTCCAGTCCGATTTTGGCCATACAAAAATTGCGACCCCCTAGAGGGTTAACAGACATATATATAAAATTTTGAACGGGTCTCATTTTCGTTATCTCCTGGGTAGGATCGATGGACATTTGAAGAAATTATTCGAATATCCCATCATGAGTACAACCTCAATAGCTGATTTCCCCTAAGGAAAATCTGCAAAATATCCAACAGTTATACAAATTTTTCCTACTAAAATATGACGTCTTGTTATGATTGGTGAAGTAAATTTATGAAGAATGATAAATAAGTAATAAATAATGAGTTATAAATGTTGCTCGTTCTTGTAAAAAAAAAGACAAGCGGACGTGAGGTAAGAGTTGCCTCCAATTACTGAGAAACTCTCAGACCCTGAATGCGACATTAACACCAAACAGCGCCGGCAATCCAAGCTTTATTTAAGGTGTGAGAAAAAAATAATTATTTTGCATTCACGTAATTGGCTCTCCGAAATAACACGTGCAGCAGGAGAGTTGCAACAAAAACGGACGAATTCCCAAGACCGAGAGTGGAGGCGTTATCTCGCTCGCCGTTTGAATCGAGTCGCTGATTCAGATTAGGCGCTAACTGTCATGATGACACCTGTGACACTGGAAAGCAGCCAGCTGCTAGCACAGGTGACACTTACCTGCTGACACTAACTCGGCAGATTACGTCCAGGTGACATCACCTGCCTCTCTTGTGTACATTCTAACCGTACGCCACTCAGAAATGTCGAACATCATTTGCCTGATGTCATGGCCTCTTAACATCCAGGATACACCCTATTGTTATTAACCACACCAATTCTTCGATTCTTTCTGTCATTAATAAACGATGACGTCTATGTCAAGCAGATGAATGAATATCCTTCTCCTTTTAGCAGATTCCTTTTAATGGAAATCAGCTATTGAGGTTGTACTCATGGCGAGTTTTTTGAAAAATTTCCTTAAAAAGTGCGACCGCTAGAGCGTTAACAGACAAATATGTATAGCATATAGATGTGTATACAACTTTAACGGACCTCATTTTCGTTATCTCCTGGTTAGAACCGATGGACATTTGAAGAAAAGTTTCGAAAATTCCACCAAGAGTACAGCCTCAATAGCTGATAACCCCTAAGGTAAATCTGCTAAAAATGAAAATTTCTCGGTTAATATTGAAGATTAGTACTACACCATTTTCCAATCCAACGTATAATAACGCAGATATTTCTAATTTTGGAAACTGTACCTCTAACCCCCCCCCCCCCTCTAGTCATTAATGATCTTGATATTTAGTAATACATAAAACTTTCAAAAATCGAGTTTGGCAACAGACTCATAAATAAATAAATATATGTCGTTTTGAACAGACCATTTTCAGCCATTCATTTTTAGCAGATTTCCTTTGGGTAAATCAGCTATTCAGGTCGTACTCACGACGCGATTTTCGACAATTTCCTCAAATGCCCATCGATCCAACCCAGGAGATAACGAAAATAATGTCCGTCAATACTGAATATATATATGTCTGTTAACGTTCTAGAGGTTGCAATTTTTATTTGATCGTTACCAAACTCGATATGTAAACGTTTTATGTAAAACTAAAGATCAAGTCGTTAATCGGTGAAATCCGATCATTGGGAGGGGGATTTAGAGGTTGGAATTTCGGATAGTCTTAATATTTCCGATATTATGAGCCGAATCAAAAAATCTTGTTAAACTATTGATGCTCCACAATTTATTCTTCTATGCATTTTTTTTTTTTTGTAACTCCGACCACTTTCTTGTTTTAGGCCTTCAGTGACCCCCCTCCCCTCCGGCCCCCGATTTACTGCACGTGCTAAATCTCCTTAGTTTGCGCAGGCTCTGCGTGACGGGCTGTTATTTATTTATTCTTTTTTTCAGTTGCTGAATAAAAGGTTAAAGCAACCCGTAAAACGTATAGACAGTAATAGAACTGCTTTGACGGATCATTCTATCTCCATGAAACACTCCTTCAATTTTGAAAAAGTTCTAATAATTGATAAAGAAAGAAATAATACTAAACAATTAATAAAAGATAATATTCACATACTAAAAATAGAAAAAGAGCAGTAAACAAAAAAAAACAAAACAGAAATCAAATATTTCAATCATATATTCTATAACCTTTTATCATAAATTAATCGATTTTAAATTATGATGCAAAATAATCGAGTTGAAGATTGACTTGTAAATAATCGATTTGTAGTCAGCTGACTTAACCTACCTCGTGAACCGCTCAGTATCAACTACTTCCTCTGTGAGGACAGCCGCAACTAATTTAAAAAGTAAACCAGCACTTCAGAAATGTAAGTAGAAATTTATAATTATTGTAGATGTATTAAATATAGCATAGATGTAAGTACCTACTAATACAATATTTAGCAAAAGAATAATTAAAGGATGCGTTAAATTAATGTTATTAATTTTTAGTTTATTTTTGAAAAGGGACAGCCCCTTTTCAAGAGGTGGCAAGTACGCCACGAATCATGTAGGGCAGTTTCAGTTTGCACTGAAAAAAAAGTTTTTTATTGGAAACCCTTGTCATAAAATATGAAGAATATATATATTTTTCTCTTTCCTATGACCGAACAAAACAGAAACATTTTAGCTAAAATATATTACAGCCATCTTATGGTATTCCTTGTTATATAACATTCAATGATATATGTTTATATATATGTGTGTGTGTATATATGTTAAAGTAATAATGTATGTATATATATATATATATATATATATATATATATATATATATATATACTAGCTCAGATAGCTTCGCCCGGGAATTCATTTGAGGCTGAATGGTGATGGTATTTTTTTGGCGAGGCTTTACTTTGCACAATATTTTGACATTTGCCCGTCCCAATGTTTAGGGTTTATAATCGTCGTTACTGTGGATTTGTTAATAATATTATTTTTTTTTATGTAAGACTTCACTGTCCTCCATATTGTCCATATTTCCCGTCTCCTGTGCATTATGCTTAGATTTGAATTATTAAGGACAAAATATTAACATAGATTTGAATTAGTTTTTCCAAGTGAGGTACTTGGTACTTCATATTGGAAAGAAATGTTAAGCATATCAATATTTCTACGCAAATTGATTGCTCCATACATTGTTCCCGAAAAAATATATAAAACATAAGTTACTCTAAATAACAAAGTAAACAACTTTTGTTTGTGCAATTTTATCGAAAAACAAATGGACCCTGAAATATCGTGAGTTTTTATTTCAGGCCTCTCTCATAACCCCCAATCCCGTTTGGACCTACAAATTTTAATATAGCTTATAATCATGGAAGAAGTAATGCTAATTCACATAACGAATTTTGTTAATTTCGGTTCAATCGTTAGTGCCCAACAAAATTGTTGGCTTCCGCTTATAGGTTTTTGCGTATATCTCGTTTATAATATCTTATACGAAAAACGTGTGTATAACAAACGTTCCTCTAAATAACAAAATAAACAACTTTTGTTATGTTCATACTTGTCGGAAAACCAATAGGAAGCGAAATATCGCTATTTTTAATTTCAGGCCTCCCTTATACCCCCCACTTCTGTCGATCTCAGAGAATTTTAATAATGCCTAAAGTCTAAGTTGGGTTAGTAGTAATATACATACCAAGTTTCATAAAATTCGGTTCAGCCGTTTATGCGTGAAAAGGTAACAAACAAACACGAAAGAAACAAAATGCAGTGTCTATGACTTGTGAAACGAAACGTTATCGTGAAATTTTGAGAAAAAAATCAATGTACAAACAGAGGTTACAATTTTATATATATATATATATATATATATATATATATATATATATATATATGTCTGTGTATATGTATTGGCGTGTATGTGAGAGGACCTCCCTGACTAGAGGGGCCAGTACAAAGCCTCTTAATAAACATGAGCTGCTTCAATAGCCTGTAATTGAGAAGGCTCCTTCTCGCCTAAATATAATGCCGTATAATAAAGACATTTTTACTCGTGTGAGACCACACACCTCACATCCCGCTCTTGACCCTTCTCTCTCAATGGAATTTGCTCATCTTCGGCCAACCAATTCAGTTATTAAACTTAATTAATATTATAAGATAGTAATAATAAATATTAATTGAAAAAAATATTACTTATCTATTTATTACAGAGTATCTGCTTTAAATAAACCGTATTATAATCCCTGTTAATTATATTTCTCCAGAAAAATTAATTTTCTTGGCCAATCCTTATCCACGGAAAGAGACAAAAATAGTTTTTAAAATAACTTTAACATTGTTGTCTTAGAAAAGAAATAATTTTTGTGTTTTGTCTTTGCAATCCATGAAAATTGGGCACTTAATGTATTTAACCATTATTGAATTCACACTTACTTACACATGAATATATTATTACAACACCCTCAATAATCTTGATCGATTCAGTTCTACATGGTAATTATTTTGTATAAAATTCCTAACATTATTAGATTGTCCTTTTAATGGGCATCACCCAGGGAATGCAGTTTCCTTACTAACTGAACTTTCACTAAATCATTTGCGTCAGCTGTTTACTAAAATGGACTTATGGCAAAATGTTAAATTTTACCCAGGAGAACTATATATTTATTTTCCTTTATTACATTACAGATCTGTCACACTTGTCTTCATTTTGTTTTTCATTAATGTGAGAACTATGTAAAGTGGGCATGAAATTAAAGCTGGGCATAAAGTATTTAGTGGAACAGATGCATACATTAAAAGTAATTTGTATGAGCTGGAGTAAAAGTTAATTCAAAGTTGAAAAAAGAAGATAAAATATCAAAGTTTGGCGCTATCCAACATCAAAAGTTTTGATCCAATAAATAATAGAAGAAATCCATTATCTTTCAAGTTTTACAAAATTCCCTATAACTCAGTTGTAGCGAATAACCTTAACTCAGTTCACACTTTTACTGGCGGATCTAAGACTGATTTCGGAACACCAGCTGCAGCAATCATTAATCAAATACACTGTGTTGCATTGCTGGTATTGTGGAAGATTTTATTTGGTTTAAATTAATTTTGTTTGTTTCTAAAATTTATGAAGCTTTTATTTTCAGAAACCTGGTGCCAGCAGAGAAGCTCAAATAAATAATAAAGAATGTACTCATGATTTCGAATTTTATTCATTCTATTAATCTCCCCCATTCTTCCCGGTCCAATTTTGGTCATTAACGAACATAATCTTTAGTTAAATGTCAAGCTTTAACGTTTGCTAACGATGAAACGAAAACTGCAGCCTATTTCGTTTGCAGGTTATGTTGATTAATGACGTCTCATCGAAAAATTTCCGATTTGTCTCATAGAGAAAGTAGGATGCATACAATGCGCGGTATTTAAGCTGGAAATGAGTCGTTTTGAGATGTATTTGCTTATTGTTAATGTGAGATGAGTAGGAGAGTAGTTTTACCTAAAAAACTGCTAATTCGACAAATATTATATCGAAGAATTCACTCGGTAGCTATCTTTAGATCCAGAATTATCTATATGGCTTGGGGGATTTTTCTTTTCCAACTTCTTTAGGCCATTTTAGTAAAATAATTATTCAGTCTCTTTTTGTAAGAATAATGGCTCCACAAATGAATTGGATTATCCTCAAATTGTAAAATAAAACCCATGTATTCAGGTATATCACATAGTGGGGCGTAATAAACCTTTTCCAAGAATTAGGTATCTATCTCAAACCAAGACCTGGCAGGCTTAACACATCTGACCCATCTCATACTCGCGTACTTTATGAACAAATAGTTTATAAAAATGTATTTGTTTTAAAATATATTAGAAGATTAATCAATAGAGTCAATATAAGCTTAATATTCTTGAAATTAATAGCCCCACGGCAATATTTAAACAAACAATAGATTCACTAGCGTTCTAAATAGAATAATAACGCACTGAGAAGCTGTGAAAAATTCTGAATTCAGTTTTTTTTTAACTACTTATATAGTTATCTGAATTTAAATGTAAATTATTATGTTTTTTAAATATTAAATGAATTATCGAAGCTCTGAATAAATTGAACTATGAAAGATTTACTTCTGGTAATGAAAACAGTTCAATGGGACACGATGAGCCGTGGAGGAAATATATAATTATAATATAGAAAACGGTATGCACGTGAAAACTACTATTTTGATTAATGAACAGTTATGATTTATCCGTGTCGGTATACTTGTGTTCGTAAGTCTTCCGAATTTGATTAAACATTTGTCACTAGTATCCCATCTAATTTTCATGGTCAATGTTGTTTCCCACAAAACCAATGGACCAAAATTAAAATTTCTGGAAATAGATCTCAACGGAGAGAACATGAAATGTTACCCGATTTCAAAGCTTGGGGATATTATTTTGGGCAAATGTTTCTTCTTATTAGGTATTACTCCCATGTATTTAAAGTTGTTTATTGGATTCAGACACAAGAAAACTATTGTAGACGGAGAATAAAGAGATCTACTGGGGATTTGAAAAAATAATAATGTTTTGATGTAGAAGTTTGACTTTTTATTTATCTATGTATATGCTTTTCTGACGATGATGGTATTTTTTTTTGGCAATGCTGCACAATATTTTGACATTTCCGCGTCCCATTTTCTAGGGTTTATACCCGTCGTTGCTGTGGATTTGTTAATAATAAAATTACTTGTTACGTAAGGCTTCACTATCCTCGATATTTTTATGTTTCCCATCTCCTGTGCATGTAGTTTTTTTTATAACGTAATGGACCATATAATTGATAATCATATTGTATTCTGTCTTCCAGACCATGTATGAGTAAAATTGCTTTCCCTTGATGCGGTACAAAGCCCATGACGGTGACAGCTGTTTTAAGTACGTCATAACTGCTATTAAAACTAGTCTTTTGTAAGTATCGATTGTAAACTGTATATTCAAATAGAAAATGAAATATGGCTAATTTTTAATTTGAGGCCTTCCTTATATCAACCACTCCCGTTCGAACCTAAAAATTTGAACATAGCTTATGGAGAATGCATAACGACGGATTCCCTGTGAATCGTTCATCAAGATGTTAGTTAATATTTGATGAAAATATATGCATTAATTATACATTTGCTGTGAATATTTCGCTAATTTGTTCGCTAGTATTTAATTTCTCTGTCCCATTAAAATATTTGCAACTGAACCGGATTTCTAGAAAGCAATTTCTCTGTTTGGTGATCTGTTTCATTGGTTCTGGTGTAAAGCCAATCACTGGCTAGCTTAGTGAACCGCACCGTTTCAGTTGCTGCATTGAAGGCAGTCCGTGAAGCGAGACCTGCCTTCTTTCCCTCTTAGAGCCACCATGTCCATTTATAAATGGTGGTGGTTCTATGGTGTTGTACATCTAGAATTTGTATTGTAAAATCTGGGGCTTCAGGTTAGGAATAAGATTTTCGCTGGTATATACGGTTTCGAACATTAAACGTTCTCAGCCTAGAAATATGGTGGGGTGTTTGTAGTTGTAAGTTTCTAAGGTATAAACAATTTTTTTATCTTTTAGCATCTGTTTGGCCAGTTGATTTAAGGGGTTGGACTTGATACACTTCGTAAAACTTGAAACAATATTTATTCTCGCTTGGGTAATAGCACTTTATTTAGTGGAGAGTCCTCTAAATAAAATTCATAGACCCATTAAACCATTGTAGGCTGTTAACTTCTGAATAACTCGGCCTTGTTATAACAAAGGAGTGTTATTAGAATAAAAGGAACGTTATTAAATAACTTTATTCATTGAAAAATAATGATTTATTTTTATGAACTTTACGTTGGGATATGATTCTTGTGCTGTATATTTACTTTTAAAATTCTCATTCTGAAATTCAAACTGATCTTGATGTGCCTCCTTGTTTTATAATACTTAAAGTCTAAATTTATTGTTGTTCATGTGGCTAGTTCATCACTTTTTAAGAATGCTAATGTCATTTCTATCAATCATTAATTTTATAAGGACCTGTTGGGGGTTAATATATGATATCGATTGTATTTTTGGCCTTGAAGTATATGTTAAAAATACCGAAATGTCTGCAAATATTCACCATTCTCCCTTTATATCTAATATTTCTATGGCCTAATTTAAAAATTGTGTCAGTCTGATATGTTGTTACTTACTTAAAGTTTGTAATATAAAACCCATGGTGTCGTTTCTATTCTGTTAATTAGATACATATCTACAAATATCCAGTTTTCTAAAAATATAATACGAATGGCAGACGTCCATTTCCCTTCTTTTGTTTACATCGGGTATAATTCAGTACCATGAAATCAAATTAATATTTTTATTGGGTTGTGCCACTTTTTTCTTTCTTTTGTATTTTGATGTTCTTTATCACTATGTCAGTTATTTTCTTTATGTATATTTCTTTTGTCTATATGTACTCAGGGTACTCATGTGAGTTAAGGTGCTACTCTTAATCTCAAATTGTTAACATAGTGTGGTGACTTCGGTTCTCATCTGAGCAATAGAAATTTATTTAGTGGTCAACTCATTAAATATAACCCTTAGCACACCCTGGCTAAAAAGGGTGGTAACCTGTACATAACCCGTTCCGTTAGCTTTAGTATAGAGAAATTTAATAAAAATAATAATTATCTTTTATTTATTTAATTTTTTTTATTTTCAAAATTTATATTTCTTGAATGCAAAAAATCATTATATTCTTGCTTCTAAACTATGAATAATAAAGCATTATGCACTATGAACTTACATGTTATATACAAATTGTTTGGTACATTTATTACAGGTGTGGGCAACCTTTGACATGTTGTGGGCCAAACTTTAATGTCCAAAGTCGTTCACGGGCCGCTTTTTAAAGTAGTGCTCATAATTCTTAACGATAGATATGATACATGAAATTATACGACAATGTAATTATAATACAATTTATTAAAATAACAAAATTAAATGAAAAAAATAGGTACAAGGTTACAATTAAATCGTAAAATTTGGAATTATTACAAACAACGAAAGTTAAAAAGCGACACCCAAATCAACAAGAGACTTGAGCTTGAATTTGGGAACTAATCCATCGATGTTTGGATTAATTCCACTGACAGAAAGACGTAAAGAATTTTCCAAATTATCGTCAGTCAGCCTTGTACGATGGTTTGATTTATTAACTTGCCATCATTGAAAAGAACTGTTCGCATTTGGAGTAATTAGTGTAATATTTTTGTTTAGTTGGGTTTTCAAAATGTCTCCCGGGCTGGATCAAGTCTTAGAGCCGGCCGGTTGTTGCCCACATACGATTTAATAAATAAACGCCCTAGTTGTATGGATAATGTGCTAGTAAATATCTGCAATGGATAAATGTACTTACTGCTCTGCCCGCTTCATTGTTGTGAAGGCTGACCCTTGAGAGTATGTCGCCATTATTTGATTCCCTGATGTCGAGGAATTCCTGTGAGAAGGCGAGTCCCGTGCGGAGGTTGTGCGAACAGCCGCCCCATTTCCAGTTAGCACCACCAGCACCCCGCTCAGGGCCGCAGCCACACTCCAGCACCCTTCCAGAAGCACATGCACGGGCCACTCTCTCTGCCACCCCCGCCGCCGTGATAGCGTGGGCGAACGCACTTTCCCTGAAACCTTAACAAGTCAGTTTAATCATTATATATAATGTCTAATATTAGAATAAATCTTTCAATAATAAAATAAAGGAATAAAGTCCATCATGCGGGTGCTGTGCAAACAAACGCCATATCCAATATTCTGGAATATGACATGCTCATAATCTCATCTCAATATCTGTTCTATATTTCTGCCGCAATAAGGAGCCTATGTAATGAAGAATTAAAATTTTAACTGGACATGAGATGCAAAGTGACGGAGGTACTTAAAATGCAATTATTATAATCCCATCACTCAGGGGCTGCGTAAACTAAGCAGATTTCCCACGTTGTACTAAAAACACTTCTGATCCCATTTCACCACATATTCTCTTTTTGTACGTAAAAAATATCGAGTATGGTATAGATCAAATGAACATTTTCGAGACAAGTACGTAAACTCTTAATTGATGACGTCATGACACAACGAATTTGCATGTACAAAACAATATTTGGTATTTAAGATTAGAATAAAGTGATTCATTGCAGCTTATTGTTAATATATCATGAGTAGGAGGGTGGGTTTACTGAAGGCTGAACACTAAAAAATCTAAATATCTCGGTTAAAATTCAAGAGAAAAAACTGATATAACAAAATTTAGAGTAAATAAAATTTACAATAACTTTGGTTCTATCAGATGTATAACGACGCAAATATTTCGAACTTTCAAAATATCCCCGTCCCCTTTGTTCGGTTTCATTCATTAACAAACTTGATGTTTAGTCTTACCGTAAAAAGGTTTAACTATCGAGTTTGATAATGATCAAGCAAAAATTGCGGCCGAGTGTTAACAGATGAATATATAGTTTTGAATGGGCCTGATTTTTATAATCTGGGTAAGATCGATAGACATTTGAAGACATTTTTCGAAAACCGCGACGTAAGTACAACCTCATATAAATATAATAGAATTATTACCGCTCACTTACAAACACGCACGCACAAACATGGGTTCATATGGTTTACAAATAACAACCCATAAAGGGTCAAGGCTTTCCATACTCTTTGGTGGGAGGTCAAGTGGTTAGCGTTTGACCACTCTGGAAATAGCCTACTAATAAATTGTCTTTCGGTGAGATATAAAATTCTGACTATTTGAAAAATTACTAATTAATTGAAAACCTACTTTGATAGACATAGACCTCTTAGCCCCATAATAAAATGCTATGTGGGGAAATCTATGGGCTGCAAAGTAAAAGTTATTATTGGTGCCTATAATTTCTGGTCCAGTCTAAACTTGTGAAGAGTGGTCTAAAACTAATCAAGATACTTGTTAGTATACTGCATTGATTAAAAAGGTGGAACGTATCTTCTCTGAATATTATACATATGACCAAAAAAGTCATATTTGCGATCGTACTTTCATTACTGAATACTATCTAAAAACATAAATTGCGCGAAAAGCAACCGCATATTTACTATCTGGCCCCGTTGAACCACATTAATATATCCTATATTTATTTAGGCATATTATTGCAATTGAATCGATAAACTTGCTGTGAATACTATTATTTTTGGAAAATATATTTTATAATGAATAAAAACTGTTTTAATCTCCCGGTACTCCAAATCCTGGGTTCTTCATTTCACGGTCAACACAAATACTTTCCTCTGTAAACATACCTCCAGTCTATTCAATTAGTAAAAATAATATATATAAACTCAGTTTGAGTAAGCTACATTCTTATTGTCCTGATTTGTGGAGTGAATAATTTTTAATTCCAATCGACACTTATCTACAAAAATCTGTAATCGACTAATTGATGAATGTATAATAAATAATGAATAATGTTTAAATTAAAATATTTCTCTTTTTGTATTACTAACCTTACCAATACGACATTTTGTTGGATTTTTTTATCGGCTTTTAAAGAAAACAAGACGTTAGGATACTTGAAAGTAGGCATACTGACATTCTTATTTTTGAATATAACAATTTTCTTCTATAATGTGTTCAAAACTCTCAAAATCGGAA
Source organism: Riptortus pedestris (assembly GCA_019009955.1). NCBI lineage: Eukaryota > Metazoa > Arthropoda > Insecta > Hemiptera > Alydidae > Riptortus > Riptortus pedestris. The sequence goes on from CM032229.1 coordinate 158,540,502, forward strand.
GATTTGTGTATTTAGTTTGATTACGGATAGAGAAAATAAAGGCAAACAAACGGAGGTGCCTGTTGCGTTAATGTTTGTGTAGCGTGAAATTACAGAACGGAAAGAGGCGCCCTCGCAGAGCGGTGCCTGCCGTCCTTGTGGTTTCCATTACCTTCCTAATGACAGGCATTTAGGCGGGGCTTTATCAATTATACACAGGCACAACTTCACCATCGGCCCACCGCCCATATCGTGTGTGCCTGTAATTTATCTCGTCCAAGACAATCATTAAATAACCCTTTATGGGAAGGCTTAGTTTTTTTTTATTTTTTTTTCTAATTCTACTGTTCTCACAGCTTCCTTGGTGGCTTTGTAAATGGTCATTCATACATCTTTGTTAATCACGCCCTGAAAGAAATGCCTCCAAGCAGTTTTAGCTCCATTTAAGGCTGTCTCGACATTATTTTACACGGATGTTTAGAAAATATCCCACTATTTAACCAACAAGAGCCTTTTAGACCAAACCCCAATAAAAGGAGTTCTATTTTATTTCTTGATCCTCGGGGATGGTGAATCCATAAGAAAATGCCAATACACCAAAGAGAACTAGGGAATATTTCAATTCTGATATCTGAGTCCATCCTCACGCCAGAAAAAATTTTATTTTATTTCAGTTTATTTTTTTCAACCGAGGTTTCATAAGCAAATTTCATACAGTCAATTTTATAATAGATTTTCTTGAAACATTTCAATTTATATTTTATGTGCGTGGGAGATACAAAATAAGGAAAAACATTCTGCTGGATGTTGATAATGGCCTCTAGCTGCCTGATCTAAAGGTAGATCGTCCTCATTGACAAGGATTTTGTAGGGTTCTGTCCTCCCTTTTCTTAGGTAGAAACGTATTGCAGTATGCATACAGACTGAAATTAATGACTAGAAAACTTAAATTAAAGACTAGAAAACTTACTCAAACAACAGTGCATTTTTTATATGAAAAATGAAAATCACAAGAATAAACCCCTTCTGTTTCAGAATATCGACGAAAAAGGAAAAACTATTGGTAACAAGCAGACAGCAGATTGATTTCATACATTTATAATTATATTTAATATACTAAGTAAAATAAGTAATATAGCCCGGGAATATTCAAACAAATAGAAACCACCCTAAAAAGAATTATACAAATACTAAGTATAAATAAAGTGTGTAAATTGTGAATGCTATTATATTATAGAATCGTATCAGATTTTTTTAATAGCATCTTCCATTCTTCGATTAATTGATTAAATGAGTAATGGAAGATACTATCTATGGAGCAATACTATTGATCTTTTTACTATCAGCTGATCCGGTACCGCCATGTTTGATATAGAACCACAATGTTCTGTTCACTAAGTGTTTGACCAGCCTTCAAGCAGGACGTTAGTGTTCAGCCACTGAAGATTTGCCAAATAAGGTACGAAATAAGAAGGGCATAATAAAAAAATTCAAAAAATCAGAAATTTGTTTTTATCCATTGCACATGAAATTAAAACTATTTCTATTTATATATCTACTTTTATTTTCTTTCAGTGTGTTGCAATGATAGAGTTCACGACAGCAAATTTCAGATATCTTGGGCAAGCGAAATATTTCATTCCATGCCTTTTAGAAATTAACACGACTACTTACATGAAGAAGTGGGTAACGTTACGGTCAAAAAATCGTGAACATTTTGAGAATCTCCCGGTGATAATCACATAAAATTTAAAAACTAGTAAAGAATGTCACCAGAGTGCTGTCACATCTCAGATTTTACTGTATTTCTCTTAGCCTTCTATCCTCAGGGCTACAAAGTTGGCTGTATTCAAAAATAGAAAAAAAATGTGTACCACGAAATGCCAAACCAATCATTTTTTGGTCGTCAGTAGGAAGGTAGGTAGTCGTCAATACATTTGCCCTACAAATGTTTTAACCGTTCTTTGAGAAGAGAGCAGACGTTTCACTTTCACCTTGACGGTTTTGTGACTCCAAAGGACTAACGTCCAAATATTTAGCCGTAGGCATTTTGTTTGTAATTTTTTTCTTACCTAAGCAATGGCGACATTCGATTTAAAAAAATAAAAACTATACGGGGTTAGGGATAGCATTGGGGTCATGGCGTTAGACTTTGCACGTTTGATAAATCTAAAGATGGGAACATCGATTCCCAATAGGAATTTATTTAGTAACGGACTTGCAAAATAAAATCCTCGGATAGAAGGTGATAACCAGTAGATAACACATCCTAATTAGCCTTAGTAGCGTAAACTGAGCGATATTAAAAAAAACCAAGTACACGACTAACGATTAATGTTGGCTATGTAGTAAGTTAACGTTACTTTTCCAGGGAAGCTGTTGTAAAAAAAAAAAAAAAAAGATCTCATATGAAGAAAAAAGTTAGACGGTAAAAAGGTGTTGTTCTAGCAAGTGTTAAGATGATGTTTCGAGTTTTTGCTTTGAGTACTTCTTCAACGTCTTATCCTCGTGCTAATCTTGGGGGCTCAGAACTGCCGGCCACAATGGGGAGAGAGAGAGAAAAACTACTCACGACCCATCCTGAATTGAAATGGGCGTGATGCTGCTAGCTGGAGACTCCTTTGGAGATTACAACCTATTCCACGACTTACATCACATGTTTACCAACGCTCGTGCTTTTTATGTAGCAGGTTTAACTTTATAATGTTCCACGAGTACTTCTCTCAGTGGGTTAGACACCTCGTGGCTCAGAATTAATCATGTTGGAGGTTGAGTCTTAAGCAGATGGATAACTTGTATGCTTTCTGGCGGAGCTCTGCCAGGGACCAGAGATAATGGAGGACCTACATAAATAGTTCTGGAAACTCTATTAAACTAACATTAAAATCCCAGGTTTAAGTTAAAACGTCCATAATATTCATATATGAGAATAAGGTAGTAACCACTTCCTTTCCAACTAAAGCCGGCCATATTGTACATGTGAGAATTAAGCAAAAATGACTAACGTCGTGAATGCCTCATTTATGATATTATTTCACAAGTCTATTCTTTATAATTTCTTTATAGTTTTTAATTATCTAGTTTCCTTACAAGATTTTTTGTTTTTGAATTTAATATTTTGTTTTTGTTTATTTTTTTTATTTGTTGGCTTGTTTTTTGTTGTCTCTTTGGTTACATTTTGTTATTTGGTTGCGTTCTGTTATTTAGTTACATTTTGTTATTTGTCTGCGTTCTGTTATTTAGTTAAGTTTTGTGATTTGATTGCGTTCTGTTATTTAGTTGCGTTTGTTGCGTTCTGTTATTTAGTTGCGTTTTGTTATTTGTTTGCGTTCTTAGTTTGTATTTTTTTAATTTTTTCTTGTTACTATTTTCAGTTTTGCATTTTGTTTATATACATTGGTATTTTTGTTTGTTTTTTTAAATGAGCAATATCGCCTTGCTGCGAACGCTCCAAAATATAAATAAATAAATATTCTTTATTTTTCCTTGAATTGAACGTCTGGAAATGAAGGTGGACGGGAGTGGGGGGAGGTTAACTGAGAGTCAAATACTCACAAAATATGCAAAAAAAACTCGGTTGATAATCGAGTTAGGGAAACACGTGAATGAAAAAAATAAACTTTTAGTGCATTATATTGTTAATAAATTTTGTTATATATAATATTTTCGATCCGGCGCATAATCAGACACACACACACACACACACACACACACACATACATGCATATATATATATATATATATATATATATATATATATATATATATATAAAAAAAACAAATTTACTCTTATCCCTCACTCCTCCTAATCATTTAAGCTTGGATTTATATTTTTTAGATAATATGGTTTATTTTTTATATGAAATAAGAAGGGCTAGGGTTTACTTAAGGCTGAAAAGAAAAATAGAAATAACGCCATTCATATTCAAGGCACTAAGAAATGTTTAGAGTAATTTCAGGACCTAAACGTTTAACAAGATTGATTAAAATCATGTTCAAAATAACGGAGACATATTCAATTTTTTATTTTACACAAGTCTTAAGCCGCCTCTCCCGTTTCAGTATTTAACAATCTCTAACTTTAGTTTTCATGAAACGTTATTGTAACGATCAAACCAAAAATTGCAATCTCCTGAGTATTAACAAAAACATTTTTAATCTTTTTTTTCGTTTATCTCCATATCTTCCATTTCAGAAAATAAGACCATCTTTAGACTAATTGAGAAACTGAAATAACACAATTGCTTCTGCATAATTTATATCTGTCTGTAGAATCAAGGAATTTTCTTGCTTTCCTATTTATTAAAGTTTCAACCTGAAAGGTGAAGAAAACCAAACTATTTCTTAAATTCGTATGTTACCATAAAAACTATAATAGTGTTGGGCTAGGTCATTTTTTGTATTAATGTTATAATACGGCGCAAACGGATACTCATCCCGCGTGACATTCAAATCAGAAAGGCCTGTATGCTAGTATATTGAATATATATTTAATCGTTTGCAAATTTTGTTTTATGCATATAATTATATATATATATATATACATATATATATATAAATATATATATATATATATATATATATATACAGTGCTATGAAAAAGTCTTTGAACAAAACTGTTCTTGTGAGAATAATTTAAATAATTTCATTTTAGCACTTAAATTTTTACTTATTATTTTGCTAAGAGTCCTAAATGTATTGTGCATTTAACTTTCTAATGTAAAAATGTGTACAGTGGTGGATAAAAGGATTTATAACTGCTTGCCAATATTGTCACTATTAGGTTCTAAATTCTTTTTATAATCCTTTCTATTGACATCATCTTAATGTTTACATTATTATCATCTCTTTCTCTTGAAATCAGTGTAAACGTTCAGTTGGAAGGTACAACATCTTTGTGAAAACAATAAATACCGTTTTTATTCATAGAGTACTGCGTTTTTTCAAACAGTAAGTAAAATTTATAGTGTAAAATAATTTTCCTTAATAAACTTATTTTTTTCTGTACTTTAAACTAACTGATTTTCAGGAAATGGCGAAAATTAATCTTCTTGAGAGACAGAAAGTGATTATTTTGTATCAGCAGGGCCTTACTATTCGTGAAATTCAAGTGGCAAGTGAAAGGTTCTATTTCAGGAATACACTATATTATTAAAAAATTTAAAAACAGCAAATGTATTGTGGACTTAAAACGTTCTGGAAGGCCCCGAAAGTTAAACCGTGCTGCAGAAAAACATTTGAAGTTGTTATCTTTGCGCAACCGCAAAAAGAATAGCACACAACTTGCTCAAGAAACAGCTGAAGCCAAAGGTACACAAGTATCTTCTTCTTTGGTTAGAAGGAAACTTATAAGTTATGGACTTAGGGGATGTGTGGCTAAGAAAAAACCATTTTTCCGTCGTGGAAATAAAGGAAAGCGTTTGAAATTTGTGAAAGAACATGAAAATTGGACCGTAGAGGACTGGAAAAAAGTTTTATGGACCGACGAATCAAAATTCAAAATGTTTGGCTCTAGGAGAAGACAGTATGTGAGGCGGCGGCCAGGAGAGGATTATTTGGAAGAATGCTTAAATCCAACTATGAAGCCTGGAGGAGGTTCTAATAATGGTTTGGGGTTGCTTCTCCGGCTATGGAGTAGGAGATCATGTGAGAATAGAAGGGAAAATGGATGCTAAAAAATATCACAGTATTCTTACATCTAACGCAATACCATCTGGGTTGAGGCTTATAGGGCCGGGATTTGTTTTGCAGCATGACAATGATCCAAAGCATACAGCCAGAACTATCAAAGATTATTTGGCAAGAAAAGAAGAACAGGGACGGTTAAAATGTATTGAATGGCCACCTCAGAGTCCTGATTTTAATCTTATAGAGCATTTGTGGGAATTACTTGATAGGAAAAGACTTGAAAGGCAACCAAATTCTTTAGAAGAGCTGTGGAGAATCCTAAAAGAAGAATGGGAAAATATTTCCCCTGATTATGTAGCCTCTTTAATTTCTAGTGTTAAAGATAGATTGCTGAGCGCCAAAAGAAATAAAGGAGGACATACTAGATACTAATTTTTTGTTTGTGCTATATGGTTATTAAATATTTTTTCGCTGCAATATTATATGGGTGGTATTTTTAATTAAATAAAATATTTGTTTCACAATAATTTTGTTTTTTTCCTTTTCTTCCAACTTAGATTATTTAAAAAATTACTTTGTTCAAAGACTTTTTCACAGCACTGTATATATATATACATATATATTTATAAACACACACGCACATATATTCCCTAGTCCCCCTCCTCGCCTCGATAGTCCTTGAATTCTCACTTACAACATCTAAGTGGTACTAGACTGTTGGATACATTAATGTAGCAGTCATATTCATACTGGCTTATCCTAGCATCTACGGGCTACGGAGGAATGGCTCCCTAACACTCAACATAAAGTTTTCTCCATCCATGCTTTCAAAAGTATGAATTTAATTTTCGTCTAGATGCCTTTACTGTTGGGTGGTCTGATTCAGAAGGCAATGGAAACCACTGAATATAATTTGGATCCTCAATTCCCTACTTCCGTCCATAGAAATCAGTATTACTTGTTCACGAGAACAATTACCAAGTGTAGCCTGTTTGTGGAACAACAAACTTTTCACTTGTCCAAAAATGTATTTGTATCTGTAAATTATTTTAGTTGAGGATAAATATCTTATATCATTCTAAAGAAGAGGGGCCTCGTCGTTATTTATTTGTTGAAATAAATATAATACAGTATAATATATATATATATATATATATATATATATATATATATATATATATATATATATATATATATATATATATATAAAATTTAACTGTGTTTGTTCTGATGACTGATGCTTACAGGAATATTTAGTTGGCAAAAATATATTTGATCATTGGTCAATGAGGTGAAGGACTTATATTTCTTTGTGACTTAATTAAGTATGAAAGAAATCAGATTTGAGTAGGCCAATATTAAGATGGACAGGCTAAGATACATTTCGCTACTTTTATTATAATTACCCAGTTTTATATTTAACTTTTGATTTTAAAAATTCAGTCTATACTAAAGTTTACTTTTTTGAATGTCTTGCTTGAATGCAATCATTTTTCTGTCTTGCGTTCCAAATCGGATTTTGTTATTTTGATAAATAATATTCTGTATTTTTCTAAGGCAGTTCCATCATCATGAGAATCATGATCTAAAAGAGAAGCATTTGTTGCGGGCTCTGTATGCATGTTGAAATAGTTTATTGCTATGGTTATAGGAATTAACTATTTCATTTTTTTTTCTTCAATTTTTATAGGAATTGCAAAAAAATGTTGTCGCCGAGCTGATTAAACTTAGCAGATTTCCTATTTGTTATTTTTTAATTGGCATAACTGATATTTATACAAATGCGCCGTTCTCTCACTAGAATGACTGGCAGATGACATCTTATCTCTCCAATAACACGTTTCTACTTCAGTGACAACCCCGTGTTTATATGATGGTGACAAGAATTATAGTTACTGATATGAGACAGTGTTGTAAAACTTGCATAACGATAAACGAAATAAAATTCTACAAACTCAGTTGATACATATTGCAACATCATCAATTAGATTGTGCCAATAGCTTTTTCTAACTCACCTGTATTAACGTTGGAATTTATGATTTTAAACTTTACCTCTTTTTTAAGCCTCGTCTACATCTCGTCCGATCTCTTCCACTGTATACTTTATTTTTATATGGATAGCTAGAATATTGGATTTCGTGGTGATAAAACTGAAATTTGCTGCCGTTATTGCGTTAAGAAGGACAAAAATATACTTATATGCGCGCGCCCGCAAAGACACACACACACTATACAGTGCACATGTTATATTAAATTAGTACATGAGGGAAGGTGTATAGCCGGATAGGGACTGTCAGACAGACTTGACAATGTTTTTGTGTATTTGGTATTTCGGCAATATACCATGTAGTAATTATGGTAAGTATTTGTATGAGGTGTTAAAGGGCCTATTTGCCTATTAGTATATAGAAACAATAATTTTTCTGTAAACTAGTTTTTTTTTTAATTTTTAGTCACAAAGTCGCGTAGGTTCCCATTCAAAAAGGTTTTCTCCTTTTTAAACATGTATACATAGAAATTGGCTGTTGAGATTGCATACACGACATTTCTTATAAAGTCCTTCAATCCTTCTTAGTAAATTAAAAAAAAAAATGAAGTCTGTTCAAATATATATCCAACACACAGATGTATATAAATATACACACACATTCATCGAGAATGAAGTATACATTCTCGCGAAATGGAATGGCTTACATATGACGACATCCGACATGAGTTATAAGCAGGAACTGGGAGTACAGAAACACAATATCGCCTTAAAAAATGAAAGTCAAATTTCCATTTTCAAATGCTTTTTGAAAAGGAATTTACTTTTCACGGGGCTCCCACGGCCATTAGTTGCTACCTAGTCTTTTTCTTTTTAATTTTTTCCATACTATAATCCTTTAACGGAATATATGCATATTACAAAAGAGCGGGGAAGAAAACAAAACCCAAAATAAGGCCGCATTTGCAATCGGAATAACGAGGTAATATATCATGATTAGGAAAAGAATGTGGTTTGAGATAGGGCTGGTCCATTGGCAAAGGAGTTAAAGGAATATGAATAAAACTGAAACAAGGATATGTATTATGAATGGAGAAAAAAGGAGAAATGTCACAAGTGCCTTACAAATTCTAAGCGAGGCCATTTGGCGTGTAGTTGCAGGCAAGTGGTGATACTTTAACAGGCTCTCGACACCAGTTATATTTGACAAAATGCTCATGCTCGGGACAGAAATCCGGCGCTAATCTTCACGAACTTCTCTAATCCAATGAGTTAGGAGTCTGGGCCTGCCCTCATACCCCGCAATGGAATGGCTGCCCCACTCAAATAATGCCCACTCCCGGGTAATAACCCAACTAAATCACCTTTATCTCGCCTAATGCCGCCATTATTTCTTCGGTAAATATGCAATGAATTTGTTTAATGTGTCCCAAATGCTACTACCTCTTTGGAAAACTCGAGAGTGAGCTAATTCATGCATGACGTAGCAATTACAAAGTTTTACTTATATATCATTCTTATATAATAATAAATCAACAAACAGTAACCAACAATTAATTAAAAAATGACCCAGAGTTACCATAATAAAATTTCCTTCTTTTTATATGGGATATTGTTGTGAATAAAGAGATATAAAGATAAGATATGTTTATTAAATTAAGCCAATAGAATTTTGGAATGAGTGGAAAATACATTTAAGAGGGTTAAAAACACATTACATCATAAAAGTAGATGTCTGGAATAAGACTTTTTGATTTCTAAGACTTGTAGACATTGCAACGAAACTTTGATAGTGCATCACATATTGACTAACTGTTGACCAAAAGACAGTTTAGAGATTCCACATGACTTACAGGAACTTTTACCGATAACAGAAATTACATAGACACAATCATTTCACAACTAAAAAACGTTAATATATACAACACACTATTCTCTACAATTCCCGCAAGCTACTCTTCATTTTTCTACTACATTAACAAGGTGTATACATTTTTATTTTTTTAATTTATTTTTTATTCTTATTATTTATTTATTCTTTTACTTTTCTCTCTCTCTCTCTTCTATACTTATATTTTAATTAATATTACTTTCATTAACCTGATGTTTTCATTCACATTATCTTCTCCAACATATAGACCAAAGAACTGTCTTTTTGAGTACATATGATTAAGGTGGGAATCGCCGGCGTTGCTGAACTCATTTAAATAAATAAGTAAAATGATACCAGAATAAATCAAACATAAAACAATAATAATGAAATTTGTATATTTAGAAATTTCTTTGTACTTCCATTATGCCGTGCCTCAACATATCTATTGTCTTGTTACCTTCCCGTAAGTAAGTATGTTTCAAGAAAAAGTACCAAACTTCCAAAATAGTTCATTACATGTATTAATACATTATTGTAGAATATTGCCACTTTTTAATCAAACATTTCTACGCTAGAACCACTTCCAGCAGCTTGAATTAACTTTGACTTCGTTACTTTTGTCCTGAGGTCAGTACACCTTCATTAGACTATTATTTTGGAAAATGAAGTGGAATTCCTAAAAATCTTTAAACTTGGGATGCGTATGCAAAGAAACTTCCCGCAAATAATGTTTCATTATGCATGTGTACTATAGATGTTTGATTTATGTAACAAGGCCCATGAGTCTGTGGCGTCTCTTTTATGACTCACAGATTATATCAGCCTTCTCCTAATTTTCAATTCCTCGCCTTCTTTCTCCAGTAAGGACCTTCCTTTTTCGATAATAAAGAAGACATTTAAGGTTTTGAACTTCACCCCTTCTCCAAACCCACACTCGCCCTAGTCTGATTTCTACAAATGACAAGCTTAAGCTAAGTTTCACATGAAACATTTATACTTGGAGTTGATAATGAAGTGAGATTGCATCCAGCAAAGCATTTAGTGATTACTATTTTTGAACAGGCCTCTGAGTCGAATCAGTGAACGTTTGAAGAAAGTTTCGAGAAATTGCTGCGAAAGAACATCCTCTATAGATGATTCTTCATGAGTGAAAGCTGCTCCTTTCATCTTATGAAGGAAGTAATGACTCAATGGAACATTGTATAAAATAAGAACATTGTCTTTATAAAAGGCATTTGATTTACAAAGGAACTATTAAAAAGGACATAAATTATGAAAATGAGACAATTTCTGATTATCTTGACTCCCCGGTGGAGCGTAAGGAATTAGTAATGGCTAATTAATGGGTTATAAATGATTTCAATGTAGTGTTTCCAGTGAGTTAACAAACAAAGGCGTGAAATGGTACTGTTAATATGTAAATGAGTCTGAGTGAAGCTAGGCAAGAATGAGGCACCTACTTCATTTAAATTTATAGGTTCAGGTTATAATGGCTGTTACTTATTCCTTTTCGCTACTGTCCATAATATTACTTTATCTCTTTGAAACCCAACATTAAAATAAAAGTATACTATTCTTTTCTACTGTGATGCAATGTTAGCTAGATTTTATTGAGTTTCCTTAACGAAATAAACGTCTGTAATATTTAAAAACTCAGGTGAAAGACTTCCCTGTTGGTAGTGTTATAAATATTAAGTATATTGATTTATTCGCTTGCCTACTACAGAATTATATCCTGTATGAGAATCGTTAATATTAAGTTATAAATAGACCACAGTTTTAACGAGTCAAGTTTTGTTATGGCTTCTTTTAGTGGTCTTGTCTGAAGGTTAATATCAAATTTAAGTCATAACATTAACCATTAAGTGTTACTGACCGCAGCTTTTTAACGAGCTATGTTTCGTCATAGCTTCTTAAAGTGGTATTCTCTGAACTATAATATGAGCAGTGATTTTAATGATATCTCATTAAGTGTAAACAATCATTTAAATTGTTAAGAACTCGTAACTATCTTCATTTCTATTGGGTATTCATAAAATCGGCTTTAGATTTTATAGTTGTGACGCGTAGACCCATGCCTAAACACTGTTACACAACGTCGGTCTTCACCAAGGATCAGCTTATTAGTTCGGACGCCCGGAGAAATTTCACTTGAGATTATACGAAAAATGCGCCTCATTCTAAAGGTGAATACGTCTTCCGTCCATTTTTTTTGAAAGATAAGTCGGATTCTAAGTAAATTACATGTAACTTGAAATTCTTTTTTATCAGCCCGTGTGTTACTGATCGAAAGATTACTAGAAAACTTTTATATTTGTGGGTCAACAATCTCAAGTTACAACTTATAAGATTATAATTGTTCAACTAGGATCGAAGGATCGGGTGTTATATAAAATCATGTATTCATTAGTATATGCATTATTATTACTTTTATCAGAAATAGTTTAAGTGGAAAATGTAATTAGCATAAAATTGTCTGGTCTCAAAAGTTGTTGGGATTTAAAAACCTCAAAGGTTTGGCGTTTTCCAGTCAGCAAATTTAGTTTAGTCATTGAATTTGTTCCTTGAGAATGCTTCAAAAGAATTGAGAAATTGTTTGTAATATTGTCATAATACTAACAGTCGAAAATCCAAGATTATGTTGTTTTTAGAATATATTTTCCAGCCCTCAAATGTTGTTTCACTTATGGATGTACTAAGGTTTCACTTTCGAATTTTGGTTACCAGATATAATTTATAATAGCTGATTTCCCTTAAGGGAAATCTGCTAATAAAGTGTATGAATATTGTCTACGTGGGTTATTTTATACTTTACTACCAGAAATGATGTCCCCCTCATTATTCGTCAGTGCCTTCGTTAATGTTTGTTTAACTTAAGTAAATTTATTTGCTTAAATATGAAGTACAAAGAGTATTTAAAATATATTTTCTGTATTACAAATTATTTTCACATAGAATTCAAAACCTCCTGAGTTCCAGTCGCTATTGTATTTTTCTATGGCATTACAGTAGAATGACTAAACAGGATTTTATCACTATTATTTATCATTTTTTTGGTCATTTATTTCAACCTACCGTCGTCAAACTCTATTCCAATCAGAAAGGATATTTATGTTATCTGATGAAATTGATGATTAATATTGATTTGGCCATGGGGTGAGTGCTAGACATTTAAGTGTATTTTATATAAAAAGCCAATCTATATAAAAATATTTTATGAGGGGCTGGCTTATTATTTCAAAGATACCAAAATGAAGTTTATTTTATGCGTAAGTTAATCCAAACTTCGTTTTTCCATGAGAAACATATTTCATTCCAAGCTATCAACGACGGCTTACACAACTAGTCTGTTTAAACCTTGATGCGATGTTAATCCCAATATATTATAATATCTCATGTTTAAAATCAGGGTCATTTAATTAACTTTATATTATTAGAAAATTATTATCAGATTACCTTCAGCCTTATTTCTAAGTACTAATCATAATTTCACGGGAAGGAGACATGGAATCAATTAAGTACATAATACTGTAAATCATTCCTTAATGGTTCACTCAGTTAAAGGCTTCTAAGTACTCATCTGTGTTACGTCATCGTTGTCTGTGGAGTAATTACAGGATGTGCTGGAATGCACCTCTTGTGCGTCAGATTTAACACTCCTTTTGTAACACTCTTGTGCCTTTCTAATACCCCCCAGCCATTAAAATTTTCGATCCCCAGAGGTATTCGAAATACCAACTAATGTATAGGAGTATTATTACAGCATTTGGGGGACACATTTCTTCAGTCAATTTTCTTCCATCTAACTTATGAGCATTAATTTATTCATATTGATGGTGAGTAGGCCATTACACTATTAGGCTAGCCAAAATGGAGCAAATAACGAAATATTTCGAAACCATGTATTTAAAGTTATTAGCTAGAGGTTATAAGTTAACATAAACTCTTTTATTTAAGGAGCCAACGATTATTTTTAAACTGGATTTGACAAAAATTGATTCCGGCTTGCTACATTCCCATTTAATTTGCATTGAGTCAACGGATTGCTAGAAATTGTTTGTATTTTTTCTATTTATTTAAAAATTTTTGTATTTGTGTCTGCTTTGCCAGGATTAAACATTCAAAGGTATTCTGAGTGAGATTAATCGACGTAGAGCTACTTAAAATTAAGGAATAAATGCATGAATAGTTAAGCCAGCCACAACTGGCGTATGCAGGAATTAATTAATTTATTTATTATATTTGAAATTATTAATTAATTTTGGTACTACTAAAGGAAAATTAGATATGTTGCTAGATAAATATGCATTTAAGTCTCTGGACGTATTTTATGTAAAAGCTCATTATGAATTGTAACTGATTACAACTCAGTGACTACCCAGAATTAAAAGGGTCAAAATTTGAGCTCATTGATCTTAAAAAAGACCGCTTTTTATTCATATTTTTTAAATAACATTAAAATATTCGCTATCATACTTGTTTACTAATTCAACCACTTGGGCGTCCAAATGCCCTCAAAAACCACCAGATGCCAATACTTGATTTAATACAGCATCGTGGATTGAATTCACTTAAGCTCAGAAAAAAAGGTAATTTGCGCATTGTCTTTCAGCAGACTTAGAAACGAGTATATTGGGTTCCTGGCGCAACAGCTGAAATTATCAATTATGAAATGATCGCTCGTCTTTAATCCTATTCTTAGCGATATTGCAGCTTTTAATCTTGATGTGTACGTTTAGTATATACTCAGATTGTTACTTTCACACACATTGTTGTTGCCTGAAAGTTAACAAAACAAACATTGGATCTGAAGTGTTGAGAAATAACGGATTGGTGTGAAAATGAGTAGGCGTAAATCTCCAGAAGCACAGATAATAATCGGGTCAGAGAAATGTGTATCACTGTAGAAAGTAATATCATTCGCAAGATTAAGGAACTTTTTTTTTTTAATTCGCCTCCGAATTAAGGTGGAGATTTTTCGATTTTACATTTAATTAGTCCTCATTCATTGTGAATTTCAGCTATTCACAAATTTGGTCTTTATTTTCATAAAGCCTTCAAATAAAGAGTTTATTAATAGTTAAACAAACGTTGCTGCCGACAGTGGGTGGGTCGACAAAGAAATAAAATTGTAAAAGTTTTCACGGACCTCACACTAGATAAGATGAAATTTCATGAATGTTTTGAATTATCGCGTTCTGAGGACAACCAAAATAAGGGAAATCTGTTGATCTGTTCTTTGTACGTTATTTGGATATTGAAAACGAAAATCTGCACCTCGTGTTTACTGCTCTCAACAGGTTATCACCGTTTTATAAACTATAAGATTCACCAAAGAAATTCGGTTGCCATTTCTGGAATGGGCCCACTACACTAATTTAACAATGGATTTAAAGTGTAACACGTACCGTTGAACCAGATTCCGAATCTAATTGATAATTAAGTGTACTCTCTTAAGCTGTAAAAGTAAAAATCACAAAGTATTAAGCCTCAGTAATTGTATATAAGCTCAGAGATCCCATAGCTAGCATAATTAAACGCCTTAAGACATAGTACGTTACTAAATCAAAAGGGCTCAAGTTAGCCATGTTAGTTAAAGCGTTGCCCTTAATCTTACAATGTATACCTAGAGTGGCGAGTTTGATTCCCGCCTGGGCAATAGGAATTTACAACTCGTCCCAATTAGCCTTAGTTGCAAAAAGTGGACGTTAATAAATAATTTCATTTAAAAATCAATGACCAGTAAAGCCAGAAAGTATTTAATATTTATTCACTACTCCCAAAAAGTGTTAACAATGAAAGTATATCTTTCTCCAAGGATGTAGCCTCTTGAATTGTCCAGAGCGCACTGAGACAAAGGTTCCTGTGACGACTTCATCGTGAAAGTGTTGAAAGTCTGGAGGAGCCGAGGAGGAGAGATAAAGTATAATATTACAGCAGCTTTGGTGGAGAGGATTATCTTGTGGAACGCCACTGCGACACATACGTTTGTACGTGAGTAGAATACAATCGTACAAACTACAGTCGCCCGACATTATGTTCCCGTGGGAGAGTGAATGAAGTCATAACTACACCACATGGATACGTACACATTTTCACTATTAGTCACCTAACGAGTATCTCACAGAATTCTGCATTTCGTTTCAGTATTCCGCTCGCTGATGTTCCTTTATCCGACTACTGCTCATCTAACGATCACTATGCGTGCGAGTCGTTCTAATGAACGAGAAAGATTCACGATCGTTTCATGATTATATTGTAGATTTGTTCGGGGCAGGTGAAAGTAAGCGAAATCTCTCTTTCACTTTCAAACTAGAATTTCTGTACATCCTTTTTCAGCGTATGTGATTTATGAGATGGTGATTTTCTATCCATGAGTGTTTAGAGAAAAACTCTCAGTCATTCTGATTGAAGAAATTTCTTATTTTAATGATGATTAATGAAGAAATAAAATAAAATTTTCAGAGATAGAATCCAATTCCATAATTATCTGTCAGGAAAAAATGACGTTTTGTATGTACTCTCTCTTGTTTATAACTCATAACCTCTAAGATTAGCATTGAAATTTTCATGTAATTTTAATTTTTTGAATAAACTTCGGTATAATATTTTCAGGCAACACCTGGTAATTGATCCCGTGAACACGTACACCTGTTTCCACTGGACGAAGGGGATTACAAGAGCATGCAGAGGTTTCCCATTACCTTCTGCATCAGACCATCCAGCAATAAAGGCATCATGAGGAAAATTCGTTTCACACCAATAAAGGCACAAGTGGAGAAAATTCGATTAAATGCCAGAGTTGTTAGATAGCCATCCCTCCGTAGCCCGTAGCCTGCATAAGCTGACTAATGATAGACTATTAGCCAGTATGAATATGCAGACTACAACTTCAATCTACCCTCCAATCTTGCCCCACTGACATGTTGTAAGTGAGATTTATACAGGGAGGGGAGAATAAATATCTATAGAAAAAAAAATAAGGCTTTTACTTATCTTTATATATATACATATAATTCTACTGTACGTGTGTATGTCACTGAACTCCTCCTAAACGGCTGGACCGATTAGAATGATTTTTTTTTTTGGGTGACGCCCTGGATGGTTTAGCGTCACAAATCAGCGCGGCAGTTGGAGCAGGAGTGGGGGTTGTAAGGGAGGCCTATAATTTGTTTTTTTGGCAAATATGCGCAGGTTAAAAGTTGTTTATGTTGTCATTTAGAGTGACTTTTGTTATATTCACTTTTGTCGTATAACAAAGTATAAACGAGATATACACTAAAAAAGTAAAGTTGGAGCCAACAATTTAACGATTAAACCGAACTTAAAAAAACTCTTTGTGCAAATTAGCATTAATTCTTCCATGATTATAAGCTATATTAAATTTTTTAGGTTCTATCGGGAGTGGGGGTTATAAGGGAGGCCTGAATAAAAAAATCGCTTTACTTCATTTTCTATTTGTTTTTAGGCAACGTGCACATAACAAAAGCTTTTTTTTATGTTATGAAAAATAACTTTGTTTTATTAAATTTAGCAGCCTAATCGCTTGAAATATCATGCATGACAACGTCTGTCAGGTCCGCTAGTAATTTATAAAACTTTGAGCGATAAATGACATTTTCAAAAATCAATATTGAAATATTAAATAATATTTAAATATTATTAGCATCTTGATATTTTGACAATATATGTCTCTTCGGAATGTTTACATTACGTTTGAAACGAAAATCACCTCATATTTTGACAGTGAAATCACCTTTTGACTCGTTCAGAATGGCCATACACCATTCAGTATGTGCTACGGTTGGGCCTGCCTTCTCAATTATGCACTCATCTTCAAGTCTGCGTAGCTCTCGCTCCACCGCTCTCGGCATCAGAAATCCAGGGAACGTTCAAAACGATGGGTTGTGCTTTGCTTTACGTGAATGAATGCCTTTGTTACTCGAATTTGACCTAGTTCGTCTTAAGAAATATCTCCCGTCAAAAAGGAAGGAGATTCCACCTAAGTAAACAGTAGCTATAAATCACATACACATTCGCACATACACACTTGGTTATAATGAAGCTCATCGGCCTACTGAAGACAACTCATTTCAGTTCCTCCCTAGTTTATGGGAGTTGTGCGTGGAGTAACTCAAAACATAAAAATTCAACTTGAATACGACTGCCAAATATATCTAATGCCCAATTTGTCAAACGTTTTAAACATAAATACTCCGCTCTTGTTTCCGTAATTCTTGTTTGACCTTTATCATACTCCATATTTAAGAGTTTCATGTAAAAACCAATATTAATTTCGTTAATGGTTATAATCGCATAAGTTGGGTTGTTTAGAAAGGAGAAAATGGGAAATGTTGGAACTATGGGTTAGTGTAATCAAAATATTATATTTCAAAAATAGATTATTATAAAATATAATTATAATATAAATATAATTGTATGTCGTAATGGGGTTTAAAGAATAATATTATTACGTTATTTTATTTGTATTTTGTAATAGTGGAGTATATTTCTGTTCGATTTATTATCCATAGTACAATAAAAGCTTATTATATACTAGAGATGGGAATAACGTTAAACATTGCAGTGTATTACAAAAAGCTGAGTTAATGTGTTAATATTACTACCAATCTTCCGAGGTTTAACAATTATGTTTCTATTTCAGGGAAGTGGCACCGAGTAAACTCCTTATTCCTTCTTAATTAAAAAATCATAATATTTTGTAGATTAATCGTACCGATTAGCCTTAGTTGCTTTATGTTGACTAAAATTTATATTTAAATAGGAAAGTTTCTTACAATATCGATGTAGGTTAAGGCAAATATATTAAAAACGTCCGCCACGCAGGGGCTGCGTAAACTAAGCAGATTTCCCACGTGATGTTTTATAATAGAGAATCTACGTACTGGTAACAATAACACTACCGTGAATATTAAGTGAATAAATACAAACGGTAATGAGAAATCCTTCGGTTAATTTTAATAATATCCCAACGGAAAGCGTCTGAAATATAAACAAACAGGCCAGCCAACCTCGGAGAGCTTAAAACATAGAAATATTCTAGACCGGAAATTAAAAGAATTACCAAAACATATCTGAATATAACATATTAATTTTATTAAAAACTATTTACTATAGCTAATGTTGTAATTTACAATAAATCAGAATAATTTTTATCTTAATCACTCAAATTTTATTAATCCACAAACAAAAGAAAGGGGGGGGGGTCAACAGAACGAATTTGCATATATCTCACAAAGATAAAGTTCAATGAAAACAATATTCGGTATTTAACTTTGGAATTAAATGGTTCATTATATAACAGTTTATTAACAATATAACATGAGTAGGAGTGGGGTTTACTGAAATCCAAAAACTATAAAATCCAAATATCTCGGGTGATATTAATGATTCAGAATATACGTATAGAACAATATTTATAGAAAAGTCAATTTTCAATAAGATTGGTTCTATACATTGTTTCGATCCGACGTATAGTAACGGAAATATTTCGAATTTTCAAAACCCCCACTCCCCCACTGTGTCCGATTTCAGTCGTTAACGAATTTGATTTTTATTATTAGATAGAAAGTTTAAATAATCGACCACTAGAGGAGTAATAGACAAATATATATATTTATATAAAAGTTGAAGGGAAGCTATTTTCGACATCTCGGTAGGATCGATAGACATTTGGAAAAATTTTTCGGAAATCGCGTCATGAGTACCTCAATGGCTGATTTCCCTTAAAAAGAATTTGCTAAAATAATGGACCCAGAAGGGGCAAGTCTACATATACAGTGTAATAAATATTTTGTAGTAGGTACCTCTCTTGAGTATTTGACTATTGTGCGGTGCCCTGACTGCCAACGAGGAGCAGTTCCATCGATGCCACCTGAACTGGTGTTGGCACTCCTTAACTGCAGCTGCTAACCCTTCTACTGCAGCCAGGGCCAACTCGGGGTGCCTCCTGCAGCTGTCCTGCTGAGCTCTGCTCAGGCCACTTAGCGTCTTGCACACTGCCAGACCGCGCACGCAATCGATTCGCCTCCAACTGAAATCAAAACAACATTTGATAATAAGGAAAGACCTGTAATTGAAATCTTAAAAAAGTGGAAGATTTAT
The DNA here is from genome assembly GCA_019009955.1 of Riptortus pedestris. Taxonomy (NCBI): domain Eukaryota; kingdom Metazoa; phylum Arthropoda; class Insecta; order Hemiptera; family Alydidae; genus Riptortus; species Riptortus pedestris. The sequence goes on from CM032229.1 coordinate 158,560,095, forward strand.
TTCTAGAATTACAATTTATCTGAAAATAGGAGAAAGGGTAGAGGAAACTTTTAAAAACTCCGTCACGCAGGGATGCGTAAGCTAAGCAGATTATCCACTTGATGGTATAACACATTTTTAATTTCCTTGCATATTCTCCATTTCTATGTAAAAAAAAAAAAAAAAAAAAAAGAAAACTATGAGTAGAAGGGGGGGGGGGGTTACTGAAGGCTGAGAAAAAGAAAGCTCCAATTACTTGCTTAATATTTGAGTTACGAGAAAATGTATAGAACAGGAATTGTAGATTAACAATAGTTTAACGAGAGTAGTTCTATAGCATTTTACCATCCCTCTGATAATAACGGAGATATTTTGAATTCTCGAATCCCCTCTCCCCAACTTCAGCCAATAACTAATATTTAGCCTTTAGTGCTCACTGAAACGGCTAAATATCGAGTATGATAGAGATCAAGTAAATATTTTCGAAACAATAACATAAAATCTTATTTGGTGGCGTCATCAAGCAACGAATTTGCATGTACCCGTATCTCTCATAATGATGGTCTCTTAAAAACGATATTAAGGCATTTAAGCTTAGAAAAAAATGGTTCATGATATAACAGCTTATTGCTAATATGACATGAGAAATTCAAATATTAATATGTAAGACAGAGAAAACACATATATAACAATATTTATAGACGATTACATTTACAATAAGATTGCATTAACACAGTTTTTCGATCCGACATATAGTAATGGAGATACTTCGAATTTTTGAAACCCCCACTTCAACTGGTCTGATTTCAACCATTAACAAACTTTATCTTTATTTTTACGTAAAACTTTTAAATATCTTGTTTGGTTACGATCAAATAAAAATTGGGAGTGCTAGAGCATTAACAGACAAATATACATATATAATTATAATTAAGGGAAACATGCTAAAATCCTCAATTCGTACTCTGAGCAATATCGCCTCATCGAGGTGCTCATGAAAATAAATAATAATAATATTAATAAAATGTACTGCATCTTATTTAATATACCTCAGTTATTCCAAGCCAAAAATTCTTTGAAGAGTAACCCCCTTTGGATTAAGTATGCGGTTCTACATTTAGACAGATCCAGAGTCTACCGGAGCTCATAGACTCCCCCTCGGATAGCACATAAATGGTAGAAAATTGTGTAAGAGATTAAAAGAACATCTTGCAAAATAAAACCATGCTAATTTCATACATTGTGGGTATGAGTTATATAAATAAAAACATAGTAGAATAATTACCCAATAGATACTTATTCGCCTTTTGTTGCTATAAAATAATGGAAACATTAATGTTGTAGGAGAAAATTTAGGATTAGATTCATATAGGAGCCAATGACCATTCTAATTTTGAGTAATCTAAGTCCCCAAGAAAGTCAAATTAATTAGCGAAATCGAGGGGGGAAAAAAAACTATGTTATGTGGAGACCCCAGCGAAATCTTCTCCTCTCATTTCTAAAGTATTTTTTACTCCCGCAATATATAAGAGGCAGGGCAGCCAGAGGGGCAAGCCGGATAGGAAGCTAAAACAAAGAAATAAATGATGAATAAAAAAATCCAAAGAAAAGCTAGGCAGAAAGAAAGAAGAAGTGATAAATGTGACTATGAGGCAATAATTAAGGTAGTGACTGCAAATCGTGATTGGGCCTATCGAAGCACCCCCCCCCCAGCTGGTGGTTTCGATACTCGTTTCTGGAACCCCCCCCCCCCCTTATTTTGAAGTGCTCTTCACAATTCCCTCTCTCCCTTCGAGTTCGACTATAAATATTGTCTGTGTCCGCCAGCAGCGGTTGAAGAAGTTGCCGTTTTCTTTTCTTTTCTCACGACCATCTCTCACCCGACTCCCTTATTCGGTCGTCACTCGTCGCGTACTCTCCCTCCAAGCGGAATATAAATCACATTTCTTTTGTTCTTTCTCTCGTACATACTTCAACAAATTGTTCTCTAGGTGACAGAAGAATATATATATTTTTTAAAATGAATGACAGAAAGCAATGAGAATGCAAGGTTGGATTCCAAAATATTTAGAACTAACCATTTTGTGAAAGAGAACTCGGGTACATTGTTTTTGCGCAAAGGTTTCAGAACACACCAAAATCACTATATGAAGAGTTAGATTATTATTCCTATAAGTGTTTAGCGGGTACTAATACTTAAACATTTTGTATTTGGTTTTATTAATAAGGAAGGTTTAGAGATTTAGTGCACAAGATAAACCATATATAATATATTACGTCTCGCATCAAAAAATGTTACATAATCAATCTTATATGAAATTCTTTTTTCTGAGATGACGAAAATGAGGTCCGCTCAAAATTATATATATATATACATATATATATATATATATATATATATATATATATATCTGTTAACACTCTAGCGGTTGCAATGTTTGTTTGATCGTTACCAAACTCCATATTTAGTCATTTTATTTAAAAAGAAAGATGAAGTTCGTTAATGGCTGAAATCGGACCAGTAGGTGGGTTCAGAGGGGGGAATTTTGAAAGTTCAAAATATCTCCGTTAATATAAGTCGGATCGAAAATGTGTATAGAACCAATCTTATAGCAAAATTAAATGATGTAAAAATATTGTCCTATACATATTTTATGTATCATGAATATTAACCGAGATATTTGGATTTTATAGTTTCCAGCCTTCAGCAAAACCCCACTTATACCCATGTTGAACTAACAATACTCGGTTATGTAATAAACCACATTATTCGAACCTTAAATACCAAATATTGTTTTCAAGAGACCTTTATTATAGGACATACATGCAAATATGTTGTGTATATGTAGTTTTGGACTACTTAAATTTGATTGATTGAGATAAAAATTATTCTGATTCATTATAAATTACAGTACTAGATACAGTAAACAGTTTTAAATCAAATTAGTAAGTTATATTCTGATATATTACAGCAATTGTTTTTCTTTTTTGATTTGTTTGTTTACATTTCAGACGCTTCCCGCCTGGGGGGGGGGATTTCTTATTACCGTTCGTATCTTAATATACAACGTGGTGTTGTGTTACCAGTATGTAGATTTATTTATTATTAATCTTCACGAGGGAAATCTGTTTAGTTTACGGAGCCCCTGCGTGACGGAATTTTTTTTCTCTATTATTGCTTGATTTTCGTGGTGTAAATACAATGTCCAGAAATTAAGTAAAAATAATAGAAAAAGTATGAAAGGTGTTTTAAATATCTTAAATTAAAGTATAATATTTTAATTATAGTGTATAATATGTGTTACAATATAATAATTAAGTAGTATTATAATAAATTAAATATGGAGTTTAAATATTTTAGTACTTGTCCGGACAATGCAACACTATTTGATTATTTTTATGAGTAAAACATTACCATTTTTCTTATTGTGATATATGAATACAGTGCATTTAACATATTGACATTGTTGATCAGAAACTTCGTATGTCAAAAAAATTACTTTTACAAGAAACATAAACTGATTTAATTATTCAGCAAATGAAAATATTTATATATTACTTCCAATTATTTAAAAGTATAAGTGAATAATATAAAATAATTTTGAATATAGCCTTGAAAGAGAACGTCAAGAACAGTGAAACTAATATAAATATTCAAAAATCAGGATTTATTATTTTTTGACATACGACGTTGCTGATCAAAACTGTCGATATGATAAAAAGGCACACGTGAAAAATAAGAGAATGAATTGTTTATTGTATGACCATGTCATAACAATACAAGAATGAATTTTTGTGTTGTGTTAATATGAAAATGAAGTGGTGAATGTGAATATATTACACTTATTTTATTCTTTGAAAATGTTGAAGACCTCAGTATATTCAACTTAAGACTTCCAGTTTTAAAAAGAGTTTTCATTTCGTATGAAATTGGTTTCAGATCATAAAACACATAACGTCCTAATAAACTCGTAAAAAAATAATAAACTAGCCTACTTGCTAGTTTTAAACTTGAGTTTATTTTTTAATTGAGATTAGTGCTGCCCCCACCCACCCACCCAAAGAGCTACATTTATTTTTATTTTTTCGTTTTCTTCAGTTCAGTATCCCAGAAATGAGGGAGTATATTTATATAATTCTTTCCACTTGTACGTACCAACTTTCGATACTACATACAAAGTGTGATATTATATATATAATAAATTGATACTTGAAATACATAATATTTTTTTATTACAAATAGAAGAACTACTTAACAAAGAATACATAGAATATAATAAAAATGTTTGTAGTAATGGGAGAAAAATATATGGGCCAATCGTGTCCACTAAGCATCATTCTTTTCATTAGGTTTTGTCTTGGTCTTTCCGATAGTTTACAGTGAAATATTAAATGGTATGTCTGTTGTGTTCGTACAGAATTTTATTTCATCACTGGCTGTTTTCAATAAATTTAAACAAGAACTACACTTTTAAATTAAATTATTATTTATTAACGTCCACTTTTTGCCGCTGAGGCTAATTAGGACGGGTTATTTACAGGTTACCACCCTTTTCTAGCCAGGGTCGGACAAAGGGTTTTATTTAATGAATTCCGTCACTAAATAAATTCCTATTGTCCAGGCGGGAATTGATCTCGCCACTCTAGGTTTATCATGTGAACTACACTTCTCCAAGCTAAAATATATATTTTTTTTATTTAACGCGCATTAATAGTTTATATCTGTCAATGTTTATATATATAGTTATCCACCTCATAATTGAAAGTGAGTTGCTACCGTTGAAGCCGACGCCTTGAAGAAGTGAAGAATTATAGTGAAATATAAAAGGTGGAATTCCTGAAGTATTTTCGTAATATTTATGGGTTCGGCTATAACGTCCACCATTTTCTTTTTAAACTACAACCCATCCAGCCTGGGTTTAATCTCCTTCGCGCCGTGAGTATAGGAATTAGCTCCTGTTTAATGTGTTCTACGGGCTATCCCTTCTTAATAGCCGCTCCTCCCACATCCTTAACAAGCCTATAGAAATATACGCGTATCCGGTTGGCCTATACAAATGTATAATTGGTCTGGTTTTCGGTTGGCATTATAAACCTTAAAGACGTTTTGCCGGCCCGAGCTCCAATCGAGGGATTCGCTGTCAGAGATTTACGTAGTGAGTGATCATCTCGTGTTCAACCTCGTTAACCAAGGAGGGCCTGAGATGCGTTATCTTCAGTAGACTGGCGGGCCTCATTATATCTGGGGGGGGGGGAGGGAGAAATAATATATATAATAGCGAGTTTACTACTCGATGGGATCTAGGACAGTCAATGGCATTCGTCTTAAGGACGGGCTATCGGACAGAATTACTCACTAGACTCCCGCCGTTACACTACAGCAGCTTGCTCTGGTAGCGAACTAGTGTACTAACTCCGTCACCCATTCAAGTATAGATCACGCTCAATGTTGCTTGATTTCGGCAATATAAAGTCGGGCACTTTAAATATATATATATATATATATATATATATATATATATATATGTTTTGTCCGATTGATAAATTATTCATTCACGGTGTTATTGCTTGTCCAAAGTGAAACAAATCTACAGAAGTTGTTGAAGTTTAATAGCAAAGGGTCAGAAAAATGTTCAATGAAAACTTCATTGATTTTTGATGTTTTACTACAAGTGATTCCTATTGCCCAGATCAGAATCATGATCTCTTCTATATTTATTAAATAGAACTTCAGGACTTGCTGGCCACAGACCACCGGGAATAGGCGACCACGTTTTCTAGTTGACGTATGGAGTCATGTGTGAGTTGGCATTCGTGCAGTAAGTGAGGGTATGTTTGTTAAGGGGTGTTTAGCGATAAGATGGCACAACTGTTTGTGTCTTAAATTCTGAATATTTGTAATAGGAAATATTTTCACATTACCAAAAAAAAAAAGGTCTGTTTTCCGTTATTTAATAACATATGTCTATTTTAAAATAAAAACATTGTACTTGAAAGAGGTTACCTACCTATTACCTCCTAGATTTTAAGAAGAGTTTAGTTGTTTTTGTTAATAATGAATATGACACAACTGAGTCGTGTTCTTAAATAAGAAGAAGTGGCATGTAAGGCATTTCAAAGGTTCGGAGTATTGCATTAAACACGGAAATGTAGAAGAGGACACTTTTTCACAAAAAAAGATCTCCAGCATTTAAATACAGTTTGAGAAGTTGCAGAGAGGAATTTGGTTGCTATAAAAGTGCCTGGTTTGACCGTAGAAAGTAATCTTTGGGGAAGTGTATTTTGTTTATTTATACTTGGGCCAGTGGTTGTAAACCACGAAATGTTTCAAGAAAGAGTTGAATTTCCCTTTTAGACTCATACCTATGTGATTTTGTTTAGAGAAGAAGATACAAGAACGAGAATATATTTGATTGTATTTTAAAATCATTAAAAGCATATTGGCTCCCTAAATGAATAATTCAACAAATTTTATATTAAACTGCTATTTTTGTTTACATTTGAAGCTTGTTAAATACATTACTTTAATAATCAGTTCTTCACTAGCATTAATTTAATAATTAGATAAATCACTCTTTTAGAAATAAATAACTCGTATGGGTGAAGTAAAAAAATTCCCCCAAAAAAATATTTTTGTATTGTAAGTTTGGAGGGTGTGGAGGAGGGGTTAAAATAATAATATATTTTAGTTAACCTAAGGTGAGGAGGAAGGGATGGAGCGGCCTTGCTCATTAGTGACATACTGACCTTCCGACGGACTGACAGGGCTACCAGAACACGCGCCTCTCTCCAACTGAATAATTTTCCACCAGAATGCTCTGTGAGTCTTTCCCACGCTCACCATATCTAACTTTAATATCTCTGCTCCTTTTTTCCATTTGACATTTTTTAAAGTTTTGTCTTAACATTTGTTTTTATTCATTTTATTTAATCCCTATTTTATTTCCCCTAATTTGGCAGGTATGCTTCTCGTTTCTATTATTTCGAGATTGATTAATATTATAATATAATATATTATGCAATGATTTTGATAGTCAATATAAAAATAACTCCTATTTTAAAAAGTGTACTACTCTGAAAACAAGTGTATTTCTGATAACATTAGAAATTTCCATTATATTAGTACATTTATTATTAGTAACCATTAGTCATTAGCATAAATTAGGGTGTTTTATTTAATTTATTCTTATAGTAATCGCATTTCGCGACTAGGGCGATTTAGCGACGTATCAGTTAAATTCCTATAACAGTTTATATTATTATTATTCTCATTTCTGCATATATTTTCATTATTGTCCTACACTATAATTTTTTTGAACATGTTGTTATGTTTCAAGTAGTGTAATACGCTGTCTTTATATTGGCTACGATCATACAGTAATTCAGTCAAATTGTATGCTAGGTCTATGTGAGTCCTTAGATAGCAGTCAGTTAGTATATGTTTTATAGTAAGTCTACAGTTACAGTATTAGCAGTAGGGTTTGACTTTAATTTGTATTTTAACAGAATGATAACCAACAGACTCTTCAAGCGTGTGTTATAGCTGGTGGGCTGTGGAAGGAAGGGTGCCCAAGTACAGGTGGCATTTTTTTTAGTAATCCTCCCATTGAAAATTTTGGAACAAATCCCCATTTTCATTGCTTCTAATGTATTATATTTTCATTTGTGGAGAGTCCTACTTTCGTCCCCCTAAATTAGTACACTCCAAACGAAAGACTTACTAAACATTTTTGCTAAGCTTTCTTTGCAATAATAATAAATATTATGTAAAGTTATGTGCGAATTTATTTAATATAAAATTAGGCAGATAATGCAAGAGCCAATGTTTTATTTCGACAATTTCTAAACCTCTAATTAAGAATGTTTCTTTAGGCTTAAGTTACAGTTGGGAACCCAAATAAATAAGGTTACATTCAATACAAATCTATCGCTTTAGAAAAATCAATATGCACGCAGTTGCCGGCGAATACTCAAAACAACACGGCAAGTATAAACAAGTTCTTCCCTCTGGACCTGCCAAACTAAACAAGCCTCTGCTGGAATAACATACAGATGACGTCATTTCACATTGCATTTGCTCAATGACACACAGATGATGTCAGTTCATATTGAATTCGCTATTTCTTTTTTTTTAATAACCCCATTATAATTAAGCCTTGAAATTAAGACTAGGCAAGTCCTAATTAGTGGCGTAATGAGAAAACCATATAGAAAGAAGTGGGGGAGGGCTCTAAAGATTGAAAACGAAAATATACTAAAGTCCTTAGTAACTGAGTTTCAAGAAAAACATATGTAACAGGAATTCTAGAACTTTAACTACTTCATTGATTTATAAAACACCCTTGCCTTACATATATATTAGAACTTCTTTAATTGAGCTTTTTGAAAAATAAGTACAACATCCAAGGCTGATTTCCTGTAACAGAATGCAAGTATTCTTGAAAAAATATGTTTCCATGTGATGGGACTTAATCTGAAAAATACTATAGATTGATTGATTGCGAGAAGAGATTTATTCACGCTCACTCTTGAAAAAGTTTTTTTTTTTTTTTTTTTTTTTTTTTTTTAAATGATATATTAGTTTTGAAGCGGATCTTGCATGTCAGTTAGAACATAAATAGTAGGGAGCCGTAAAGAAGTAATCTTGGTTTGAAAGTGCGGAAAAATTGGTACATCATAAATAGCTTTATGCAAACTGAAAAACAATGCAAACAGGATGAAATCGGACCAGTGAATTCAAAATATCTCCGTTATTATAAGTCGGATCAAATAATTGTATAGAACCAATATTACCGAAAAGTTAATGTTCTATAAATGAAGTTACATACATGTTTTCTCTATTAATTGAAATAAACGGTTAGAACCACCAGTATAAATGATGCTGTTATCATATCTGTCTGTGGAAACCGTCGTCACTGGCTGATGGTCGAGTGCAGCTGGCAACCGCTTTCGATGCAAAGGCACCATCTTCAAGCCGCCTAGAGTTGTACTAGGGTGTTTCTCTATCTTCAATATTAACCGAGGCATTGACATTTCTTAGATTTCATTCTTCAGTAAACCCCCATTCAAACTCAGGTCATATGAACAATAAGCTGTTATATCGTGAATCTTAAATACAAAATATCGGGCTCACTGAACTTTTACTTTTTGAGAAAAAATGTAAAATCTTCTCAGTTGCAGCCCCTGACTTTTCCCCCTCTTATTGTTTTTGGAGATGGCCATTTCTTTTTTTAGCCTTTTCAATCTCTCATTAGCCTTAATAACATAAAGTGGGCGTTCACAAGCGACAAAATAATCTGCTCAAGAACGAAATGAGCATTGATTACGTATTACTGGAACTATAAATAATGTTTGAATCGGCTATTCGATAGATGTCTAAAACACCCCACACTCTAGGCTTTCAAATAGTGTCTAACAGAGTTTAGATTCAGTTTACAAAACAATAGTAGTTCTCAGAAGAAACTGTGTTTCGTAATTATGGCACGGAATAAATTAAACTAATGAGGAAAATCAAGATGTAATGAAATTCTGAGACATTTTAAATAATAATATTAATAATTATCTAATGTATTAACATATTTGTCATGATTTATTTTTCTCACGTTTATATTTTAAATACATTTAATAACTAAACGTCTTTTAGTACCTTTTGATAAATTGTTTACTACTTGAATCATGTAGCAAATTTCTCGTTGGCTCTTATTGGCTTTATTTAGAATGAGGGTGTTAGTAGAGTTATTATTTAAAGAGATAGGATAGCTGGGTCACTTAAGTTGGCGAGGCTATATCTCCTGAGGGATTGGGCCCAGGGAAGAAAGGATCCGATTGGGGGAAGCTATCAACCAATGAGGGAGAAGAGCGGACCACACGCCTAGATAATGAAGCGAAGAACACGTCGTTCTCTTCGGATCATACAGATTAGTGAGG